>JANXHW010000001.1:164508359-164863359 GCA_026170595.1 Plestiodon gilberti rubricaudatus
ACAGGACATCCTGTTGTGGGGCCTTGCAGTGCTCTAAGAGGTGCACAGCATTTGCTGCATCTACCACAGTGACAGAGCTCTTGGCGAATTCATGGCTAAACATGATTCCTTGCCTCTCATTTCTAGAATGCCAGAGAAGAATGAGGGCACAGGTGTGCCAGCAGATGTGGCTGGGTTGCTTATTACTTAAAGAACAATTAACACTACAGTCTGTTCTTTTTGCAGTCTCTTGTCCCTGTTCAAACCCTTCATTGTCGCTTCTGCCAAATACAGCTCAGCAAAATTAATACTCTCTGTTGTCGCTATTCATTATCTTTGTCTTGCATAGATATAATTTGCCATGTTACTTTTTCAGAGAGCTAGGCTCTGATATCCGTATTCCGACTGTAGACCAAATAGGAGCATAGATATAGGACCAAACAATATGTTATGTTAATGTATGTCAACCCTGACACGCTAATTTGTTATTTACTAAATGGCAGGCTTGAGGGGGGTGTCTCTAGGGTTGTGATGCCCAGTTTGAGAGCTCAGCGCGTCACCCCTATGATGGACCCCAGAGGTGAATAGAGAGAAACAAGGTTGGGCTGAGCCGGGTTCTACAAAAGATGCTCATCAGGCAGGACTATGTATTTCTGCAGATTACTCCTGGTCAGTGGTGTCACTAGGGCTGGTGTCACCCAGTCCAGTAACTCATGGTGTCAACTCCATTAACTTTATTTTAATATATAACAGTACAGGTCACCCCAAAAGTCAGTAACCAACTCAGCTCTCAAAACAATCAGTCTCATTGTCTGTTTTGAGTTAAGGAAATCCACTTTTTTGTTACATAAGGCAATTTTTTTTCCTTTTCCAGGTATTTGACCATAACGTTTGATAGAATACAGATAATTCAAAATGGTTTGGTTCAATGCGTTTTGCATGAACTTACACACCAAATGATATATAACATGATGGTACTATTCATAAATACAACGTATTCACAGTTTTGGTCATGAGTGGTGTCACCTGGTGGCCAAGGATGTCACCTGGTGCGGTCTGCTCCCCTGCCCCCCCTCTAGTGATGCCACTGACTGCAGATCGGGACAGCAGATCAGGCCTGCAGTGGGGCAAAGATTTGATTCTTCCGTCCCCGACTTTGTGATCCCAATTCAGATCACCACACCTGTGACTGCTATTGGGCGAAGAAAAACTAAACATTATCAAGGCTAAATGGAGTTTAATGGAGTGTAAGATACTTAACAGGACTGTAGAAAGAGGACTCTATTATAGCAAAGTGATACTACAGTACTCCCCCCATATCCGCTGGGGATATATTCCAGGCCCCTCCATGGATACTTGCAACCATGGATAGGAGCGAACGCCCCCTTCATGGTTTCCTGAGGGCCCCCTGCCCTGCCTCCCCTGTGGGCAGGCATGCACACACCCCCAGCTCTTATTTTTCTTTCAGCAAGCTTTGTTTCTTCCTTAAATCAAACAGAGAAGCAGCCTCCATTGCAGGCAAGTAGAACGAGACTAAGTCCTAGAGAGGCTCTGCAAGGTTTCTGTTAACCTTGCAGAGCCTCTCTAGGACTTAGTCTCATTCTACTTGCCTGCAATAAGCAGCCAGAGGCTGCTTCTCCTGTTTGTTTAAGGAAGAAACGAAGCTTACTGGGAAAAAAGTAAAAGCCTGGGGAGGGGGGTCCCCGCAATCCGTGGATAACTGAAACCGTGGATAGCGAATCCGTGTATATGGGGACCCACCTGTAGTGTGCAGGGCCATTCAGAGGAATTTTATCAGGGGGTACAAAGTTTCTTTGGGGGTCCTTCCCTATGTATGAATTTGGCTCCTGGGCCCCCCTTTTTTGCTTCAGGGCCCCCTTTTTGACCCATTTTTCGCCCTGGGCCCGGGTACAAATAACCCCCTTAACCCCCCTCTCAGAGGCCCTGCTACTGTGCAGTGTTGGGTTAGACAGCTGTGCCCTGTTTCATGTGTTCAGCTGAGGGCAGCAATTTGAACAGCATGGTGGTGAAGTGGAATGAGCCCTTTCACCATGCAGATAGCCTCTAGTCCAATGTGAACAGAGCCCTCTGCTTGAGCTCCCAATCACATGTAGACCCATGTGATTTCCCCCACCCTGAGAGGGAGAAATTGCATAAACTGAGCCTTTGCATGATTGGATGCTCATATGCAGGACACGGTTTTCACTGGAGACTGTCTGCATCAAGGAGGGGCTTGCGCCATCTCTCCCCCGGCTGAATGAATGAACAGAAACTGTATTACTAGGTGTATTGGCTATTTCTCAAATGGATGTTCCAAAGGTACCTTGGGGGATGAAAAAATGGTCTAAAAGGTTTTATAAGTAAATGAAATCGTTAAGACGTGGCTATTTAACTATACTATGAATTTCCTAATATTGTACTGAATATCTCCGTGTAGGTAAATGTGAGTAGACTGTAATGTACAGAGGGGAGTGTGTGAGGGTAGGGATGGAGAGAACGCAAGACATTGAAATTCTTTAGGTGTCCTTTTGAGTGAACCATATGCTTGCTTCATCTTTTTTACATTCCCATATCCCCAATGTTTCATGTTCCCATATTGACCCTAGGCCAGGGGTTCTCAACCCCTTCCCAGCCGAGTACCACCTCTGGTGCCACTCTCCTGCTGCGTACCACCGGAAGTGACTATCGATGACATCATCGCCAGTTACGTCTGGGTTTTCAGAGGTAACAGGTAGGAGACTCTGGGTGGTGGGAGGGCCCTTCTCAGCATTCCCGAGAGGCTCGGCCAAAGGCAGAAGCCTCTCGGGAGTGAAAACGCACTGCCAGAAGCACTGCCTCAGAGTGGGGTTCCGTTGGTCCGGCAGTCTGAGTACCACCTGCAGTCATCCGAAGTACCGCTGGTGGTACTAGTACCATTGGTTGAGAACCCCTGCCCTAGGTGATACGTTTTTGTTCTCCTAACTTATATTGGTGAGATGCATGCAAGGAATTCTCTGTGATTTGTTGCAGTTACACTGTAGTGCTAGCAGGGGCCCTTATCATTAAGTTTTTGTGGGTGCCTGCACTGAGACCACCCCAAAGCCAGAGGTCATCCTTTTCCCATTTTGTCTCTTTAGTGCTGCTAAGGAAGGATTGTTGCTTGCAGCTTTCTCTCCCACACCCCAACCTGTCATCTTTGTTAATAACAATAAGAATTTACAGTGCATGAAATAAGTCTTCTTGACTCAGAGATGATCACACAGCAAAACAGCAAGTCAGTGCAATCAATGTCGCAGAGGCTACCAGTCCTTTCTCTTCTCTCTCTTCCCCCCCCCCCCCATGTACTCTATTCTCCCCACTGCCTCCACTTCAGAACTCTTGGGCAACCCCTGGTGCTCGAATAGTTAGCAGCAGCAGATACGAAGAAATCTCTGACATTAAATAAAAAATGCAGGGGAAAAAAAACCCCAAAATGCAACAGATGAAAAAAGAACATCCTTGATGTTCACAGTTAACTTCTTGGAGAACATTCATATATTTGAAACCGTAAATTGCTGACGTGGATCTGTTTGGAGAGAAAGCAGAGTTTGGGGAATTTCACTAACAGAATTTGAGGAAAGCATAGAATATGGAGAATTTCACCAACATCCCTGTTGGGGAGGGGTGCGGTTTTTTTGGGGGGAGGTTGTTTTTCGTTTAACTTCTGTACATTTGGTGGCAAACCCAGGTTTGCTGCTATAGAATGGGAAGCGCTCAACCACGTCATTTTCCAGCAACACCCACATGATGTTCTGATAACAGAAGTGGTACTGCCACGCAACATCCTCTTGGCACATTTCTCATTCGACAAATCCGTACACATATATACACACAGAGACAGGCACATGCTTTGGTATATTCCATTAGTGAACATCCTTCACTCTGTTAAGAACAAAGGCGATTCCGTTTAAAGTCTTTAACGTCTTGCTTCTTTTAATCTGCGAAAGCTCCTCGTCTGTAAGAGGATCACATATGTTACTGGCATTATTCCCACCTTTAATGCATTTTGCACCCGAGTCGGTTTCATGAATATTTGAAGCAGGCCACTGACTGCGCCCCATTTATTAAGCACTAAATTGCAACCTGTTGGTAAATGGGGCATTGGCTGTTGCTGGCTTTGGGCTTTATTTCGAGCTTGCCAAGAAAACAATTGACTTGGATTGACATGGGGCTGTTCATTGTAACACCCCGGACAAAAAAAAAAAGGCAACAGAGGCCTTCGGCTCTTGAACAGGGAGACGAATTTCAGAGATCATCCCCCCCCCTTTTTTTAAAGCGTTTCAAAGCTCTGAGGGAGTATATAAATAGAATGTATCAAAGGAAGTGCCCTTTCATCTCATAAAGTGGCTTAATGTCAATGCATGACCATGTCAAAAAAGCCACATCTAGAATCCTAAACTATTGTATTACAGGTCAGCAAGAGTAGAAGCTGTTGCTGCTCTGAACTCCTTGCCATCTATAAAAATGGCAAAAGTTTTTTTTAAAAGCGCTTAAAAAAGCATTTCTGTTTCATTAAAAGAAAACGTGTGAGAATGAACTAAAGGGTTGTCTCAGATTGAGGCTAACCTTTTGAAAAATTCCTCATCTGTAACTTGCATCAGTATCAACCACTTGCATTCCACTTAGCACTCATAATTACTATATAATGTACTAGAATTTGTTTTTACAAAAAAAAAAAAACCAATGAGTTTGAGTACTGCAAAAAAAAAAGTTGTGACTAGTACCAAGGCAATTCATAGGTGGTATAATGAGCAAAATATAAGGAAATACAAAAAGTGACTCGGGTCCAATTCATATATATTACATTGTAACATCACAGGACCTGCTCTCCTGAGGGATGGTCCCATTTCAGGAAGCTAATCTGGATGGAGGAAGCACGTGGGGAAATAATTATGTGATTCTTTTCCATGTGAATTTTCATAGCACCCAGTTAGGGACAGAGCCAAGGCATTCATTTCAGCCACATGGTTCCTCTTTCTGCAGTGTTGTTGGAGTTGTGTGAAAGCAGACCATGCCGATGGAGCAATGCATCTACTGGACCTCCACCATCAAGGTAGAGATGGTCCAGTAAATTGTTGGGGTTTTTTGAGAATTGCCATACGATTCAACATCTGCTACATGCTGAAGACTGTTATGAAGAGTGACTTAAAAGTAAAATGATGGCCCAATGTTATTGGGCCTGTCCACTGGCTGAACTAGTGTTCGGCCAGTGGAGACTGCCTTATGGCAGTTGTAAAAGCTGCTCCAATGGAGCGTGAAGCCGTGCACTGTTGGAGCATCAGCGGGGAGGCTGCAGAGGCCCACTGTGCCCAGGATGATGATGGAGTGCCCGCCAATGATGGTGAGTCAGATGGTGAGTCAGTGGGGGCAGAAGGGTGGGAGAGCAGAAGGCATGCCAGGAGGTGGGAAGGGGTGGCACCCAGCGCACACAACTTGCTCTGGATAGTATCACCTCCGATAGCACCTGGCACACCCCCTTTCTCTCCTTGGACTGGCGCCAGCTAAGGAGCTGGTGCAGGTCCAAGGAGACCCACTGGCAGTTGAGGGATATGGGCAGGTAAAGGGAAATATGTTCCCTTACCTCCCCCTAATCCTCCTGATCCATCCTCTCCCCCTGCAGGATGCAGCACAAGGCTTTTTGGTGTGATTGCATGAGCAGGGAGGAAAAGATAGGCTTGATCTGTAAGCTACACCACAAGCCCAACATATTTCTTCTCACTACTGTGGGACAAGCCTGCAATCCTCTATATTTAACCTGCATTTCCTTTAAGTTTGGAAGAAGCAGTTGGTAAACTCAACTACATCCTGTTGCCATAGACATGCAAGTTTCTTTGCTTTTGAAGTCCTCTGCTTTGGGCCACAGGTTGCCCTTGTGCTCATCCCATCCACCAGATATGAATCCAGAATCTACAGAAGGGATTGGCAACTTACGACCCGTGGGCTGGATCTGGCTAACCAGCCAAAGTTATTGGAACCATGCAGAGCACAGCTTGGGAGGCAAAGCTTCCCATTCAGTATGCTGTGCACTAGATGGACAATGGTGGAGCCACCCATTTGGGCTCGTGGAGTCCCTGTGCTACAGTGGTACAAAGACTCCATGAGCGTGGACTGGTGGCTCCACCATTCCCCGTTGGCACATGGCAAACGTTGCCTTCCAAGTCGAGCTCCACGCAGCCACTTCTGGATGTTTGGCAACCTGGATGTTCAGCGATGACATGATGACATCATCGCCGAATTTCCAGTCCCTTTTAACAAAAAAGTTGCCGACCGCTGATCTACAACATATAATTTGTTTTATGTCTAGATAAGTCTCATCTAATCAAGATCATTTCCATTATAGCAGGAATCTGGAAACAACAGGAGAGTGGAGAGGCAAATGTAAAGATAGTGTCAGTGAATGTCATTATATTTCCCCACTCTTGTCCCAACAAGTAGATAAGTGCTGTTCCTGCAACAACCGGAAATACTGAAGTACAGGAAGCCTTTACTGCTGCATTGCAAGACACCTGACCAGGGATGGGGAATTCCCCTCCCCCCCACTCGACTCGAGATTCGGGACCCTTTTTGGCCAAGTCGCGTTCTCAAGTCCCTCTCTAAATAGTGCAGTACTTACTGGAACTCGGAAGAATGCAAAGTGACTACTGGAAAGAAGATGAGAAGGCAGGCACAAGCAAGGAAGGAATACAGGAGGTGGTGGGAGGGAGGGATTGGAGGCAGGGGTGGGAGGGGGAGAGTGAAGACAAGCTTTCCAGCAGTTGGTTCTTTGGCCACGAGCACGAGGAGGGGAAGGGGAGGGAGGGCTGGACAAAGGTGGGGGCAGCGAAGAATAAAAAGCAAGGCTCAACATTTTTTCCTGCACTTCCACTTTCTTGTTCTCAATCGGGGTGGTCAGTTAGGGAAAGAGAGAGATTGCTCAGCTCAGGGGCAGCTTAAGCTCAGCGTTTTGGGTTACTTAAAGAGTTATCAGAGGCATTGATTTTTCTCAGGACGACACAATCAAGCCCCATTGAATGATTACAATGGGACTCAGAGAAGTGCAGATGGGAACATCAGGAGGTGTTTACAACCCTCCCTGCCTTCCCCCACACACCCCACCACCACCCTCACTTTTTTCCATTAAAAAAATAAAGAATTGAAATGAGACTTGGGACTTGGCTTGCAAGAAGACTAGACTTGGGACTTGACTGAGACTCGATCAAAGGCAAAGACTTTGGGGCAAAGACTTGGGACTTGAGACTCAGACCCAAAGACGTTTCCACATCACTGCACCTGGTGGTCAACTCCATTGACAAGGTGATAATATTATCAGCCCATCCATGTGACTTTTGGTACTCATGAAACTGAAATCCACCATGGTGGATCTCATCACATTACACCTGCATTACATCACATGCTATTTGTCATACAATAATGAGGAATTAAATGCATAGAATTCATGAGTGCATGGATGGTGGCCACTTTGGATTCCTTTCTTGTATGGGACAGGGCTCCAGCTTGGTGGTGGAGTACTTGCTTTCCGTGGCCAGCGGGTGGCGCAGTGGGTTAAACCGCTGAACCATGAGCTGTTGATCGAAAGGTCGGCAGTTCGAATCCGCAACGGGGTGAGCTCTCGTTGTTTGGCCAGCTCCTGCCAACCTAGCAGTTCCAAAGCATGTTAATCCGAGTAGATAAATAGGTACCGCTTGCGGGAAGGTAAACAGCGTCCCATGTTCCAGCCGCTTGCTACGCGCTGCGGCAAGGAGAGTCATGCCGGCCACATGACCACGGAGGCGTCTTCGGACAACGCTGGCTCTTCGGCTTTGAAATGGGGATGAGCACCACACGCTAGAGTCGGACACGACTGGGTCACCTTTACCTTTACTTGCTTTGCATGCTAAAAGTCCCAGGTCCCCTTGCTTTGCATGCTGCAGGTCCCAAGTAGGGATGGGGAAAGGTCTCTCTCTGAAATCCTTGAGGTCTGCTGTTAGTCACTGTAGACAATAATAAACTCAATGGACCAGTGGTTTGATTCAGTAGATGTTTCCTATAGTGAACACTGGAAAATAGAAGCTAGGAAAGGGGAGGAGGAGCAATGTAGATATGAAATAGGGTGAAGTTAAAGGAATTATTGCATAAACACCTGGGAACGCAGTCAAGGATGATAATGCACTTCATTCCATTATCGTGCAAAGGCATTTCATGTTAATGGTTCCTTACATGGCTGTTAAGGATACAGCTATTCGTTTCCTTGAAATGCACTCCAACTTCAAGGGGGAAAAAAAGTATCCACAACTAGGACATCTGAAAACTGAAAGGACATCCTTTACCCTCATATTTCTTTCCTAATTGCAGGTATACATTATATGCAAATTCCACTGTATGCCAATTCAGCAAGTTAAAAACCCACATCAATACATTCCAACTGAATTCTCATGCAAATGATCACCATTATATGGGCATAGAAATTTGTACAAATCATGCAGCTGTCAGCAACAACTACCCCTAAAATCAATATTGTTCAAGCAATCAATATTTATCTTTACTATGGCCAAATATATCCAAAATAAAACAAGTGAAACATAGAAAAGAAACTGATATCTGATTTTGTCAGCTTCCCAATTCACATGGCAGTAAGATCCATTTAGCAGTAATATATCTGTCACTTTTAGCCAGAGCATCTAAAAATGATGCTGTAATAGTGAGACTGGTATAAAAGCACTAAAGGAGAGCTTGAATGCCCATTACACGGCACAGGTGTGTTGGCTCCTTGATGTTCAACAGTATGTGCCACGATTTGCTTGCATTAGATTCAGAAAAAGACAGCTGGGTCAGGCAGCATTCAGAAGCGTCTTGTAATTTGTGTAGCTCTTAGTGCAAATGTGTAATCCTTGCTCCCAAGCCCTGACTCCTTAACATTACAAACACAGAAGATAAATCAATGTCCATAATGCAAACGTTTCTGCATCTCTTCCTCTTCAAAAAAATCCTTCTGGATATACAGTACTGGGTTATGCAAAAAGGATGGTGCAAAAGTAAAGTTGTTTTGTTCTTAAATGAACCAACATAACACAACCTTCATGACATGAAAAGACAGAAAAACTGTCCAATGGCGCAATCCTCTCTAAATATCCGCCAGCGGACCAGCAGCTCCGTTTGCACTAGGTGTTGTAAGCATGTCTTTGCCGGCACCGGTCACTCAGCCAGCGTCAGTAGGCGCATGTAAGTCCTGCTCTGGTCGGGGCAGGGGTGTGGGGAGGGCGGACTGGAGTGGAACGGGAGGGGGTGATTAATTCACTGGGCCAGGGACGAGGGAGGGATTATCGGCAGAACACTCTGCCAAATCCTATCCCCCAGGCCTGGCCAGCTTTACACCAGCTCCTCGGATTTGCCCCAGCCATTTTACCGGTGCACATTCATGGAAGCTCTTGGGGGCGCTGGGGCTCTCTCACTGGCGTCACTACAGGGGGGCAGAGCTGTAAGTTCTTCCGTGATCGGAGCCTCCGTTACACGGAAGAACGAAGCGCCCCGCCCCCGCGCCTTCCGACCCATTCAAAGCAGTGAAAACAACGCACAGGAGACTCCCTGCGCGTTGTTTTCACTGCTTTGAATGGGTCGGAAGGCGCGGGGGCGGGGCGCTTCGTTCTTCCGTGTAACGGAGGCTCCAATCACAGAAGAACTTACAGCTCTGCCCCCCCCCCTGTAGTGACGCCAGTGGGCTCTCTCTTTCTCCCGAGGTGTGCTCAAACTGTGCTAGCGCTGTCCCAATCCTGCCTAGGATATGACACAGCGTGCTTTTGCACACTGCAGCGACCCTAGACAGGATTTGGCTGGCTGTTTCATATGCACATTACAAATGTTCAATGAGGGCACCTGCGTAGCTACAATGGGGCAAGAGGGGGCAAACAGCCATGGTCTCCTCACGAGGAGACCGCAGCTATCACCTGGGGCATTTTTGCCCCATTGTAGCTACGCAAGTGCCCACATCGAACATTTGTAATATGCATGTGAAACCCGGACAGTTTTTCTGTCTTTTCATGTCATGACGGTTGTGGTATATTACCGTATTGTCCCGAGTATAGGACGCTCCTGATTATAAGTCGCATCCTTAAAGTTTGGTGCTATTTTTTAAAGAATACATTTTAAACTTTTTTTAACTTAAATATACACATTAGTAGAACAGTACAGCTTTAGTACAGTTAAAGGCATAGGCACCCTGTCCCTTATTGAATCTGGGCACTCTAGTATTAGTAGCCTTCCCAGATCCAAAGGGGGACAGAGTGCCTACCTTTTAACCTTTGGAATTTGGGCAGGTGTAGCTTGTTGCACCCTTCCATGATGATGAGCTGCACCTGCTCAAATTTCAATGAACAGTACAATCCTATGCATATCTACTCAGAAGTAAGTCCCATTGCATTCAATGGGGCTTACTCCCAGGAAAGTGTGCATAGGATTGCAGCCTAAAGGTAGGCACTCTGTCCCCCTTTGGATATGGTAAGCCTATGCAGGAGCTCTTGCTCTCAACTTTCAAACTGTACTCTCAACTTTTAAACTGCAAGATCAATAAATATCTTAGTTTCCACAGAGTCCTGGGGTTGAAACTTAAGGGTTAATTTTTTCAAATGCTTCCAGAGGCTGCTGAGAGATAATGATCTCTCATGGTATTCAGTCATTTAGCAAGTGATTAAGAACTGCAAGGAAAGGCTTGAAAACACAGTGCTTTGCAGTTTAAAAAAAGAGAAATAGAAAAAAAGCCCCATTTTACCTTTGAAAAGAGACTGAGAGAGGCTTCCTTTGAAAGCGCTTTGCATAAAACACTAGAGGCTTTGATTGTAGGGCGCACCCCCTACTTTAAAGACTTGCCTTAGGGGATAAAAGTGAGTCTTATACTCGGGCAAATATGGTAGTTCTTTTAAGAATAAATCAGCTTTACTTTTGCACCATCCTTTTTGAATAACCCTGTATATTGCAAATCACCATGCAGATTATT
Organism: Plestiodon gilberti rubricaudatus; assembly: GCA_026170595.1. NCBI lineage: Eukaryota > Metazoa > Chordata > Lepidosauria > Squamata > Scincidae > Plestiodon > Plestiodon gilberti. The sequence continues at coordinate 164,519,323 of JANXHW010000001.1, forward strand.
TAAGACGTTTTGTGCTACATAGACTCTAGTTAAGAGATACTGGTTTCCTTCCATGCTCTCCAGGCAGGGGTCCCTGATAAATCCCCCTTCCTCCTTGATCCCCACTCTCAGAGGATTTTTATCCATTTGGATTAGGTGGAAATGACGCCCTGCTAAGCAGAGGACAAATGCTATGATACCAATGAAAGAATCTCTGCCAACCTTTGTCTTGAGTTTTAGCAAGAAAGTAAATAAATAAAAATGAACCAGAAAGGTTATATGGGATACTTCTTTTGGGCACTCTGTATGCAGTGCCAGACTTCATTGCTCAGAACGGGGACATAACTGGAAATAATAAAGGAGGAGCCCTGCCAAACCTACCTGAACCTTGAGTTTGGTCTCAGAGTCAATTCCAGTATACAGTCATGCATGTGATATAATCCTTCATGCCTGTTGCACCACCTCACAGTGTATGTGGGGGGGGGGGGGGAGGGAGATTGTTTGAACCATGTACAAACTCTGATAGCACAGTCACTTGTAGGGACTCTGCATGTTTGAATTTAGTCTTACTATTTGCTAGATTTACTTCACCATTCACACACACACACACACACACACACACACACACACACACACACACACACACACACACACACACACTTATTTATTTATTTATTCATTTATTCAATACTAAAACAAAACCATATATAATTTTGAAAAGTTACAGCAATCGCAAAGCATATATCCTACTAGCATGTTGTTTTTCTCTTTTCTGATTATAATTAGCCAAAACTTCACCAATAACATTTAAAAGTGGGGAAAGTGGAATAAAGACATCTATGAAATGTGATGGATTAGGGAGCCAGCCAGGTAGTATTCTCGGTATCTGGCTCAGAAAAGGCTTGCTTGATGGTTATATGGTTAATAAAAAGAGTAGGGCTTGGTTTCCTGAATCATGGGATAGAGTTCCAGGAAGACGAACTACTAGGAAGAGATGGCATATGTCTCCCAAACTATAAAAGGTGCTATATTTTGCTATTTTATTGGACAAGGGTTCTGTTAGACTTGGTAACTGTAGAACAGAGGTTTTCAAAGTGTGTTCCAGGGAACACTAGGAGTCCCTGGTGGCTTATTAAGTGATTCCTCACTGAGAAGATTAGTAATGGTGGACAATCTTCCCTGAAATCCAGCTTGCGCACCTCTATCAATCTTTCCCTGCAGTGAGCACCCATAAGGGAGTGTTGGGTATATTCCAGGTTATACTTGCAGTTCACAGAGGCCAACGTATTGCCTGAACAGAATGTGTGTCTGAGAACACTCCCAGAATCCACCACAGCGTGCAGGGGGGTTGTGACAGGCATGGAGAGACTCATTGGCAGGAAGGCAATATGAGAAAGAGTCACTGCAGAGAGAAAGTTTGAAAGCCACTGCTGAGGACACATAGCCTAATAAAAATGGGGAAGACTTTGGTGACTGATAAGCTGAAGGTCATAAGACTAGAGGTGCCATTTTAGAGTATGTGTGATGATGTCTCTGGCCAACTACTGGTTCGGCAGATGGATTGAGTTTTAAATGGGCCTATGTGCAAAATGGATAGCATGCTTTTTTTTTTTAATTCCACATGTGGGACTGCGTGCTTATTTTATGCTAATAAACACTGCTATAGTTGTGAGAAAGTAAAGATAGAAAATAATCACATTAATAATCACAATATTTTATGTATTTCATTTATGTTGTGTATTCCCCCCCCCTTTTTTTTGTTCACTAATAAAGGAGAAGGAAAAATGCCCTAAAATACACTGATTTTCAACAATGTAGTCCTGAATGGATTCGATTTGAATGGAGAGGGGGCCTTTGCTCGGACCTGCAATTCTCTCTCTCTCTCTCTCTCTCTCTCTCTCTCTCTCTCTCTCTCTCTCTCTCTCTCTCTCTCTCTCTCTCTCTCTTTCTGAAATGTTATGCAGGTTTTGAATAATTAGGCTGCTGGTAAAGTAAAAACAAACAAACAATTTAGATGTCCTTACAGTAAGGCAAGATGTTTGGATAACAAACAAGAGGAATCTGAATGATTATTCCAGGATTCTTTAAAAAAAAACCCAGATATTATGAGACGAGAAATCTAGTGTAACAGTAGCCATATCTGAAATTGCATCTATTGATGGGATGTGCTGGGTAGAAAAGGTTAATGGCAAATGAATCAGAGTAGCTTTGTATGTTAACAAAGGACTTTCTAGTGATAAAATAAAGAGTGATGGGATGCATAAAGAAGCAAAGGTGACCTTGGGCAAAAATAGACAACGGGTTTCCATTATAGGAATCATGGAGGTTTACAATATTCCTCCAAGCAGGAGAGTTAGTGTAGTGCAGTAACTGGACTAGGGGTGTCAAACATATGGCTCGGCTGGATATGGCCCATGGACATTCTTCATCTGGCCCACATGGTAATTGAACTCTCCCAGTGTTGCCCTTTCAGCAGTACAGTTTCTGTCATGGCTCTAGAAGGGAGAAATGGAAGGAGACCTCAGAAGGCAAGGAATGCTATGGGGGGAGAGGCAGACCAAGAGGGGGGGGAGACACTGCTGAGGTGATGGGAGAACCCAATAATCACACGGGCCGCCCCTTTCAGCAGCGCTGCTTCTGTTAAGGTGTCTCTTCACAGAGCACCTCTCCGCTGCTGAGCTGCAAAGTGACACCTTGGCAGAAGCAGCGCTGCTGCAGAAGTGTTGCCTAATATGGGGCGGGGGGCGGTGGACCCCAGGGCGTAGGGCGCAGGGCTCTGGGGGTGGGGCGGGGCTCCTTAGGTTTCGGGGTTTTCTCGTATTTTTCTCAGTTTTTTTACTGTTTTCGGGGGGATTAAGTGTTAACAGGGCATGTGTTTGCGTATGTGTGCTTTTCCCCCACTTATCTTGAATATGGAAGGCTTCCAGCGACGATCTTCTTCCTGCGCCGGGCTGGATGATCTTCTTCCTGCGCCGGGCTGGAAACTTCATTCTGCGCTTGCAGAACTGTGGAAGACTTGCACATGCGCAGAACGACGAAGTTTCCAGTCGACGTTCTGCGCCTGCGCAAACTCTGGAAAGTGCTGCTGGGGGCTTTATGGAGTTTGCGCCGGGCGCAGGGAGAAGATGTGTTGCTGAAAAACAGCTTTGGATGGCTGTGAGTTAGCTCAAGGCCCCGAAAGGAATTACAAAACATAGTCTTAAGAGAGTGGGGAGATCTACATAGAATCTTTATTCCATTTTGAAAATTTTAGCATGGCCATGGGTCCCAGCAATAAGCGGATTGAAATCAGATTAGCTGGAACAACCAACAAAGAACTGAGCATGGTCTTATACCTATACATTTTACATATTCATGAAGGGAGGTGCAATCCAAAATTACAATAGGACAAACAGTTTACGTGCCATTAGAGACAAAACCCAAGCAAAATCCCTCCTCCCCTTGGAATGCGTCCTTTGTCTTTAGCTAACCCTAACAAACAGGACGAGGGTCTGTGTGATGTTCCTGAAGCAGCTTTTCCCATAGAAGAGACAAGCTGATTTCTTATCTCCATAGCCCACTCCTTCCTGGGCTCTTTAGGTCCTGAATAACAGGAAAAGGGGAGGGGGGAGTTGAGGTAAGGCTGAGAGTGGGATACTTACAAAATCCCATAGCCCATAGTTCAGGGTTCAGGCTTGGCTATGGGATTTTGTAAGTATCCCACTCTCAGCCTTACCTTAGTTCAGGGTTCAGTGTCAAGATGGCGAAAGGCCTAGCTTGACTAGAAGCCTGTGAAAAGAAAAAGGGGAAAAGTCTCCACTTTAAATTTGGACGGGAACAGATGTACCCGGCGCAGGAAGAAGATCATCGCTGGAAGCCTTCCATATTCAAGATAAGTGGGGGGGAAAGCACACATACACAAACACATGCCCCTTTAACACTTAAAAACCCCTGAAAACAGTAAAAATAATGTAAAAAAACCTGTCAAAAATAGGTTTTGAAATCGAAACCTAAAATTTTTGACAGTTTTATTGGGGGGTGTCGGGGGGCCACCCCTACCTCGGGGGCGCCTGGCGACACCACTGTGCTGCTGTAAATGTGGCCCATGTGATAATTGGGCTCTGCCGTATCTTGAAAATATGATAAAGATTTGCATATTTTGTCTTCTGTAATTTGCAGCTAATTCCTACATGAGAACAAAGTTCTTATTTCTGGCCATCATCTGCTTAATGATGTCACTTCCTGCTTCATAGTGTCACTTCTGGCCCTCACCAGGCCCCATGAATGCTCTTCAGCCCACTGTATGAAATGACTTTGACATCCCTGAACTAGTCAGTTGCACATAGACGTAAGAGCTAGTGAGGTCCAAAGCTTTGCATGTGCATGGACTTGTAGAGTTGCCTAGGCAACTCACTACCTTTCAGCTACAGTTCCCTGTCTGTGAAATGAAAAAGGTTGGTGTGTGCTTGTGAGGCATTTGGGGATGGTGATACATGAGTTGAGAAGTGCTCTTTAATTCTAAATTGCTGTAGAAGTAATAATGTATATAGAGCCCAATCCTATCCTTTCCCCCCGCCGATGCAGCTGCGCCAAAAAGACGTGCACTGTATTCAGTAGGTGGATGTGGATTGGGAGGCTTCAGGGGGGGGAGGGGAATTATTTCCCCTTACCCCTCCATAACTCTCCCGCTCCGCAAGCATAATTATAGAAGATTTAAGTTCCTTCAGTTCCTACGGAAGATTGATGCTAGTAACAATAGCAGGTCCCCAATATTCCATCAAATAGTCATTCAACACACAAGAGGTGATGCCGTGTTGGATCTGATGGGAGAAGGTGAAGGAATTAAAACAATTTGGCTTGGGATGTAGGAATTGTTCTCTGTGGATGAAGCCTGTGGGATTTTCCTCTCAGAGAATTGAATATATCCATACACATAACAGCACAAAGACACTGCTGAGGTGCTGTGCCCGCAACGCTTTAGCAGACAAGCCACCTCTGCTAAAATAATACTTATGCTGACATTTGGATTTTGTTTTTGGAACACATCCAAAATGGCAGCCAAGCTGTGACCATTACAAGGGAATGTACATGTAGCCAGGTATTGTGTGAGGGAACAGGCATGCTACTCCATACACAATTTGTATGGGCAAATGGAGAAACAGCCTTTCTGGCAGCAAATGTCCCTTCAGTGTCCAAGAACAGAATGCACACTGAATAACACTTCTGTTTTCTTGTTTCTCTGAACAGTTATTAATCAGAGGCAATTAATATAAGTGACAGAATCCATTTTACTAGTAAACAGTTTATTGCAAATCTGTATTTACCTCTCTCTCTCTCTCTCTCTCTCTTTTTCTTTTTAGAAAGCCAAATAGATTTTTGGTCTGTTTTGTACATTTCACACAGTTCTGATTATTGGGAAAGTCATGTCCAGTACATGCTTTTGTTGTTGTTGTTTGGAACATAAAACAAAAGGGCATAATTTGTACGCCGACTGCACTCAGCAAAAACCACTTTGTTATTATGTAACTCCCACGTTTAAGCGGACCTTTCTTTGCATGCTTGGGAAAACGCACATAAAGGATAATATGATAATACACATCAAATATTAATGTGCATTGACACCTAATCTTCTGTGTACATTAGGGCATTGCAGCATGAAAGAACATGCATAGGGACTTTGGATTGGGCTGCATGTTTTTTGCAATTTTTTTTTATCATTTCCCCACCTTTTGTGAAAAAAAAGACAAAGAAATCCTCCCACGCACGCACCCTATTGGCTTCTACATTTAGCTGGAGTCATGGACTAGTAGTAAAATGACTGGCCTATTTAGCTGCAATAAAAAGCCGATTGGCTTAATGTGCAATCAAGAAAGGAGTGACATTTATTGCTTCGGTTTTATGATGCTGTGAACTGAGCAAGCTTTTGAGCCTTACAGTGCCTTCAGGGGGCAAGGGATCACAAGCAATGCCTCTTATTTATACCTTTTCCAATTTCCGACTAGCATTTTGGCAATAAATAGATTGTGTTGGTATTGAGTTTTTATGTAAGTATGTTTAAGAAAGCAAGAATGCGACTTTGTAGGTCAGAAATCTGCATGTTCGCTAAATAGATCAGCATAGATGCTCACTACGTCATAAGAAATCAGCAGGCCTGGTCCGCCTGTTTCAGGCTACTACGAAGAGCCAATTAGTATCTACATATTCTCCTCCTTGTCCCATTGTGCTTGACTCGAACTTTAATTTAGTACTATGCACAGATGTGTAGATAATGTTCTGGGTGGGAAAGTGGCGACTACTAGTGCAGCTAGCAACTGCTACCACTGCCACCACCTACTGTGATGGGGAAAAATCCTTAAAGTGACCCTTAAAATGACCTTCTTGAACTTTGGGGGGTCCACCCACACAGGTAGGAGGGGGCCCACCAGAGAGTGCTATGGCAAGGGTCCCCTCAACATTGGAATGAGCTCTGTGTGTAAGTCTATGCGTAGGACAAGGGAGAAAGCTTGTGGAAAAGGGTTTGTTGAAGATTGACAGGAAGGAAGGAAGGAAGGAAGGAAGGAAGGAAGGAAGGAAGGAAGGAAGGAAGGAAGGAACGAACGAACGAACGAACGAACGAACGAAGAGCCCTGTTAGATCAGACCAAAGGCCCATCTAGTCCAGCTTCCTGTGTCTCACAGTGGCCCCACCAGGTGCCTCAAGGAGCACACAGACAACAAGATACCTGTATCCTGTCGCCACTACCTTGCATCTGGTATTAAGAGATAGCCTATTACTAAGACCAGGAGGTTGCTTATGGTTTGTAACCTGTGATGGACATTTCCACCATGAATCTATCCAAACCCCTTTTAAAGGCATCTAGGCCAGGTGCCATCACCACATCCTGTGGCAAGGAGTTCCACAGATGAATTACACGCTGGGTGAAGAAATGTTTTCTTTTGTCCGTTCTAACTCTCCCTCCACTCAATTTTATTGCATGTCCCCTGGTTCTGGTGTTGTGCGAGAGGGAGAAGAACTTTCCTCTGTCCACTTTCTCCATCCCATGCATAATTGTATACATCTCAATCATGTCCCCCCTCAGGTGCCTTTTTTCTGGACTGAAAAGCCCCAAACGCTGTAGCCTTTCCTCATAAGGGAGGTGCTCCAGCCCACGAATCATTTTGGTCACTCTTTTCTGCACCTTTTCCAACTCAACTATATCTTTTTTGAAGTGTGGTGAACAGAACTGGACGCAATACTCCAGATGTGGGCTTACCATCGATTTGTACAAAGGCATAATGATATTGGCCGGTTTATTCTCAATCCCTTTTTTAATGATCCTGAGCATGGAATTGGCCTTCTTCACAGCCGCCGCACACTGGGTCGACATTTTCATCAACCTGTCCACCAGCACCCCAAGATCTCTCTCCTGATCTGTCACAGACAGCTCGGAACCCATTAGTGTATATGTGAAATTTTGGTTTCTTGCCCCAATGTGCATCACTTTGCACTTACTTACATTGAAACGCATCTGCCATTTTGCTGCCCATTCTCCCAGTTTGGAGAGATCTTTCTGGAGCTCTTCACAATCCCTGCTGGTCTTCACCACCCGGAAAAATTTAGTGTCATCATCCGCAAACTTGGCCACCTCGTTGCTTATCCCCAACTCCAGATCATTTATGAGCAAGTTGAAAAGGAAGGAAGGAGAGAGGAGAGAGAGAGGGGGAATCTGCATTCAACCTTCCTGTCACAAAGAATAGATTGTAGCGTACAGCTGTATAGAATGTTGGCAAGTGAACTGAGAGGCAGAGCAGTTCAGTCCTGCATGGAAGTCTGGCCATTTGCCCTGGCCTGAAAGCTTCTTCACTGCCTCTGTTGAAAGTGTATGAGCATTGACTGCCTTGATTCATCGGTGAGTGAAAGGCATTCTGCATGTGCTCAGAGGCTCATCCCTTTATCACATCTGAGCACACTGTTAATAATTAGCTGGTGATTACACTAAAATTCTCAGTTTTACATGGGGGGAGGCAGAAGATGAAGCAACTTTGGAGGCGTGGAGTCCAAGCGCAAAAGGTTTTAAAACCACTGCCTTGAAGGGCAAGGCATTTCCGATTGTTAGAGATCTTTCTCAGACCCCATGTTGCCTGAATGGATTGGACATTGTAGGTTAGGGTAGACTGGCAGTTAATGAGAATGCATCCCATAAGCTTGCAGGTGGGCAGCATGGCTCTAAAATTGAGCCAGTGCTTCCAGGAAGAATGGAGGCTGTTTTTATTGTGATTTTATTGTTTTGGTAAAATCACAATAAAAACACAGTATTTTTTTATGTGAGTTGCCTGAAGCTGGGGAAATGTTTTAAAGAAATAAATTACAATAAATAACTGTGTAATTCCCTGGCTACTTAGGGAGAGAGATGGAATTGCAGGACCATAAAGGGTTTTCTACTCAGGAGAGGTGAGGTAGTGTGGTGGCTAAGAACATAAACTCACAAAGTAGCCTCAGGCAAGCTGCTGTCCTCTTAGGTTCCTTTCACACTAGCCCTCTTCTCTGGAATTGCCGTCACATTTGCTATTAAAAAGAAAATATGAAGGGAAATAAAGCCTTCCTCCCACAGAAATTGACACTGGGGCAATTCAGAGAGGCTATGCAAGGGGCAATTACCCACTAATCTCCTAGCTGGGATCTACAGGAGAACATAAAACATGCTGACTCTGCAAACAATTAACTTTTAATAGAAGTTGCCCGAGATCTTTGCAGAATGGGATGGGCAGCCTGATCCTACCTAACTTTAGGCAGGCGGAGCTCTCGCTCTGCCGGCTTAAGGAGTCAGCTCCTCTAATGTAAGTGGGGCCGGTGCGAAGGCTAGCACCGCTCACATCGCCGTCACCCAGGACCTGCGCTGGCCAACCCAGGTAAGTTCCAGGCCGTTTGGTGGGAGGGCATGGGGAGGGAGGGCTGGGGTGACGGAGGAGGGGCCATTGTCTGGCCCAGCCTGGGAGGGGGTGGGATATTGTCGTTGATATCCCAAGCCCCGTCCCAGGCCGGGCTGACCTTACACGGCCTCCCCAATTGTGTGCCAGCTAAAGAGCTGGTGCGCATCCCAGGAGGCCCATTGGGGCCTCCGGCGTTTACAACGGAGGAAGGGAACAAACGTCCCCTTTCCCTGAGGTGAGCCCGTGCTGTGCCAGTGCAGCCTGCAGGATGCAGCGGTTGGCCATTCAGGCCAGCCACTGCAACTTGCACAGGAATGCGTTAACATGTGAGGTAGCCATGGGGAAGGGCATTGCTAGATAATACAGTACTGTCGTAAAGTGCTATTTGGAGCCTCCTGCATCCACCTAATAGCAGGAAAGCAATCAGTGTTAAAGGGTTGTAGTGTGGAAGCAACCTTAGCCCCCCGCCCCCTTGGCAACATGGGAGTGACATTTGTTGCCTACATTTACAAACACAAGTCTGTTTTAGGAATCCTGAGATAATTACATGTGCAACTTTGCCCTCTGGACGACAGAGGATTGCCAAGAAAGCCATTCCTTCCAATGCGCCCAGTGCCCTCTGTACATGCTGACTGCTCTGTGCTTAGTAGGGGAAGAGCCACCAGCTGAGGAAACAGGCTTTCCAGGCCCATTGCCAGTCTGTATGTCAAAGCAGTGGTGATGATTCCAGGAATAGCGTGCAACCCTGGCTCACAAAGCTTGTCAGTATATCCCCAGCAGTACACAGGCTCCCTGAGCTGGCACGAAGACAAAATGAAGATTGTGTAAAAAGGACTGGACGGTACTGGCAATTAGCCACCCATCAGAGGTCCATGAAGGAAATAGATGGCTGTTTATTTGGAGAAAACGTACATCTAGTGACTTGGCTATCGACTGTCGCAACCTGAAGAACTGCTGAAGTATAAGCAAAGCACACAGTCGTCGTTTTTCTCCATTAGCCTGTGTGTGTACGTATTCAATGAATGTCACCTGAGAAGAACTACAGTACTTGGAAGTTAGAATCCATGTGAAAGTTGGCTAAATATATTCCTCCAACATCTGTTATGAGGTTATATATACATACATACATACATACATACATACATACATACATACATACATACATACAGACAGACAGACAGACAGACAGACAGACAGACAGACAGACAGATAGATAGATAGATAGATAGATAGATAGATAGATAGATAGATAGCATCTCAACTTGAGCTTTTGACCCTTTCTAGTTTCTCCAGAATGTATTGCTGCATCTGCTTAGCTCTACTCGAGCTTGCTCCACTTTTTCAGCTCTCTTTAAATTGGAGCCATTTTTTAAAAAGAAAAATGAGACATTTATTTTGTCCTTAAGGTGCTATAGGCTGTAGCATGCAAGCTAATACAGTGTTGAGATCTCCAGAGACAGGTGCGAGCTAGATGAAGGTTATATTATAATTGAACTGAAAGAGGGAAAAGGTTAGAGCTGGGTGCAGAGTGAGAAAGGGATTGCTAGGAATTTTAATCAGAGATGAGGAAAGAAGTGACAAACAGGGATCTATTGCTGCTGGCTTGCTGACAGCGTTGTTTACCCTAATTCGGCAGCCACTTTTAATAGACTTGTTCTACGGTGTATGAAAGTCACGGCGGCTCTGTTCTCCACAGAAATGCATGGAACATATTTTCAAAAGCCCCTTTTGCAAGGCATGGAAGCAGCCAACACTATTCTGCGTGAAACAGACTGGACTTCTGTTGGATTTCTGTACCCTGTTTTAGTCCACTACTCCACTTTTTTTAAGAAGAGTGCAAAGAAATCCAAACTGTGAAACTGCAGTACGCCAATCATCTGGACAAGTCAGCTGGACCAGGCAATTGGTCCAGTTAATGCAGTGCTGCCTGTTCCAACTGACAGAGGCTCTCCAGAGGCCTTCTCAGCCCTGTTATGACAGCTTCTGTTATGTGCCAATGTCAGAGACTGAATCTGGAACCTTCTACACCACCATTGAAGGTCAAAGTAGACAAAATGTGTGAGAAGTCTTCAACCAGCTCTTCCAATGTTTCCTTGAAAAGCATAACAGCCAGGGTCTGTCTGTCCCCATTCCCCCAGCTGGCTTAGGGGCACAGCACTGGGGGACAGCAGATAATCTTCTCCTCCCTGCCATTTTCCTGGTCCCTGCTGAAAGCTGCTATTTGCCCCACTGGGGGAAACACATACAGATACTTCTAGTTTGACCCAGAGCAATGAGCACAACTACATTTGCCAAATGCCACCTCTTAAAATAAAAAAATTCTGATGTTCAAGTGGAGTTTGCAGGCAGACTCCAAGAGGATCAGACACTCAAGCCAGTGTGGAAGCTGTCTATTTAGTACAGCTAAAACCCCCAAAAGCCAAGCTGTCAACACACACACACACAGAGAGAGAGAGAGAGAGAGAGAGAGAGAGAGAGAGAGAGAGAGAGAGAGAGAGAGAGAGAGAGAGAGATATTCCAATAATCTGGCACCTCCAGGACTTAGATGGCACCAAATGCCAGACTATCAGTGAAGCTATTCCACCCTCACCGATCCCCGAATCTAGCGTCTCTGTCACTATTACTGCCAAGTCACTCGGGTTGTCCCTGAGTGGCTTCCTTACCCTGTCTCAGCAACGCCACTGCTGTGCCAGCCACAACTGCACCTACACAGGGCCTGGTGAGACCAGGAGTATGCTCCCAGACAATTTTGAGTGCCAGAAAATTGCAAGCACTAGTTGGGATGCTACCCAGCGTCCACTCACTCAAATGCCTGTTCTTACCCTGCTGTTTTACTTTAGAGCAGGCAGGCAAGAAAAGCTGTGACAGAACTTTCAAGCAGCAGGGTGGGAGATATGGCAGCCAGCCACATGTGTACATCTTGAGACCCTGAAGCTCTGAAAGCTACAGGTGCGTTCGTTTTGTTGCTGGCAACCTCAGGACACTGAAGTAGGCATATTTTGTTTAAAGAAAAGAACGCCACAGGAAAGACATGGTAGCAATTTACGAGGGACTAAAACCAAGGGGGTTGCCATAGAGGAGTTATGTGAAAATACATAAATTATTATTTATGTATTGTTTATATAGCACCATCTGCGTTCATGGCACTTGACAGAGAATGAAAATGGTTCCCTGCCCCCAAAGGGCTCACAATTGACAGAGGATGGGGAAGTGGAGACAGGCGAAAACAGGGGAAGAATCCTGCAATACCTTGCACTTTCATCGTGTTAGGAACCAGAGCATGGATGGAAGTCAAAAATGGATGAATGTCAAAGCATAGTCTTATTTAGCTTACAAATTTATTTTGGCTGGCAAAAAACAATATAACTGTATGACACATGTGAATGAGTGTGAAACCTAAATTAACAGAAACAAAAGAAAAAGAAACATAAGAACATCAGCAAACATCATGGAAAGTTGGACGAAAGAGGCAAGCATGTGGACAAATTTTGAAATGTGATTGTAATAAAAAAAATGGATGAAAGAGCAAAGCGATGAAAGTCAAGTGGATGAAAGTCAAGTGGATGAAAGTCAAGGTATATGACCATTTGTGCCTGCATATACTTAGGCTTAGTTCCAGTGTCATATTACTTGCAGCCAAATTCTATGCATGCTTACGCAGAAATAAGCCCCATTAAGTTCAGTGGGACCTACTTCCAGGTAAGTGTATATAGAACTGCAGCCTTAGTTGCATGCATCAAGTATGTGTTATAGTCAACAATCACCAAATGCTGGATATTCACTATATTATAGTGAATGTCCAGCATTTGGTGATTGTTGACATTCACAAGTGAATGATGATATGTGACAGCCTGGGAAAAATATACCACCACTACCACCACCCCTTGTTGGAGGAGATTCACAGTTATGATAATTCATTATGCAGTCTGATTTTGGAAGGCCGAGAGAGAGACAAGCAGCAGCAGGTGCAAATGGGCCAACTGGGACAGAGTGAAAGTCTCTGTGTCCAAGTGCACACAGGCTTGATATACATGGAGAGGCTGCGCAGAGCAGCAGTGCAACCCTGCAGAAGAAAATTACAGTGCATGTATGAAAATGGGATGGCTAAGCCCAGCAGGGGTGATGTTAGGTATAAATTGCTACCTTGAGCAATGTTGCTCAAGGGCAGCATATAACAGTGAGATGGGGGGGGAGGGAGCCTGCTTGTTTATTATGTTCAGACTCCTAGAATGCATTTCCATATGTACACCAATCTCTAAGGCAGGCATCATCCTAGTAAATTTGTGAAAAGTATTTTGATACTTATAGTGCATTTTTATTTATTTATTTATTTATTTATTTATCTATCTATCTATCTATCTAAAAGAGCTATGATACGTGGTTGGATCCATTGAACTCAGAGGGGCTTCCATGTAAATGTGTTTTTAAGAATACAGTCAGCTGCCTATACCGAGTCTGACCAGTGGTCTTTCTTGCTCAGCATTGTCAACACTGACTGGCAGTGGCTGTCCAGACTTTCAGACAGGGGTTCTCCCAGCCCTACGTGCTTGGCGGTGCCAGGGAGTGAAACTGGGACCTTCTTTATGCATGCAAAGCAGGGGCTATTCTGTTCTGCTGAGCTTCCACCCTCCCTTTGTAAAGGGGGGGTTGCATATTCACTTCCTATGAATAAAAAGCAAGGGCCTGGTAGCAGCACAGTTCTACTTACTCCAGCCCTTGGCTCCCTACCATAGACTCACAGAGCAATCCTGCACAAACATAGGCTGGCGGACTGAGCACTCTGCTGGCCTAAGGAGTCGCAAAAGTGCCTTATGGCACTTTTGTGGCTATTCGGGAGTAAGCGGTGCCAGCACGGAGGCCGGAGCCACTCACTCCACTGTCACCCAGGACCTGCGCTGGCCGACGCAGGTAAGTCCTAGGCCGGTTGGTGAGAGGGCGTGGGGAGGGAGGGCCGGGGTGACGAGGGAGGGGGCCATTGGCTGGCCCGGCCTGGGAGGGGATATTGGCGCTAGATTGTGCCGATATCTGACCAATACCCCTTCCCAGGCCAGGTTGGCCTTACAGGGCCTCCCCCGGATGCGCGCCCTGGTGCGTATCTGAGGAGGCCCATTGGGGCCTTCAGCGCTTACACCGGGGGAAGGAGACAAACGTCCCCTTCCCCTGAGGTGAAGCCGGGCCACGCCGGCGCGGCCCACATCCCAACTAGGATGCAGCGACCAGCCCTTTAGGCCGGCCGCCGCATTTCAGGCAGGATTGGACTGTCACTCTCTGTATATTGCATTTAGTATGCAAGGCAGGGCAGCAATACATTCACTCACCACTTTAGTGGATTTTAGGTTTTAGCCTGACATATGTCCAGTAAACAGCATTTTCATCTAGCGTGGTCTTTTGTTTAAAAAAGGAAAAGAAAAACACCACCTGATTATTCAAAGCTTCTTTCTGTTATGAGGCTTTGGGGTCCTTCAAATCATTTTCATTATACACTACGTAATAATAAAATGCTCTGTGCAGTGCCCAGATAATTCCTTGCATGGTCTGTGTGATTTCTAATTGTTTGAAAAGCAGCATGTGATTGAAATGCCATGCATAAGCACAGCAGCACCCTTGGGGAATAAGGCTTTTCTCCTCTTGCTCTCAGCAAAGGCAAACATTTGAACAGGGGAAATAGGTAAAACATCAGGGGGAACCACTGCAAAAATCAGACTCACCGAGCCACTTAACAGACAAAAGCTCTGAAGGACAAAAGGCAAAGTAAATAAAATTAATTTTTATGTGTATATATGTCAGGTTTCTCCAAAATGGAGGAGTTGGAGTTGGTTTTTATTTCCTTTTCTTATCCTTTACAAAAGGATGCAGAGACTCTAAGGGCCTTTGTAACAAATTTCCCAATGATGGCTTTTCTATGCCTCCATTACAATATGCATCTTTTTGCGTTGAACTGATGTTAATATTGCGAGATATTGTAGGACATATGTGCTTTTAAAAAAAATATTGTTGTTTTACATGAGGTTTGGGCTTATGCTGTGAGTCTCTATGAGCAAAGTGGGATATTAACCTAAGTAAATCATTAATGTCTCCTACCGATATTGATAACGAAAACAATAGGTTCAGGGCAGCTTGCCTTATTTATTATACTGCCTACACTAGGATAGGCAACAGGCATCCACAGCCCCCATTTGGCCCCAAGGAGCTTCACATCTGGCCCTCGGTTAGCCTATGATCCCAAGACATCCCATCACTTGTACTTTCTTGCCTGAGTTGATAGAAAAGCAAGGGCACCTTTACCCCTCCTTGGCAGCAGAGAGTCGGGCAGAATCCTTCCCTTATGGCGCTCCAGACCAAGACACCAGCAAACAGGAGTTAGCATCAGAGATGTATGGGGGAGTAGTCTGCCAAACCCTTCTTGCAGTTTACACTGGGGATGAAGAGGCTTTGCTTCTGCCTTGGCTCTCACATAGAGGAATCCATCAGTGTTCAGAGCTGTGATACTTTCACACTGCAGTATGCAGAAATGGAAGATGGCCGATGTAGTGGTGGCATCAGAGACACACATACCCCCCCAACTGGGCTGACCCTGAACCCTCAGTACCAGTAGCAGTGGTAAAGTACAATGCACTATCACATCAGAAGTCAGGTGGGTGTACCATGGGGGCCCAGTGCAGGACTTTGCCCCAGAGCCCTCGCATCCAGGTGCCAGCACTTGCCTGTGTGTGTACTCATGTGTGCTTATTTGTATATGCATGCACGCATGTCTACACACACATGGATGCATGTGTAAAAAGGGCTGCGCTATTTAATAAATTCATAATTAGGTTAACTGACTAACTGATTGAGTAAAGCCAATATATCCTAATTAATTGGGCAGCGGATTTTTTTTAATATTTATACATGTTCATATATTTACATATAATGAATATCAGTTTTAATACACACAGTTCTAAAAATGCAGATGGCAAAAGCTGTGCCTTCAAAGAGGCTTTCCCTGTCCAAAGGAGGGGCATGCCTCTTCTAAGATGATGCTGCTTATGACACAGGCATGCATCATCTAAAAACCGACAGTATGCTTTCTGCTTCAGAACTGTTGCTTTTAGTCCTATGCAAATGTAATTGACTTATAGTGGAATCGTATGCATGTCTCCTCAGAAGTAAGGCCCATTGAGTTCAGTGGGACCTATTCCCCAAAAAGCATGTATAGGATTGCAGCCTGAGATTTCTTGATTCAAGTGACATCCCATCTGTAGGGACAAAACAGTCTTTTGTCTGAGAAAAATGTGTAATAAAGAGCCAATGTAATTCTAGGACAGGCATGGCAATTTCTTCTGTAAAATACTTTGCTTAGTCTTTTCTTCTTCTTCTGAAAATGGGGAATTGTCACACTTGCCCAAATTAGCATCACAGAGTAGCTGCCTTCTTGCCTGATTTGGTCAGCCATATGCCTGAGTTTCTTGTTGACAGATTTTCTCTGTAGTGGATTTACTGCATTTTTTTTTACTATGCCGTCACACAGGCACTGAACTTCCAACAGTGGTCATTTCATGAAATACTTTGGAAGAGCAATGTCTGAGACAAATTTCAGTCGCCTTCGTAAAAAGACAAATGGCCCATTACCATTACAGTATAAATAGAGCTGTTACCAGGCAAAGCACAGTGTTAGGATTTAAACGTTCTGAACGAAAGAAAGACCAATGAGGGCCTAACTAGACATTCCATAGCTGCCACCCACCCTTGCCTCCCCCCCCCCACATCTTCCCAGTAACATTTCTAGCAGAAGAAAAGTGTGGTATGACATCAGCACATTCAATCCCCGCTCATTTCATTAACTCTGCTGCTTGCAGAGAGTAGGAACTAGTTGGATGAAATGTGATGACACCACATCACATGTTCCTTCTGTTAGACATCATTGGGAAGACATTACATGAGTGGCCCCTATAATGTCTAATTAGGCCCTCATAGAGTATATAAGTGGCTGATGTTTTCACTCTATCGTTTTTTTAAGGGACAGTTCCACCAGGATTGTTTGCAATGATCTCTACAGAAATGTTAGTGTAAGGCCTCTCTGATGACATCTCTGCTGAATTCTCCTTGTCTGACATTCAGACATACTGGGTTCTTGAAAAAGTGGCTGTGAGTAGCCACTTTATCCCCTGCACCTCCCCTGTGCGTCACCAAACCCAGGATTCGAACATCAAGCTTTGATTCCAGCATCAAATCCAGAGGCTCACTGGCCAATATGTGCAATGATACAAATCAACATTCAGCAGTCTAATTAGGACAGGTAAAGGGCTTGCTCTGGGTTCCTTTGCTATGTGATGTTATGACATCCATGAGGAGCAGAGCCTTTACTGCCATGGCCCCAAAACTGTGATATGACTTCCCAGAGGAGGTACAGTTGAGTCACTGGCGTCGCTCAAGGTGGGGCGGAACGGTAAGTCTACTGCGCGTTGCCTTCGCCGCACTGAATGGTTCTGACGGCGAGGGGGCGGGGCCGCCTCGTGCCGGGGAGTAAACGGAGGTTAGCACAGTGCGGAACGTACCGTTCCACCCCACCTCAAGTGATGCCACTGAGTTGAGTACCTCCTCATCATTAAGAAAGGGATATAAAAACATTGTCCTGGAAGGTACTTTGCTAATAAATGGCTTGTGTTATGCTGACAAGTTGTAGGTGCTTTAAAAAAAAATCTTGTTGCTGTCACTTTTAATTTTGAAGAAGTGGAATATAAATGTTTCAAATAAATAAATAATCAAGAAATGATTATGTGAAGTATCTGAGATGTGTGTGTGTGTGTGTGAGAGAGAGAGAGAGAGAGAGAGAGAGAGAGAGAGAGAGAGATGGTTAGATCCCTGAGTTAATCTAACGATATTTTGACATGACTAGATAGATATAATTGGGTGTATATTCGAGATGTACAAATTATCACACAGAGATAAGAAAAATCAATGCGTGGCCCAGTGTCTCTAATACTCCACTTGCTTTTCTGTCACTTGTTTGCTTCTGCTTCATCAAAGCTGTAGGACAAGAGCCTTGTTTGTCTTACACATAGACATCATCCAGTCATTTCTGATTAAGCCTCAGTTATTACATTGCTGAAAGGAAGGACCAAAACATTAGTTTTAGTGTGCCATTCAGTTCAAAATTGTAAAGAAGAATTCCATTTTATCATCTTATGCCCTGCTGGTGATTACAGTATTCTGTTCTTCTATGCAATTATCTTTGAAATATGAATAGGACAATCTCCCATTCTTTGTGGCTAAACATCCTCCTTTAAAAAAATGCATTTTCTTTTTTTTTTAAGCACCCTTCCTTGTCAGTGTCTCGTAGGGACAATCATCTATAACTGTTCATGTTTCATAATACTGTATGTCCATCTTCCATTCTTCCTATTTTACACTGTCAAAAACACTCTCAATACATAATAAGATTTGATTTTTGCAGTAATTGTGGGATAGAGTTAACAAGCGGAGATCAGCCATATCCTTTCATTCCTTAAGACATTCAAGCAATGGAAGAAGGCCATTCCATCATCCTCATCCTCGCTATTGCTGTAGTTAAGCTTAGCTTCAATAGAGGCTCAGGAATGGTTTCCAGGTCTGAAACATTGTCATGGTCCATGGACTTCTCAGAACTTGCTTAGGCCCAGTGATTTCACCACAGGATTCCATTTTAATTTATTTACTTCTCACATTTTTATACCACCCTTCTTCCAAGGAGCTCAGGGTGGTGTTCGTAGTTCCTCCCCTTCTTTTGTCTTCACAACAACCTTGTGAGGTAGGTGAGGCTGAGAGGTAGTGATTGGCCCAAGGTCACCCAGGAAGCTTCATGACTGAGTGGGGATTTGAACCTAGGTCTACGTCCAACTCCCAAACCATTACACCATCCTGGCTCTGACCATTTCTGAAGCCTCATCCTAATTCTCATCCTCCATGGACAAAGTTTGGGAAGTGCATCAAATTGTGCCAGGGTTGAAAACTTTAAAGTGCAAGTGCGAATTTACCAGTATTATACTGGGTGGGGTGAAGCGGTGAATGTTTGCCTCTTTCTGGGAATAGGTTTTCCAATGTACCAGATCAGTTACTGGAGCAGTATGTGAATGAGTGGTTTGGGAGAACGTGAGTTACTTTCTTGGGTCCATGGGAATAATGGCTACAGTAGGAAATCTGCCAGTCTATAAATGAAGACACTGATATTGTTTATTACCAAATTGTTTTAACCTTTAACGTTGCAGTTAAAGGTTTCAGCCCTTAAACGTTAAATGAAAACAAAAGCTATAGTTGTCACATAGGTTCTAAACTCCATTGACCTCCCAGCAAAATGGGGTTCTGCCCCTTCCTTTATCTCCCCAGGGTTAAAACATTCATACTGACATGAGTAGGGAGGACCCCTCCTCCTTGCACACTGTAGTGTGAAGCAGATAAGGGAAACAGATGGGTTTTGTACTGGAGTGGGTGAGGAAGATCCAACCTAGGGCATAGGTTCTGCATCGCAATGCATTCTGGGGTGCTTGTGACTGTGTGCCGCAGCCCCTAGTGCTGAGCAGAGCAGCTGCCAATGGACTCCCTAAATAACATTGCAGGTCATCATCAGCAGAACTGTTTGATACTGGTGATCTTTCCAGGTGAGAGGGCAGAGGGCTTGGTGGGCAGCACCGCTTCCTAGCCACTTTGTGGGGCGCTAAGGCGCAGCGGGTTAAACCGCTGAACTGAACCATAAGCTGTCGATCGAAAGGTCGGTAGTTCAATTCCCACGACGGGGTGAGCGCTCGTTGCTTGGCCAGCTCCTGCCAACCTAGCAGTTCCAAAGCATGTCAATGCGAGTAGATAAATAGGTACCGCTTGCGGGAAGGTAAACAGCGCTCCGTGTTCCAGAGTCATGCCGGCCACATGACCACGGAGGCATCTTCGGACAACGCTGGCTCTTCGGCTTTGAAATGGAGATGAGCACCACACCCTAGAGTCGGACACGACTGGACTTAATTGTCAGGGGTCACCTTAAGCCATGATTAGTGGAGCTAAGGAATTAAGAAAATCCTTGCCCAGGGGTGTCATAATGACAAGGGAACAAAACGTCCGGAACTTCAGTAAATAATGATATCCATGTGCTCATTTCCCTCTCTTAGAAGAGGGTGGGGATTATAGGAACCTCATTGTGTGCATGGGCTCAGGGACCATAGCTGCATTCCTTGGTGGACAGCCTGCTTCTCAGATAATATACAGTACTAGGATTTGAGCCAGTTCTGTACCATTTATTGAAATGGGATCATTTGGATGAAATCCAAATACTCTGCATTAATAGGATTGGATTGTAGACTGGGCTGTTTGACATACACATTACAGACATACTGTAAGCTGTGGTAGAACCAAAGCCTCAAGGGGCTGCTATACATGTTTCTGTTTAAAGAACTAGAGACCATCTCATGAATCACACCCATCACACTTTATATGAAGAAGTATAAGGAAGCAGGGTAAAAATTAAATTCCATGTGCCGTTCTGTCAGAGGACACCAATGTACAGCACTACTCAAGGACTAGCATACAGTCTGTATACAGTATACAAAGTAGCAGCCATGGTGCTGGCTTGGGGGGTGGGGCATGGGCACAAGCCCCACAGTGACCCCTTTTACATGTGCATGCACACTAGTTCCCACTCACCCGCTCCATCCGCCCAGAAACCAGGCAGCAGATAAAGTTTTCCTTTGTGATGCCGCTAAGGAGAACGCCATCCACTGCAGCTTCCCCTCTCATTGGCCCATAAGGAAGCATCACTTGTCGGGCAATGGGGGAGAAACTTCAGTAGTCAGCCATCCTTCTTGCTGGGAGCCATTTCAGAATTGCCAGATGCCCCAACCCTCAACACTGCATTGGAGACACAGCATCCAGAATGTTAAAAATGACACCCAGCAGCAAGAAGAAGAATGGTCTGCCGAGGCTGCTGCCCTGCCCCACCCCATCCCTATTGCCTGGTAAGCAACAGAGACATTTACCAGGGGATGTGGGGGAGCAGCTGACAGTGGTGGTCACATGGAGAACTCTTCTTCATTTGCTGCCCAGAAACTGAGCAAGAGATTGAGGAGAGTTCTTTGTTGTGCTACTGTTATCCCAGATGGTCAACCATCTGGGCCCTCAGGGACATTTAAGCCCTCAACTAGTGCCTGATCTGGCCAACCTCTGATTCTGGCCCTACAGAACAGCTGTCACAGGAACTCTCACCTATTCTCTAAACAATTCACGGGCACAATTCAAAGTGCTAGTTCGGACTTTTAAAGCCCTTTACGGCATGGGACCAGGGTATCTGAGGGACCGCCTCCTTCCTTATAATCCGACCTGTACTCTGAGGTCATCGGGGGGGGGGGCTGTTAACCATGCCACCATTGATGGAGGTGAGGGGGATGGTGGCAAGGAATAGGGCCTTCTCGGAGGTGGCGCCCCAACTATGGAATCCCCTCCCCCTGGAATTAAGAATGGCTCCCTCTTTAGAGACCTTTCGGCGGGGCCTCAAGACGTTTTTATTCAGGTTGGCATTCAATGGTTGACATGGTGGTCTGACTTTATATATAATCACAAGGTGTCCCACTGGGGTTTGTTTGTTCTAATTTAATTACTAGTTTTAATTATTTTTATTGTATTGTATTTTATTATGTATTTTAATATGTTTTATTGTAAGCCGCCTTGATTGCCCTTATCGGGAGAAAGGCGGGGTAAAAATTCTTTAAATAATTAAAAATAAATAAAATAAACATGAATACAAGAAGTGGCCATCAGTGTTCCATGATGGGGTGTATCTTTAGCCTATATGAATGATCCTCTGTAAAACCTCTTTACAGAAACCTCTGCAAAACCTCTGAGGACAACAGTGGTGGCCGTTGTATTATCAGGTTCATTCAGCATTGGTCTTAGTGGGAAATTGAAGTAGATTTATTAATAAAGCCACAGCTGGCTGTCATAGCCATGGTGATAAAATGTTCATATGATCATTTCTTACAAAGCTGAGACATGGTGAAGAGGGGAACTGGTATATTAGTGCTGCCAGCAATTGCACCAACAGTTACCCAGGCACCCCCCTAATAAACGCACGACAGACAGCGGCTTGGAGTTAAGGGTCACTTTATTGAATTAACAAAACAACCTGCAGCAGGGCACTAACTAAACACCCCCCTGGCGTGTGATACTAGTATGGGGGAAACGGTTCTAACCGTCTGCCTCCCCTTGAGCGAACGCAGCGCGCTCGCCCTACCCCCCTCAAACCCACCCGGAGATACAGCAGCCAATAGGCTGCTGACACCTTCCAGCCCCTGCCTGCCATATGAAGGGGGGCTGGGTAACTCGCGACGGTCCTGTGAAGCGGACCGTCGCACTTCTTTGGCTCACTTTCTTAAGCAGCAGTAAGAGTAATTCTTTATCTCAAAGGAAAGTAAACTTTGATGTTTCCTTTATATAGCCCTCCCAATCCTAAGGAATCAGGGTGGGAAAGAACTTTCTTTGAAAAATAGGAAAGGGCATCTGTCCTCAAACGAGCTGTCAAGCCACATTCTTTGATAAAGCTCTGGAGATGTGTCAGAGGAACTGAATATTTGGACTTGAATCCTGCCAAAACTCCAGTGTTCATTGCAATGTGGAATGGCCATCCCAGGCTTTTCAGTAGAGTCCAGACTGGCTGCTAAGCTTCATATGTGCAAAGGGCTCCAGATCACCCCGTCGGTCAATGGCGTCATCAACCTGTGGTGGTACTACTACATCAACCTGCTACTGGGGTTTCCAAGCATGGAGGATAAAGTGTAGAGTGACCAGTAGATATCCCTGGACCACCCTAGTCCTGCAAGACCACCCTGCAAGGACTTTAGTGCATCACACAAGGCAGTGACATCATCTCACCAGATCAGTGACATCCCTGAGCCCTCTTTACATGCCCTTTTTCATACCACATTCTGAAGTTTCAAGTCCTTTAATGCAGATGTTTTGAAAGTTCATATTTCCATAGCAAACATGTTTGCTGTGTGTACCCCAGTGTTACACCAATGTTTCCCGCCACAAATATGTAAATTGTAGGCAATACCTTTCTGGTTCATTCATCTTTAAGCAACCCTGCACATGTTTCTCGGAGTCCAGGGTTGGAACCTAAATTGATAGTGATTATCAGTGATCTCCTCTTCCATCTGTAGATCCCCTAAAAATCCCCCACATCCTCCAGTACATCTGGGGTTGGGGGGATCTTCCAGATCATAACGGCATGGGGAACTGCAGAAGGGAGAGAGTAATCCATGAACATTGCCCCCTCTTGATAGAAGATAGAAGTGTCTTCAATTTGTGTCAGTCAACTTAGAATCCAAGCTTCTGATTGGGTGAACATGCCACATTAACACTACAGTGAAAGTAGAAAACACATTTGCCACATAGAAGCGTGGATTTGCCCTGATTCTCACAAGCTAGCTTTCATTGATTTGATAGGAGCTTAGGCTGCTACAGCTGTTTAAGGGTTGCCAATTTAATTAAGGCCAATTCACATGGGCATGTGTGAGATGCTGGGAAATTGCTTGAAAATTCGATTTGTGCCATCTCCCTGCCTATTTTTCAGTGACACTAGTGCACCCAATGGTTATATGTCACTGAAAGCCCCTGGAAAATTGGCATGCAAGGGTCATTTTTCCTTCTGGAATCTCATACTTCTGTATTTTTACAGGTCTCCTTTGATTGTTTTACTCTTAAATGTGCAAATTGATATTACAGTATTACTGCCTATTTGTGTTCTTTAATTTGTTACTCTTTATACCTTGAAATTAATTCCATAAATTATACAAGATTCCCAACATAGCAAAGTTAATGTTGCTGCTGATATAGCATTTCTTGACTTTTTAAAAAATTTGTAGGCTTGTAAAGATTTAATGTAATCACACACTCACAGAGTGTATAATGAAGTCTGAAAGTTAATTCTCAAAGTACAACATCACATCAAAGAGGTGGACAAGA
This sequence comes from Plestiodon gilberti rubricaudatus, assembly GCA_026170595.1. NCBI lineage: Eukaryota > Metazoa > Chordata > Lepidosauria > Squamata > Scincidae > Plestiodon > Plestiodon gilberti. The sequence goes on from JANXHW010000001.1 coordinate 164,543,148, forward strand.
AAACAAGGGAATTGTCTATTCCTTTCTTTTTTAAAGTACATATTTGCCCAATCCAGCGATTGCTGATGCACCTACAAATGTGCTCACTTTTCTGGTAGGACAACAGTGGTGGTGGGGGAGCTCTGTGTGTTCAAAAGAGCACACACAAAAAATGGATAAATCAGTATCCATTTCCATGCTATTTCTACTCATGCTGTACACATCTACAACTGTGTGCAGGATTTCAGTCATAGAGGACATCTAGTCATTGCTTCCCATTGCGACAAAACCCTTGAAATAAAAATGCCTACGTTTTGCAAAATCTCACAATGCAATCTAATGAAGGATGCAAAGGGAGCCTTCATTGTATAGTTAATGTCCATTGATGCATATCTGAAGAATCCAAGCCGAATTTTATATATATATAATTCGGCTTGGATATATATATCAGATTACTCAGTTTACAATAATTTATAATTGCTATGCTCATCTCTTTCTTTGCTTCCTTCTTATTAACAGCACTTAGGACTGTCATTCATGTGTCAGCTGCATTTACATAACGTAAAGGAGGAGATGAGAGTGAGGATCTTACTTGAACAGGGATGGCATGGGAGGAGAGTCACACTCAGCCTCCCTGTCCTGCATTTACCTCCCTTGCAGACTCGCATTTGGTTTCTGAGCCAAGAACACAGAAATAGGCAACTGCAAGGGACAAGATTCAGTGAAAAGATTCAGTGATCCTCTCTCCTGCCTTTCTTTTGCTGTTAAAGTAAAACCATCATTCACTTTATATGTGAATGTTGTCAGACATAGAAAACATGTGTCGGACATTGGCAAGTCTAGTTTGACCCTTAGCATTTAGACAGTGCTTTTGAGCATACAAAGGGCTTCCCATAAATCATGTCATTAATTCTTTAAAAAAATCAACCCTATCACCTATAAGTTTGATCAATATCCTCATATTGCAGATGGGGGAGCTTAGAGCAAGAGAATAATGACTAGGAAAATGCTTCTCAAACTGTGGGTCACGACCCACTTGTTGAGTCGAGGCCTGATGTCCAGTGGGTCACCACCAGTTGGATCCTCCCCCCCCCATTGCACCTAGTTGGCTCCAAATTGGAGCCAGCGGGTGGCGCAGTGGGTTAAACCACTGAACCATGAGCTGTCGATCGAAAGGTCGGCAGTTCAAATCCGCGATGGGATGAGCTCTCGTTGCTTGGCCAGCTCCTGCCAACCTAGCAGTTCCGCTTGCGGGAAGGTAAACAGCGCTCCGTGTTCCAGCTGCATGCTACGCGCTGCGGCAAGGAGAGTCATGTCGGCCACATGACCACGGAGCCATCTTCGGGCAACGCTGGCTCTTCGGCTTTGAAATGGGGATGAGCACCACACCCTAGAGTCGGACACGACTGGACTTAATTGTCAGGGGTCACCTTTACCTTTACCTAGTCGCAATTGGAGGCCACTCCCGGGCTGCATCGGGGCTCCACAGGCCTCAGAAGGACTCCGGAGGCAACCAGAAAGTTACTTCTTGTTGCTTCCGGAGTCCTTCTGAGGCCCACCAGAGACCCACTGCAGGAGAATGAGGTGGGTCATGGCACCCTCTGCCAGGGAGCAGGTGGGTCACTGTGGGGGGGGGAGTATGAGAACTGTTTGGACTAGGCTAAGGCCATCTAGATTGTAGCGAGTTGATGGCTGAAGCAAAATTGCAACTGGAGACCTCTTAGGTGGTACACTACCCAAACTCTCTCTAGTTATGTCTGTTTTGCTTTTTTCAAGAAGTCAGTCCCATGATGAAATGCAAGCCGCACCACACTGAAAGGGTTCTCTTTCATTCTATCACTTTATAATTCCAAACTCATGGCAAAATGTCAAGCATTTTCTTATTTCCATGGTTTATTTATACTGTAAAAGGGGGGGGGGGGTTTAAGGCTTTCTTTTATTATTCATTACTTTTTTTAATTTTTACATTAGCCATTTTTATCTTTTCAGGTGTGTGTGCAACATTGACTGTTCTCAAACCAACTTCAATCCTCTCTGTGCTTCCGATGGGAAATCTTATGATAATGCATGTCAGATCAAAGAAGCATCATGCCAGAAACAGGAGAAAATTGAAGTCATGTCTTTGGGTCGATGTCAAGGTAATGCTCCTAGCAAAATTCATTTCAAAGAGTACTCTCCATTTAACTTTTTTTCTGGTAATTTTTTTGCGCAGAAATATCAGAGTTGGGGCTGGCTTATTATTAGACCATCCTTGCATTTCCAAGAGATTTGCAACACAGTCAGATGTGACATATATTTTTGTTGACTATGGCCACTACTATTATTATTACTAAGAACATTTATATACTGCTTTTCCACAAAAATTAGTTCACAGAGTGGTTTGCATAGCATAATAAATCAATAAAAGATCCCCTGTTCCCAGAGGGCTCGCAGTCTAAAAAGAGATGCAGAAGGGACACCAGGAGCCATCACTGGAAAAGACACCATGCTGGGGTGAAAAGGGACAGTTGCTCTCGCTGGATTAATATGAGTACACCACAATCCAGGGCACAGTTATGCCCACTTGTTAAACGCTGTTGAAGTGAAGGGCAGGCTGGGCTCAAGGTTAAATGGTGCCCCAAATTTCTGCACCTTCATTTTTTGTGTGGTGCACATGCCCCACCCCAACTCTGCTGGTGCCTCCTTGTCCACTGAGGAATAGGTCAGGCAGGCAAGAAGGCAATGGTGATGAAGCAACGCTAGAGCGTTCTGCCCCACTCCTCCACTCCACCACCGCCTCCTTTTCTGCCCAGCAGGTTCTTCAGAACAGACCAGGTAGAACATGGTGGGAGGGACTCTTTCAGCATGATACACCCAGCCTGTTTTAAAGAAGTGTAAGTGCCGTTGAACAAAATGGGACTTACTTCTGAGTAAACATTTACACCAAGTCAACGTGTGCTGTGAGTGAGTTGGAAGTGTTTCTTATCCAGTTTTCCATATTTTACCTTTTATTTTACATAATGAGTAAAATTATTTTTGCTCTGCTTTTGCTTCATTATATATTTAATATTAGTTTTTCAAATTTTGCCACAAACCAGCCCTATTTAGCTATTTTTATTTTTAAAAAATTTGAGTTTTATAATTGAAAAATAAATTATATTTGACAGTGAAAATACAAGCATTAAAAGAATGTCTGCATTGAAAAAAAAATCTGTCAAAATGAGCTTTTGACTATTTTCTATAACTATATTATCTTTTCTGTAACATTCCCATAAAGCTGAAGGTCATAATGTGTTTTTTTAATCCGTTTGTGACAAAGTAATACAAACCCATCTTCTGCACCTACTTGTTTTGCATACTATTTTATTCCTCTGCATAATTATGTTATATAATGGACATGATTGTTCAAATGTCCACAATTCTATTTTTTTTAAAAATAGCATCCCACAGCAATGTAAAATTTATAATTTTACAATATTACTGCATTGCTAAAAGCATATATTTGTTGATTAAGTATTTGATTTTATCCATTGCCTTTATACACACACCCAATAAACACAAGAGATGGGTGACATGGTGTAATAATGGGACACATTTATTAATAATTAAATCATGCATCTCAAAAAATCAGTAGCAGTGGGTCTTCTCGGATGCACGCCAGCTCTGAAGCTGGCACACAACCGGGGAGGCCGTGTACGGTCAGCCCAGACTGCAATGGGGCATAGGATATTGGTGCATGCAGCTTGCTGTCTTGCAGGCCCAAAAACAATAGTGTGTCAGCAAACAACCACCCTCACCAGAATTATCCAGCTGCAACCTGCCAAGAAAAAATGTCAACAACAGTCCGACCTTATTTAAAGATAAATCCCAACCAAGTAGCCACCACAGCTTAAACACCATTCCATTCCCTCCTTCTGTGTGAACACAAAAATGACAGCATGCCTCACAGACTACCTGATAATAGCCTTTGAAGACAGGTATCTCCAGTGACCAATCCACTGTATTTCTTCAATGCTCAGTCCTATTTCCCATAATCTTTGGGCGATAAACCCTGAGCCCTAAGCCCCCAGGTGACAACAGTCCAAAATTGGAAAAATGTCACTCATCCCGATGCTGAAAATGATACACACCCTCCATCTGGCACCCCTCCAGGAAGACCTGTAGGGCATGCACTGGACAAACATCAGAGCACTTAGCCCTCCAAAGACAGACCCATTGCCCACGAGCCCACTGATCCATCTTTGAGTGCCACAACTGACGTTCCACCCCGCCCAGCACCCACGTGAGATTGTCAAGTTGCAAAGCCAAATGAGAGATGTCTACTTTGTTCCTACCAAGGAGCTCACCAGGCTGAAAATCCCCCCAAAACACTACCAGAGCAGCTGCTCTAAAAAGTGCAGTTTCATGCTTAGATTCATAAGGTTCCAAATATGCTCCCATATTAAAATCTCTCTACATGTGCTATCTTTGTACTTTCCAGGCAAGATTAACCAGGGGGCACATTAAAAACTAATACTCTGTTTATATATCTGAGATGGTACAGTCTTGTGAGGACTATACAACATGGTTCCATGTTGAGATTGCCATTTACTAGGAGGAAGCCCACAAGTGTATACTGTAAACATGCCCTACGTCCCCCTTTTAAAACCTGGGTGACTCCTGGGAACACTGTCATGATTTTAAGAGCAATTGCTCAGAGCAGCTGGTAACCATGCTAAAATGAAAGGAATTTTCTAAATTCCTAAAAATAAAACAGAGACTATACAAAAGAAAGATTAACAATGATAAGACCCTGTCCCAAACTTACAATCTTAATAGACAGGCACATAAAGGAAAAGGAAGAGGAGGATGGGGAAAAGGAGATACAATTGAGGAAGAGCGACATGAAGTTAATATCACAGCGAATTAGGGAAGGCCTGGGGGAATAAATGTGTCTTGAGGTGCTTCTTAAAGGGTGGAAGGGACTGAATCATATGAATGTCTGGAGGCAGTGAATTCCAAAGATAAGGCGCTGCCAAAGCAGTGGAAAAAGACAGCAGATGAAATCGTTGGTCACTAAAAGATAAAATGCATACATGTCTTTCAGACAACACAACCACCACTACGAAGTCAGAAGATGGACATTATGCAAGAACAGATTATGCAGGTAACACTTCAGTTAAAAGTATTGCCAGAACAAAAAGAAATGGTTTATCTGAATAGAAAAACATTGCATTCACTTTGGCTGTATTGAATACTATAGGTTAACACACCATTTCTTAAATTCTCTATATGGGGAGGGGAAACCCTTAGGATTATTTCAAGCAGGACTTCAGTGAACTGGTGCAATTAACTGCAGCTTTCAGATGATTAAAATTATCCTCTCTGTCCTCCGTTCCCCCCCCCCCCTGTCACTGAATTGATGGGACTAAGAAAGGAAAGAATTGGGACTCTTGAAGCTTCTGATACTGCACAAATGTTTTGATGTGACTGAAAGGAAATGTAAATTTGGCTTTTGAATCCAGTTTGAATCTAAAGCTGGCATACAGTTTCACTTGCAGAATGATGGCCAGTTCTGGGAGTATTATGCAGTTCTGCTATTGCACTGTGAAAAAAGCAGGCGTTGGTACTGGATAAAATATACAGCATTCCCAAAGTTTTAGCTTTCGTTTAAAAGATGGACTGAATTTGCCTTGCTTTGGCGCAGAACTTTAATTTCCCTTTACTGCAGTGGTTCTCAAACTGGTAGGTTGCGACCCACCAGGAGAACTGGATGCTTCCCCTGCCCCCTTAAGGGGTGGGGAAAGCATGGCGGTGGCAGCGGCAATCCAGGGGATCGCTGCCAGTGCAAAAATGTGAGAAAAAGGGGTTTCGTACTTACCGGGGTGTACTTTCCCCTGGCGGCAGCAGCAATCCCTGGGATCACCACCGCCTCGCAGGGAGAACTTTGAGAAACACTGCCACACCCACTCCTAACATTAAGAACTATAAGCAATGGAAGGTCACAGAGCTCAAATGAAACCAGTCTCAGTCTCAATAGCTTTGGAACTCAAGTCTTCCACAGTACTGAGGAATTTGAGCTTATTTTATGAACCCATTTTAACTGTGGTGGGTTTTCATAATGGAACGCATTTTATATTTGCAAATATGATGCAAAAGAAAATATTGAATATGGCTTTTCCATTAATGAGTGTTAGATTTTGATTGTTAAATTGTAAACAATCTCAAGATTAAGAATAACTATTGCCTTCACTTTGGGAAAACCAGCCCCCAAGAATGTGTCTTCATTGAGCTTGCAGTATTTGAATAATGTAATTAATTAGTCAGTTAAAAAACAGAATAATCAAATATTAAGTATTCTTTACTTAGTTGACAATGTAGTCACTTCCTTTCATTTAAACATGGGAACTTCCCTCCCCCCCCTTTGTTTTTTGCTGGGTTAGCTTTGCATGAGTTCACCTTAATCAATGCAGCAGTCACGCTGCTCCCAATTTCCTTTTTAAAAAAAAGCTCAGCATGCCTTAAAGTTGAAACCAGTAATTTCTTATAGTTAGTTTCTGACTGTTTGTGTCTCCAGATCAAGCTGGAATAGGCAGACATTTTGTAACATGCCTGCATCTGGATGCAAAGTTAATGAGATATTTTAAAGCAGATTATTATTATTTTTTAAAATGATAAATGGGTTTAATTTATTTAGACACTCCAATAAAACATAGCTCCTTTTCAGACTTGATACAGCATTTTAAATATAATATATATGTAAATGTTATTTAAGGTTTATCGAACGTTGTTGGAGGGGGGAGCATTTTTTTTTCTTCCTTCAAATCGGCTTTACCGGAAGGATTAATTTGCAAGGAATCTGAAATGCTTGTGCAAATTTTTACAGCTTGACTTTTGATCTGTGAATGGGAGTACTTGGAGAGTTATCATTTAGAAAACACGGCAAGGGATGTCTAATTGCTTCCGCTTGTGATTCCCTTTGTGTTGAGGAAACAGAGCTTTGTGAAGGCAAACTCCTTTAGATGCACAGTAGACTTTGAAGCTAAACACTTGGCTTCTACCCTTGACATGCCAAACAATAAAACATGAAGTGCATCTTATTGGTTGGCAAGTGTTGAGATTCTCTTAATAAGATTCTACTGGCCCTGTAAGACGGCAAGGTGCTCACCGTCTATCTGTAACACATGGTGTGACTAAACAATAGAATAGGCTTGTACATGAATAGAACAACATATGCTTTAAAACAAAACCTGCTTCTTCGTTTTTGTGCTGGTTGTGTATGATAATCACGCTTCCTTCTGTTACTTTAAGGCATAGAGTTCGAACATACTGTATTGGTCTGAGTATAAGACTCACTTTTTTCTCCTAATTTAAGTTTTTAAACTAGGGGTGCGTCTTATAATCAGGCTGTTGCAATTTAATGCCAGTGATTTAATAAAAAAAATTTAATAGCACCAAACTTTAAGGGTGCGTCTTATAATCAGGTGCATCTTATACTCGGGACAATACGGTAATTGTCCTAATTCAGTGAGTGGCTTACTAGCCAGCCATTATTTATGATCGCCACCAGCCTCCTCCTCAACGCATGAATTTTTTTTTAAAAAAATCATCTTTGATTTATTTGGATTTATTCCTCCTAGGTAGTGGTAGCAGCAGCTCTAGACTTCCATTTGGAACAGGGTGATTGGTGATGTTTCAGCCCAGCTCTGTGGTAGTGTTCCCATGCCATTGCTGCACCAGGAACCCAGGGTCATGTGGTCAGGGGAGGCAGAGCCTCGCCTGTCAAACTCCAATGAAAATAGCCTCAACCTCCCCTCTGATTGCTCACACACTCCCCAGTTTCTGAGGGGTTGCACGATCAGAAGGGAGGCTGAGCTCTCGCTGCCACACCTCTAGTCTCTCCCTGTAACAGGCGGGTGCGCACCTGTTACTGTACAGGGAGAGACTAGAGGTGTGGCAGCGAGAGCTCAGCCTCCCTTCTGATTGCACATGCTCTGCGGCTTCCGAATATTTATTTATTTTTATTTATTTATTTTTCACATTTTTATGAATGTAAAAATGCTCAGGGTGGTTTACATATTTCCTCCCCTCCTTTTTGTCCTCACAACAACCCTGTGAGGTAGGTGGGGCTGAGAGATAGTGACTGGCCCAAGGTCACCCAGGAAGCTTCGTGGCTGAGTGGGGATTTGAACCTGGATCTTCCAGGTCTAAGTCCAACTCCCAAACCACTACACCATCATGGCTCAGAATAGTGCCCCAGAATGCCTTGCAGGGCCACAGCAAGTGCCTCCCCAGCCATTGACGTCACTGCAGGAACCTATACTTCCTGTGCTGCAGCGGCAGCACTGAGAGGGGAGAAAGTAAATGAAGCAAGCAAGAAAGCGAGACGGTAAGAGGAAGGTGAAAGGAAGGAGCTTGAAAGAAGCCTAGACCCTAGACAGCTGGGGGGATGAGTCACGGCTGAAGAAGGGGAAGAATAAGCCAAGAGGACAAATAGGAAGAACCCACCACTCCAAGTCTCGCTCACCCTACCCCAAGTCACCTGAGAAAACTCAATAGCAGCACCCTCTCCCCAACTTTCTCTTGCCTCCTCCCCTCCCCAGTCACTGTGGAGACATTGGGGAAGGGGAAAGGTGTGGAGGGTGCTTGTGCTGCTTCTCGCCTTCTCTGAAGCCTAAAACAAGGCACGTTCCGGCCTCCTCCCAAGAGCCTTGAGTGTGCTAGAGAATATGGGAGAAAGGAAGACTGAGCTTTGACTTTCTCCATACGGGCTTTTATAGAAGGCAGAATCAGCACAACTCTCACTGTTTCTGTCCTGTCCTTTGCACCGTCAACGCAAAGGGAAAGACTGTGACAGACCTAGGTATCTCTCACGTTCTCTACATGAACAATTTGAGGACAGGGGATGGGCAGTCGCTGCTGGCAGGCTGGCAAGGGGTTTTGTGGAGCCTTGTGCACACCGAATGTCTGACACCTGCAGTCTGCAAGGGAATGCTACTGATCCCCAAGAAAATGGCTGCTCATTTCAACTAGTGGGATCAGTGCTGATGTCAGTTGCATGAAATCGTCTGCTAACTGGTGACTCTTCTGTGAGGTTCTTCCGCCCAATCCCTGTTTAGCAAAAGACTCTCACTGGGAGGCTGAAGGTGCAACAAGACAGGATGCAGGAGAACCACGCAAGTGATCTCGCATGCTTAAAAAGGTTAATGGCAGTGGAGGGAGCAATTTGGATTGGGATTGGCATTGGGATTTGGAGCACAACGGGAGGGGGTTAACTCTCCGTTTTCTCAATCAGAATCTCCCATCCAAAGCTGCTCTTTGACTTGCGGAGGAAAACGTACCTGTGTGCCTGTTTCTTTTGCACATCTCCTGTATCATGTCTGGTTTGGTCCTGAGGGCACAACTGTCTGGGAACATCTTTCACAGTCTGCCCACAGCTCATGTAGCATGCCAACAGGGGAAAGTACTTGATTTTTGGCTAGTGTAGTACTTGTAATTTGTGTGTGTGTGTGTGTGCGTGTGCATGCGTGCAAAAAAAGAAAAGTGCCTGATGCATCTTCAGCAACAATTTGCAAGAAAAATTAGTGCTGCTTTGTGTTGTCCTTTGGCAGAATAAATCCACAGAATTGTGCATTTTCAGTCCCATGCAGAAGCTAGCAAACAGACTGATGTTCTTAATGCTTCTTGCCAATGTCTGGAGATATTTGGGGTGACTGATTAGCAGAGATGCCTTGTCCCCCATTTTATGCTCATGTTGTACATCTTGCACTTGGTGAGAAATCCCAGCTACAAGCTGTTTCAGAGGCATGAGACTAAAAAAACCGTGGTAAAAAGTATCATCAGACACAGCATTTAAGAACTGGATAAGGAAGGAAACTGTTCGTCTGAGAGAGACAAAACAAAATGTTCACAAAGGAGGTTTGTGAACACAAAAGGAAGTGTACTTAGAGAACATGGATGTTATAAGAGGAATGAATGAAGCCTGAATAGAGATGTTTGAAAAGAGGTATTTTTAGCTAGACGATTAAACACTTGATATCTTTACAGAATTGCAGAATTCCATCCTCTCGTCTCTTTTATATCCATTGCTTAATCTCAAAAATGAAACAGTAAATGTACTGTAACTGCTGAAAACTTTGAGTATAGATTGGAGGAACTTTCTATTAAGTCAGTGCAACTCTTACATAATAGCAAAAATGGCTTCTCCTCTAGGGCCCCGGCTAAAGGGGCCTTGCACTGTCAGACCTACTGTAGAGTTCCAGCAGCACAAGATCCTTTTTGGTGGCACAAAAGCCAGGCCACTGTTGCACGCTGCCACAAATGGCGAGAGGAATGACGCATGCAGCAGCAGCAGCTCCAGGAGGGCCCACTGGCACCAGTAAATTGGTGGCAGGGACAGGCTGTGGGTGGGGAGGGGGAGTAACGGGACATGTTGGGGAAGGAACTGGGAGGAGCTGGATCTTATCCCCCATTTTTCTACCTGCTGTTCCCCCTGGCTCTCTTCAGACTTGCACCAGCTCTATAGCTGGGGTAGGTCCAAGAAGACCCATAGGCAATCAGGCAGCCTACTGGGTGGTAAGTATAAATATTTGTACTTACCTCCTGCATACTGTCCGATTCCCCCCCATAGCATGCTATGTCCGATCCCCCCCCCCCTTTTGTTGACACGGCTGCATGCTATAAAATGGCGGAGGATAGGCTTGGGCAGTAAGTACGGTTTTTTCTGTCTGGATGTTCCCCAGAACTGCTTCTCCTATTCAAGGATGCAGGGACATCTCAGTTCCTGTTCTGTATTAACCTTCTAAACTCCAGTAAATGAATTGGATATTATGGTCATAAAGATAAAAATTAAGCTTAATTTTATACAGATTCACCCCCAATATAGTGAATACAGGTTTCTTTGTGGGGGAGTTGCTTTATTGAGCGAATAAAGGCAGTTATCGGGGTTGGGGGGGGGGGGGGAAGGGGGAAACCCTATATCTAGAACTTGGTGTGTATTGTGTGCTGTGCAATTTTTCGGGTGTTTTCAACCTCTATCATTTTGGTGCTGAAGTGAAATCATAAATCATGTATATATAGTCCAGCAAATTGTTTGACTGCATGTTAATTTAAGCAGGCCTAGATCATCAGCCAGCATATACTTACTTTTATGTATCTGCAGCCAAGTCTTGTGCTCCTGTTCTTAGTTGTAGTAACTGCATTCTTCTGAACATATATTGTAGTTAAAACTCAGGAAAGGGTATGCCCAAACATTAGATATGCATCCGGATTCTCCTACATCCTTTATGGAGTCTCATCAGCCCAATCTTAACCAACTTTCTAGCATCAATTCAGCTGCAATGCAGCCCTGAGGTAAGGGAACAAATGTTCCCTTACCTTAAGGAGGCCTCCGTGTCTCAACACTGGAAAGTTAGTTTGGATTGGGCTGTAACTCTCTGTAGGAAACTTAAGTTAAAGGAATCAATTTAAACACAGCTAAAACACTTTGCAAATTGTTAGGCAGCAATAAAACCAAGGTTCATGAGAAGTTCACACCTTGGTTTTGGAGACATTTACAAAATTCTCTGCTCCATACAATTCCTTCTTATCTGCATCACTGCCTTGATGGTATTTAGAGATTCTGTTGTGGATGCTGCCTGTATTTCCTAACTCAGTGGATTTTAATGGTTCTCATATTGCTTATTAATATATGAAGAAATAACATTTACTCCCTGATAACAACCCTGAAAGAAGGGCTTCAGGTTACATGTGCAGGATATGAGAAAGAGCTTTGATTTCCCCCCTCCCCCCCCCCAAGAACTAGGTAGTGACTCTTTGAGAGTTTTCCATCTTCTTTTAACACTTGAAACTTTGAGTAAGGTGAACAACTTCCAGTGGGATAACCACACCGGAAAGGTAAATACATTTAAATGTAGCATAAACTTTCATGGAGAACAGTCCACATCATCAGATGTATGAAGTATTATCTGAAGTTGGCAGGCATCTAGAAAAAATGTAAAAATTGTAAACATTGGAGTCCCAGGGCCATGAAATGCAAGAGTGAAAATTAAGTGTGTGCTATAAGCACAGTGACAATTCGCACAGTGACAATTCACAACAGCGCTAAATGGTGCTGATAAAATTTTACTAAGCTTTCCAAATTAATTGACACCTGTAATGTGACAGAAAACTAGTTCTGGTGCAAGCCTGAATGGATAGAATCAAACCTCTTGATAAATTTTAATTCAACAATGTCACACTGGAGTCTCCCTTTGAAATTTCTTTGTGGAAAACAGTAACTTTCAGAGCAGCAGCAGAGTATGTTGACAAACTCCCAGAAAATATCATCTTAGCAACAATTGATGTAGAGCCTATACATACCTATATTCCCCCACTAAGCTGGACTTCCAGTTCACAGGCAGCCCGATCCTAACTCACCATGGCTACCACTGTATCCTGTGAGGAGTTATGACCTCTGGAGGCCTCCCCTCAGGGCAAGGGAACATTTGTGCCCCAGCAGCTGCCCTGGGTCAACTCAGACCTGCGCCAGCTCTATAACTCGGAAGTCTGCAGCTTGGGGAGCCAGTGTAATTGCAAAGACTTGCCTGTGGGTGGAGGTACGACTCTTGGGTATCCACTGGGCAAAAACAATTACAACACAGAAGGGTGCTGTCATAAGAACGTTCCTTTGGTCTTAATCTGTAGTACATTAATCACAGTCAAATTAGAGGATTGGCAGCCAATGTAATTCCAAGCGTGACAATGCAGTGGCACCAACTGCATCCACCAATGTGTCCACTGCAATTCATGGGGAAGTTTCAGTATCCGGAGGTCTCCTCGGGGTAAGGGAACATTTGTGTCCCAGGATAAGTCCCTGCCAGTCCGGTGGGCCTACTCTGACACAGGAAGGTGGATTGAGCTGGATCACTGAGCGGAGCGTAGGATAGGATTGGGCTGTTAGTCTTTAAGGTGGTGACACACAACTCTTTGCAGGTTTTTATTAATTTGAGTTGCATTTATAAGAGGGAAAAAAGCACATTGGAATACTTATACTCTTAGAAATAGAGGACACATGATTGGTAAGTATCTGTTCTCAAAACAGCATGCTCATTTTATTCTGCAAATTGTTTTCAGTATCATTATGGCCTTCTTATGCACTCATTTGTGGGTTTACGGTGTTTACAGCCTTGTTATTCAGCTCTCAAGCAAGCAATTCTCACTGTTAGAAATTCAGCAGACTGCCAGGAAGACAAAGAGGTTTTATGACTAAGTACTGAACTCTGTAATAGAGGTCAGGAGGTGGAGACCCCTGACCCAAATCTGGCCTCCTCATAGGTTCTGCCCACCAACTTAGGGGCATGGAGAGAGTAGCAACTCTGCCAGTAGGATGTGCCACCATTAGGCAGTGATGTAGACTTGAGTCTATTGACTCGAACTTGAGTCGGACTCAAGTCGCGTCAGTGACTTGACTCGGACTTGACTCGGCAATTGTAAAAGACTCAAAAGACTCGACTCATGGCTTGGAACCTTCAATGACAAGTCCAATCTTATTCAAGTTTAAACCCACTTTCCCCATTAAATAGATAGAGACTTGCAACTCAACCAAAGATTCGGGACTTGGGGGCAAAGACTTGGGACTTGACTTGAGACTTGGACCCAGAGACCTGGGACTTGACTCGAGACTTGGAGTCAAAGACTTGATCCACATCCATGCCATTAGGTCAGTTCATGCAGGTTAAGAATTGGGACCTTGGCCCTCTACTTCAAAGTGGAAATCTAACTGCTGACCAGCTTTTTTACAACATGCCCAACTGGGTCAGATAGAGACAAAGATAGAGAGATTCTCGACGGAACACAATGAGGATTGGTTTCACATCCACACCTGCCCCTTTCAGTAAATCTAAAATATATATTCCTTGTTTACTTGTTCAGAGTATGATCTGGCAGGGCATCGGAGGGAGTTCTAATGATCTCCTTCACTAGCATTGTATATTCACCAGTTGTTGTATCAAGGAGGGCATCATTTGAACATCTGTCCTGAATCTCCTCAGCCTCTCCCCATCCATTGCCTGTGCTGGCACCTGGCTCCAAAATAGGCAGAATAGGCAGATGCTTTAGAAGGCGTTGAGAGCGGAGAATTCCCATGTGAGGCCTCGTTCAAAGCGAACACGTTGCACTTGCAGAATTCACAAAAGGATGCTGAGTGTTTCCTCCTGATAGAGAATTGCAAGAGAATGCTACCCTGCAGAAGGACCAGCCTCTTGGAAGTTAGTTAAAGCCTTTTTTACTGGCTGCTATGTTCCTTTTTAACTTCCAGCAATAAATTACTAGGACCTGCAAAGATAGCCTGTCCTAGATTGTAACATTTAAAAGTAGGGCACATTTTTAGCTTAAACTACCTGACAGTGTCCCTTTAAATTAAGTTTTTCATGTATTACTACGTTAACCTTTTTTTCCTCAAGTACCGAAAAAGAATAAAGATCTGTAACTTTGCTCTCAAACAGTTTGTTGTCTTTATGCCTAGGTGAATCAGGCTCTCTTTCCTTTTCTTTTCTTTTTGCTGGATGCTATTAGTGAGTGAGTAATTTAACAGCTGGTAACCCTGGCTCATATATTCCAAAACACATGGAAAAACACCTAGCTGCAGCTTCTTTACAAATCTAAATGAAATCATGAACATCAACAGACCACTTTGCATGGTCTCCTTAGCCTGTACGTGGTAGAATGTGACTGCAGGTCTCAGTTGTGCATGTGTGTTTGTGCGCGCACGCGCGCACACACTCACACACACACACACACACACACACACACACACAGAGAGAGAGAGAGAGAGAGAGAGAGAGAGAGAGAGAGAGAGAGAGAGAGGAATTTCTCATGTATGTACATTCCATACACCCCTGATATTTATTTATTTATTTATTTATTTATTTATTTATTTATTTATTTAAAAAATTATACCCCATTTTATCCCATGCCAAAGCAAATGCCCAAGGCGGCTTACAACATCAAAGATAAAAATATACATAATTTAAAACAATATATAAAATAAATTAAAAACGAGTGATATTCTGCACTCAGTGATTTTGTGGGTCATTCACACGCCCCACCACGTGCTAGAGGACTGTGTGCTCTGTTCTAAAGATCCACTGCTCCTTACAAGAGACATGTTGCAACACTGCTGACAACCCAATCCTAACTCCCCGCATGACGATGCAGCAGCACCAATGTGGTGTGCTGTATCCTGCAGGAGGATTGGGGGTTTAGACATAAAATTAAGCATGATGTGGAGAATGTTCTTCTCCCTCTCCCTCAGCATTATAACCAGCAGTCATCCAATGAAAGTGATTGGGAAGACATTTAGAATGGACAAAATGAAGCACCACTTCATGCAACACAGCAATAATCTATGTGTGATATTCACTACACCAAGATAAAGTGTAGATTAGACAAAGGAGATTAGACAAATCTCTAATCTTGAAATTATAAAGGAGATTAGACAAATTCATGGAGGATAAGTCTACTAGTGGCAACTAGCCATGATGGCTCTATGCTCCTTCCAGATTCAGCAGCGGGGTACCTCTGAAAAACAGTACAAGGCAGGGCTGGGCCGGCCCAAGACCTCCTGAGGCGGCATGCCAAATGCTGCCCCCCCTATCCAATGATGTGCTAGCCTCTGCTCCTCTCACTCTCCAGTGTTCTAGGTTAGCACTATTCTCCCCTCCAGATTTCCTCTTCCTCTCTGTCCTCCTCTTCCTTTTCAATCCAGGGAGCAGAAGAGACAAGTATGTGAACAGAGATGGGCACCCTCCATCAATCTGCTGCTTCAGGGGGACCCCTCCAGTAGGCCTCATAGATGGGCCGGTCCTGGTTGCAAGGTAGAAACGGTGGGGCAGGTTATGGGCTTTCCAGAGGCAACTGGTCAGCCTCTGTGGGAACAGGATGCTAGACTAGATGGGACTTTGGCTTGATGCCGCAGGGCTGCTCTTATGTTCCTTTACATCTTACTAGGGAATAGATCCATGTAAAGACAAAGACCAAGATTAAAGAACGAAAACTAGTTCTGCATACCCAAGTGTCTTTAGGATTGTGTTTCCTCAACATCAGCCCCTCCATGCCACATATGAGGCACATATGAAGCCAGTTAAACCCTTGGCTCATCTAGCCCAGTGCTATCTATTGTGATGATGAGTAATGTCTCTGCAGGTTCTCTGCTAGGTGTAGTTCTTTTGTCTGGAGTTGAACCTGATTCCTTCTGCATGCAAAGCATGCACTTGACCACTGAGCTACAGCTCCTCCCCCCAATCCCCCCCCCACTTTTGAAACCAATCAAACTTTCAAGAGCAGTGTATGATATGGTGTGAGAGGGACAGAGAGGGGCAGGAGCTTCTTTCCTTCAAAGTAAACAATAAATCAAACTAAGGGTGCAGTCCTGCACATCTGTAGGCCGGCGGAGCAAGCACTCTGCCGGCCTATGGTGTCGCTATAAAGCACTTTCGCGGTACCTTTGGAGTAAGCGGTGCTAGCGCGGAGACCAGCACCACTCACTCCACTGCCCGAGCTGGTCCACGCCACCAGATGCAGTTACGTGCTGTGCCGGGCAGTGGGAGGGCGGGCCAGGGTGATGGGAGAGGGGGCCATTGGCATGCCAGGAAGGGGAAGAGATGTTGGCGGCACACTCGGCTGATATCCTGACTCCCTTCCCGGGCCTGGCCAGCCTTACACGACCTCCCCAATTGTGCGCCAGCAAAATAGCTGTCGCGCATCCAAAGAGGCCCATTGGGGATGCTGGGGCTACCAGGGGAAGGGGACAAATGTCCCTTTCCCCCAAGCCCTGGCTCCGCTGGCACAGGCTGCATCCTGTGTAGGATGCAGCGGCCGGTGCATCTTACGCAGGATTGGGCTGCCCAAGACATGAATGTTGTTTGAACGACCAGTCAACACCAAAGGAACAGCTTATGTTTTACGGTAGTTTCCTGAATTTTGAGATGGTGCCTTTCAAGCTCTATCTTTAATTTCTTTAAATTAAATTTAAATTAAGCCCTGAATATAATCCAGGCTTACACTGAGTGGTTTATTATGCCTCATTTTCACTGATGAAGAAAGTCACTTGTGTGGTGACTGAACACTGAAATGTAACCTGTTTGGTTTGTCCACAAGCACATAGCCTGAAAATGCACTACGTCCAAGCCAATAATTTTATCTAAAGGAAATAAATAGCAGGGAAAATGCAAGCACCAGCTTGTAGCACCATTATTGGCATGAGCAGCATAATAAATAAGAGGCTGGGTCGAGCTATTAGAGTGTCACCAGCCTTCCTGAAAAATTTAGGTCTTGGAAATGAATTAAGGTGCCAGACCTCTTCAGGGTTTCTTAGTGGGGGAGGGGGAAGAATGTAATACTTGTAATACATGTGTTTCCCCCTCTGGGATTTACATTAGTGGTGTACAAGATTCATTAAAACAACTTGTGACAAACTCTGGCTCACAGGGTTTCTGTTGTTGTTTTTTGTTCTAGTTTTTTTTTAAAGGAAAAAAATCCATTCCCCTCCTCCTCCTGTGCTTTACTTGTTTTCCCATAATATCATGTATCCAGTCATCTGTGACATTATGTTATGTTAGCGGTTGTGGATAAACACAGAAATTGTATTTGCAGTGCAGATGAAGGTTTTGTACAGAAGAACCCTGAGCTTGCATGAATCCTTCCTGCACATTTATGCCCCAGTTCGTAAATACAGCATGCATCATTTATATTTGTTTCTGCTTATTCAGAATTCAGAAATCCCTGTTCCAAAGCAAATTAGAGACTTGTTAATGCTCACTAATCCCTCTGTCGGTTTCTCTGCACATGCTCAGAATCAGCCTCTCTCCCATGCTCAACAAGATAAAGGAGCTTCAATAAGGTGCCATCTTCATTAAAAACATAAAATAAAAGCTTTCTCTATTTGCACGTATTGCTTATTCTCATAGGGCTTAATTACGGTATGTCTACTGTGTTTCTCCAGTTTTTAAACTCTATATCATAGGGTAGCTTTAGGTAAGAACAGATAGTGCAAGAAGAACTGATTTCAACCAGGGATGGAAGAATTTCTCACCTTCTGTTTTATAATTTTTCCATGCATTTCACTCTACCCATCTTTCCATTTTCCATGGAGAATTTCTACAATTAATTTCAGGAACGATGCCTCCACAATTTGCTCGTGATGCACTTTTCATTTCCCCCATTGAGGTAAACCATGAATGTGAGCAATCTTGCACATGAAGACAGGCAATGGTGTGGACTTTTTTCCCCTCTCAATATGCAATAGTGCACATGATCGTATTAACATGCCTTTAGCTAATGAAAAGAGCTCAACATGCTGTTTTTTGAATGAAATATAGATCCTAATGAATGCTGTAATTTAAAGGCACAGATTCTTTTTAGATGCTCTGTGTGTGTGTGTGTGTGTGTTTGTTTGTTTTAAAATAAAGTCAGACCTGAGACATCCAGGCATATTTCTCCACAAATTGTGCAGTTACCTAATCATGTACCTGATGATGAGGTAAGCAATAGCCTTTTATGTTAAAAGAGTACCTGCTTGAAGAAAGACCCCGCAAAAGAATGTCAGATTTTATATTATCTATACATTTATATTATCTATATTAACCCCTGCTAACTGGGCAAGAGGCACTTTTTCAATTGGTGCTCCTCTTTTATTTAGCAGGGGGAGAGCAACTGCCCCCCTTTCACCCCAGCACAATGTCTTTTCTGGTGGCTGTTTGCTGGTGGTGTTCTGCATCTTTTTTAGACTGTGAGCCCTTTTGGGACAGGGAGTCATTTAATCATTTGATTTTGTCTGTAAACCGCTTTGTGAACTTTTTATTGAAAAGCGGTATATACCATACTGTTAATAATAATAATAATAATAATAATAATAATAATAATAATAATAATAATAATATACAAATGTCCACTCAAATTAATATCAGTCATGTAACTTATGATGCATGAAGAAGTTATTTGGGGTGTCCGATTTGGATAAGACTCAATGAAATTGCATCAGATTGTATGTGTAGCTGGTGTATTAAATGCAGTTCTTGTTTCCAAGTATATGGAATCTGTTTAGTATTATTGGGATCAGGTGCAGAGATAGGATTTGTTCGTATTTGCTGTACATCAGGTGAAAGAATGACAGACTATAAATGCCTGTAGCCAGCAATTACATGATATATAGAAAAACAATTGTATTGTTATGTGAGAAGATGTCTACTACAATTTGGCATGTTTAGCATATTCTCATGGATGCCAGAGTGTCGGTATCTGCCTCCAAGATATGGCATGATTTTTAAAAAGGACTGAAGAAAGTATTTGGAACCCAGGACAGGCACCACCAAACAGCTGAAAAGTGCCTGGAGAAAGGAGCGAAGAAGCAGACAGCAGGGGAGGGGTTAGTAGCTCGTCCATTGCCCATTCCCAGACTTAGGGCCCAACCCTATCCAGCCTTCCAGAGCCAACACAGCATCAATGCAGCCCCGAGATAAGGGAACATTTGTTCATGGAGGCCTCAGTGACTGCCCCCCCACCGCAGGATGCAGTGTGCACCCCGTTGGCACTGCTGCATCGGTACTGGAAAGTTGGATAGGACTGGGCCCTTCCAGCACAATCCTATGCATGTCTGCACAAAAGTAAGTCTCATTATGTTCAATGGGGCTTACTCCCAGAAAGGTGTGTATAGGATTGCAGCCTAAATTTCATGTAACCAAGCATACAGCCCAATCCTAACTAAACTCCTGTGCGGCAATGCAGTGCAAGTCCGCGTTGATCTGTGCAAGTGGAATGGGCCCAGGAAGGGGGTTGGGATATGGCGTGCATCAACACCGCCAATCCTGCCCCCTCCTGGGCCTCATCCGCCCACACCCTGTCGCCACCCTCCCCTTGCCCCGTTCAACCCCCTCCCCGCCTTCCCCCACCCCTCTGGCAGGCCGCCTGCAGGAAGACTCTGGCCTTCCTGCCAGCTTACCTGGAACTAACTCTGTCGCAAAGCACTTTACAATGCTTTTGCAACAGCACACGCCAGCAGAACACACATTCCCCACAACCCTTAGTTAGGATTGTGCCAATAGTCTATAAACATGCTGCCAGTCACCAGAAGCGTATTCTGTGTGGCGACAGAGAAGCTGCTGCTCCGGGCGTAAGCCCAGAGGAGGCACCCCTCAGGCCCTGCCCATGCTTCAGCCCGTGCAACAGCTCCCTGCGCTCGAGTGCGAGCGCAGGGAGCTGTTTCTCAGGCTAGCCTACGCACGGGCAGGAGGACCCTCCCCCGCCCTGCCCACGGCCCACCCGAAGGCCGGAAAAACAGTGACACAGACTCCCTGCGCTCGCACTCTGCAGAGCATGAGCACAGGGAGCCTTCACCGCTGTTTGCCGAGTTGCAATGGGCGGGAGAGGGTCCGTCCTCCCGCCCGTGCCTTAGCCCATGCAACAGCTCCCTGTGCTCGAGCGCAGGAAGCTATTTCTCAGGCTAAGGCATGGGTGGGGAGGGGGAGGACACTCCCCCGCCCACCGCAGCCTGGCAAACAGCAGTGCGGGCTCCGTGCTTTCGTGGAGCCCACGCGGTGTTTCCTGGAAGTGACACGTGAGTCACGTGGCGTCACTTTTGGGGTGCAGCAAGCTCCCGCAGCTTCGGGGCACCGCTGGAGCTTGCTACATTCCTGCCAGCCACAACTAACTTGTTGGATCATGGCCAATATTTTTGGAACCAGCAGTGGTACGGTGGCTAGTATGGTGGAGTGCATTGCTTTTATTGCTGTATTGTATTTTAATATATGTTGTTAGCTGCCTCAAGTCTCTTTGAGAATGAGGCAGAATATAAATCTTTCAAAAGAAATAAAGCTCTCTGCTCAGCTGCGTAGTTCATTGAGTGGCCTTGGGTCACTCTCAGCTCAAACTACATCACAAGGAGATCACAACATTAAAACCCCACTCTAAGCCATACGCGTCGCTGGAGCGTGGCGGGGGGCGGACCGCTGTGGGGTGACACGCGCAAAGGGTGATGCGCGCATCCGCGCGCGCACACCTCCGCTCCAGGGGAAGGTCTCGGAGCGTCGTCCCCAGGCGGCGGTCCGCGGCCTTCTGACGAGGCCCAATGCGGCACCACGTCATTTATAAGGTTTTTTGCGCCTGTGCAGAACGTTTCTGAGGGCAAAAGGGCAGCCCTTGCCCTCAGAAACGTTATGCGTATGCGCGAAAAACCTTATAAATGACGTGGCGCCGCATTGGGCCTCGTCAGAAGGCCCAGGACAGCCGGCTGGGAAGGAAGTCACCGGGGCTGCGGGGGTATGTGGAAAGTCAGGGGGTCATTAGGGTGGCGCGCGCCCTCGCTTTAGGGCGGCGCGCGCCCTAGTGACGCCACTGCTAAGCTCCTTGGAGAAAGGGTGGGGTATCCATGTCATAAATAGCTCTTCCTCTAACAACCCAATCCTAACCAACTTTCCAGGGCCGATGCAGCTGTGCCAACAGAGCGCACGCTGCATTCTGCAGTGGAGGGGCAGTCATGGAGGCCTCCTCAAGATAAGAGAAGCTCGGGGCTGCATTGTGGTTGCATCAGCGCTGGAAAGTTGGTTAGGATTGCGCTGTAAATATAATAGGTGCAAATGTAACATTCCATAGTCAGTGGCAGTACATTTCCAAATAATGTCAGCACGTTGGATTGGAATGTAGACCTGTTGTGACAAGCTTTATCAATTTTTGACAGCACTACATAATGGAAAAATATATTTCCAACTAGATAAAGAGAGAGAGAGAGAGAATCCCTCATGACTTTTAATCTCTTTTACATTATCTGAGATGTAAAGCTATGTGTGTTGTACATCAAAACCACCCCTTCCCAAGGGTATTTCATTTACAATTGCATTTAATAATAGCAACGTAGCTCTATCTAGCTAAGATGAGAATGGATTAAATACGAATGGAGGAAAATAAGCCAAGTCTGCATCTGAGGGCTGGAGATGAAGTCGCTGGAGGAAACTCTGTTATTAGTTTGTAATATTTAAACTGATCAACTCTGTAGCATTTTGACTGGGACCTGAGGGAGATGGATCCCGAGTACTCATCTCCCTTGTAGATTGTGTTTTTATAAACAGTGGTGGTGGTGGTGGTAGGTTCCCTTCCTTCATTTTAGTAATTTAAGGGGCCTTGGTCATGCAGCAGAATAACAGCTATTTAGTACAGACGTACTGTTAATGAGATGCTCTACTGATGGGGTTTGCCACGCTCAATTCTTCATTTCCACAAATGGTTTTGTTTTCTCCACTTAACTGTCATCCCCCAGTATTGTTACAAGTGGCTGATAAGCAACATAGAGCAGCATCTCTTTGACTTCATTCTTGTACAATTAAACGGCTCTCCGCCAGCCTAGCACCTAGCTTCCACACCCATTCACTGTACCCAACACGTTTTGCAGATCGGGCAGTGCAGTCCTGTCTAACTATAGGTAGCTGACCTATAGGGCTGGCCTCTGTACCTTATGACCATCCTAGGCTGCTTTGGGGCAGCCCGGGAGCACTTCGGGAGAAAGGGACATTCATCCCTTTCCCTGGGTGGAAGCCAGCTGGGGGCCTCTGGGCCTCCTTGGATGTACGCCAGGTCCAGACCTGACGTTCATTCGGGGAGACCATGTAACGCCAACTCAGGCTGAGGACAGGCATATATCGGTGGAGCTTTCAGCTGATATCCCCACCCCCTCCCAACCCAGACCGGGCAATAGCCCCCTTCCCTCACCGACCCGGCCCAGCCATCCCTGCCCCTGTGCCGAGCAGCCTAGAACTTACCTGGGTCGTCCGGTGCAGGTTCACTCCGCTGGGGGTGTGAGCGGTGCCAGCCTCAGCACCAGCATCGCTTACACCTGAATCATCGCAAACCTGCTTTACGGCACGTTTGCAATAGTTTAGAGCTGCAGATCGTGCGCTCCACCACTCTAAACTTAGTGAAGATTGTGCCGTTAATGAACTAAAGGCTTGCCACTGTGTGGTGATGGAGCACAATAGTCTTCTCCTGGTTCTGTATTGTATGGATAGTGTAATACGATGTCCAGGAGTACGGTAAGCGAAATTATGTCTACTGGCAAATAGTAAGATTTGAGATGGAGGCGCTATGCCTGTAATAGCTGCAAAAAGGCTGAAATCAATAGCTGCAGCTTTTCGAAGCATGGAGAAGATAGTAGTAGAAAAGTTACACCTATTGATGTCTATCTGCCTGACTTGCAGCTGTTACAGGCATATTGCTTCCCCCCTCCCCCCATCCATTAAAAACGTTGGCAGTACTACTTCTAGGTTTATCTTAATGGCGGTGCTACAACAGTTGCTCATAACTATGTTGTTTGGCGTTCGTCTCTAGTTTCCTCACTGCAAGTCCAGTAGGAGGTAGTGAAAATTAGAGACAAAGAATAAGGGAAAGGTTTGAGGAAAGGTGCAAATTAGGCAGTGGATTGAGAAAGAAGAACCTGAAGGAAGGGTGGGTGATGAATGAGGCTGGAGGGGGAAAGGAAAGGAGGTAATAACCAAGGCAAGAAGGGGCTAATGAGAGGGGGCTCTCATATTGTTCATATTGTTCAACAAGACTTCATATTGTTGTTGTTGTTAACAACGGTATTTATATACCGCTTTTCAACAAAAAGTTCACAAAGCAGTTTACAGACAAAATCAAATGATTAAATGGCTCCCTGTCCCAAAAGGGCTCACAATCTAAAAAAGATGCAGAACACCACCAGCAAACAGCCACCAGAAAAGACACTGTGCTGAGGTGAAAGGGGGGCGCAGTTACTCACCCCCTGCTAAATCTAAGAGGAGCACCAATTGAAAAAGTGCCTCTTGCCCAGTTAGCAGGGGTTAATGCTTCATGAGGTGGTTCATAGTGCTTCATGAGGTGATGCACACTATGGCATGATGGGGTTGCTAGGGAAACCAGTCAAGAGCCCAAGTAAACTATCAGTGGCCTGAAGAGCAGGGACCTGAGGAAAACGTAGGAGGTGGAGACATGGCATTGAAAAAGGAACCAAGGAGAAAGCAGGGCTGAAGGCCTTGCACCAGAAGCATCATCAGGGTTGGTGCGGTGGTGTGGTGGGCCCCAGGGTGGGGACCGGACATGGCAGCAAAGGGGCGCACTTACCTCCAGGATGCGTTCCCTCCACCATGTTCATCCTGGAGTTGGGCCCTCCCGTCCGCCCTGGAGCTCAAACCGCTCCAAAATAGGTACTAAAACGGCGGAGGGGGGCGTGATTGGAGCCATGCTGGGTGCGTGCTCCAAGATGACGTCACGCCCGGGTCACGTGGGGCCATGGTGTCGGCGCCCCCCCCCCAACGATCGCCACTGCCTTGCACCATTGACAAGAAGGAAATGGTTAAGCAAGAGTGGTTTGGAATTAGGAGGCAGAGGGTCACTAGGCGTTAAGTCTACACCCTGACAGGGGAATTCTGCCAGTTTCTATACTGTCACTGTAGTATTATGATGTGGCGAGTGACAAGGGACAACTTGTAGTTGCCAGTAGAGGGTGGTGGGGCTGAATTTTACATATTCTGTCCTGGAAGAAAGGCAAGAATGAAACGATAGTAAATTAAATAAATATGGAACCAATTCTTGGCTTTGAGATCTATATTGGAAGCTCATTCCTATATGCCAGGGGTGGCCAAACCTGCTTAATGTAAGAGCCACATACGATAAACTTCA
The DNA here is from genome assembly GCA_026170595.1 of Plestiodon gilberti rubricaudatus. Classification (NCBI taxonomy): domain Eukaryota; kingdom Metazoa; phylum Chordata; class Lepidosauria; order Squamata; family Scincidae; genus Plestiodon; species Plestiodon gilberti. The sequence continues at coordinate 164,567,763 of JANXHW010000001.1, forward strand.
GGTGTTTGAGAGCCGCAATATTTAAGAAGCATTTAATATTAGAACCTCATTCCTATATGCAGTCTCGCCTTGCATTTCATGAAGCAAACTCACAGTCCCTGAGCTCTAGATGTTTTCAGTGCCTGATATTAATGACGATACTGAATAATGTACTGTAATATAAAAAAAATCCTTGCATCTCTAACCGTATGAGCATAGACTTGTCTGATATATTTGTCTGCTTATTTCATCTTCCTTTTGGCCTTTGAGTGATATAAAAAACTTGTTTTCTTTTAATTTAATCTTGAACATTCTGTAATTTCATTATAGAACTAGAGCCATTGGTAAACCTCAGAATACCAAGAATAAGGGTAGAGGTTATAAAAAGGTCTTCCTTTCTTCTCCATAGCAATTTTCATCACTTCAAATGAAAGAGAGAGATTTTTGGGAGATGCATTATTTAAAAGATTGTCACTTTTCTTTTCTTTTTTTCTTTGCTTTAGTGCGATTTTATCTTTTTTCAAATATGGTTACAACTAAAATAAGAAAAGCAGCAACCCTTGGAGATCATTATCTCTTCTGCTCCAGGCATAACATCAAAAACATATTGTGTTCTTCTCATAATTGCTAGTATTTCTAAACACTGTCCAATTTGTGTGTCCCCCCCAAAAAAAAAAAAAATCCTGAAGAGCCACACAAAACATAGAGGACAATCAAAGCAAAGAAATATAATGGGTAGCCCAATCCTGTTAAGGACTTACGGCGACAAATCTCATGATCTGCTACCATAAGTCCCAGTACGGTGCTACAAACAGCGTGCCGCTGTCATGCAGAGCAGGACTGCCAGAGCCAAATGGCCAGAGGCCCCCGCGCATGCCACAGCAGTGTGCAGAAGTTGGAGCAGGTAAGATGGGGTGGCGGGGGCAGTTCATGAGAGGATCAGGGCAGGCAGGGGGGGTGTTCGAGGTCAGGAGGGGTGGACTGCGGGTGGCACTAGCACACGCCCAGATCCTATCTCCCTGTTTCCAACCTGACACGCCCCCTGAGGCTCCTTGGAATTTTGCCAGCTAAATAGGTCTGGTCTGAGGAGACCCATTGGAGGCCAGGCAGCCTACAGAGAGGTAAGTAAAAAAATATTTTTCTTTTGGTAAATCTGGTCACCCCCTCCACCATAGGATGCAGTGTGCACTTCAGCAGCATGGCTGCATCAAGTAAACTGGTGGGGGGATAGGATTGGGGCAAAAATAATCCTGTAGGCTTTTATCGCTTTTTTAAATTCGTGTCCCACCCCACTGCACTGAACACGCGCACCCTCTGATTGGGCAAAGTTCAACTTTCCCTTCTTCTGTTGTATGGCAGTGCAGCTCTCGTGCGTTGCCGCGCCAAGAAGAAATGAAGACACACCAAACTCTTCGTGCCGCTTGACGACACATATCTATGTACCCCACCACAACACATGTGGTGTGTTACGGCCTTAATGATCAAAGTCCAGCTTTGCGAAAAATGGTAACAGTTGGTACGGAACAAGAAGCAAGGGAGCAAGCAGAATGCCAAGGATCGATATAGCTGTAGCAATCGGCACAGTCTGCAGAAAACTGCTGTGGTCCGCTCACTAATAACGTGTCTTTGTTATTGATCAGTGCTGCTCGCCCACTCCTTACCAAAGGTTATTTGCCTGCCTATGTAAAATCCTCAGTGAGTTTCAGGTCATGTGGTCCTTTCTCAAGGGTAGCTTTAAAAGAGTGATTAAAAAACTGTAAAACATGCCATAACAAGCCACACTAATGTTCAAAGGGGGAGTGATAATCATGCCAAAAGGAAGTTGGCATTTTTGTTCAGTGCAGCGAGCATCCTTATTTGCTGCAGCCTGAGGCTCCTGGAATGCAGCTGATGAAGATAACATTGCAGCAGGAAGAGGGGGAGAGTGGACAAGAGGATGGTGCTCACTGCAAGAAACATTTCCAGATACACTGGAAGGTTTTTCCTTCTTCTTCTGCCGAAAGCCTGCTGAAGCATCAGGAGGTGTGGCCGGGAGGTTGAGCCCTGCCTGAAGAAGCTAAGCAGGGTCAACATTGGTTCTCGCTTGGATGGGAGACGGCAGCTGCTGACGGACCTCGTGAAGACACTGAGAAGGCACCGTGAGAGGGTGGAATGTGGAGGAGTCAACTAGAGAGAGAATATCTTGACAATATCTTGACAATATTCCGTGGTTGAACTACTACGTTACATCCGGACAAAATTGTCATTGTTTCTGATCGGCTGGATCGCTACTTTTACAACTATGACCGCACTATCTGTGCTAGCTTCTTCTATAAAAATCTTGACAACCGTTCGAGGGTGAACTGCGGTGAGCTGTGAAGCTCGGAAGTGCAGAGCACAAGCCAGAAGGAGGGGCTGCACTCGGAAGGGAAACATCTGGAGTATGGAAGGTTCTATATATGAATAGAACAATATTGTAAAGACCCTTATCGGGTCTAGGATAGCCTGCCTATGTAAACCGCCTTGAATAAATCTGATGAGAAATCTGATGATGAGAAAGGCGGTATATAAATACAGAAAATAAAATAAAAATAAATATAGCTACATGAGTTGCTATATCATGAGTGCTAGCCCCAGAACTGTTTGGGTCCTTCCCAGAAACACATTTTGATGAGAGACTGATATGCTCAAGGGCTGGGATAACAACCAGCGGCAAGGGTACTATTGGATGTCCCAATCCACCTTCATGGACCTCATGGACAAGGTCATGGTGCGACCGACCTGGGAGTCTACCCCGATGCGGGAGACAACCATCCCTTAAAAAAAAAGTGACCTTGACAATTTTCAGGTTGGCGTTCAAATATAACTGCAAGACAGCGTCAGCTCTGTATGCAGTCGGAATGGCCACAGCATTCTCCATTTTAGCGGAGGTTTGTGAGGCCATCATGGACACCATGCTGGGGTTGGTCACTGGGCTTGGTGATGCACAGGACTTCATAAACTTTGTTGGTGCCCTCGATGGAAGCCAAATCCTGATCCTGTGTGTCTGAGTTGCTTCAACTGCAAGAGGTACCACTCCATAGTGCTGCAGGCACAACACCCCCCACACACATACACAGGACGCCATACGCCCCACCGGAAAAAACCCCAGTGCTTTTTGGAGTCAAACAGCGCCCAGGCGGGCGGGAGGGCCAAACATGCAGCCGAGGATGGCTGCACAAAGAGGAAAAAGCAGCAGAAGGGGTGACAGATCCAGTGGCAAGTACTGTACACACACACTGTACCACTTGGGACCCCCAGCCCCCCCCCCACCGTAACGATATCTCTGGGCGGGGTTGCGTAGCCCCTCAAATATCCATGGAAATCTCCATTCCCTCCAACATGAGCCGATGCAAACCAAAAGGTCTCAGGCCACAGCTCGAACACACAGCACTTTCGCGCCTTTCTCTCCTGCTTGCCACAAGCGAGGGGGAGAAGATGGCAGCCTTTGAAAAGAAAGACTAGTGAGAGGAAGAGCTGTGGTGAAGAAGGGCTCCGGTAGGAGGATGGTCTAGGACGGTCACCTAGCAAACTCACAAATATCGAGAGCCGCATGGTTTTTGAAAGCACATGTTCAAAAACCCATGTGGAAAAATCACAGATTAGGAGAGTGACGACAAGTAGCAAAGCAATACAGTATTTGGATATTCTGTGGCACAAAACCCACAGGATAAGGAATCCCACGTGAGCATTGCTTCCTAACATGTGCTTATTCCATGGAAAATGTCCATTTCCACATAGATTTCTGCATGTCTGGTTTTGGGCATGAGTTTCTGCATGCATCCTGAGGTTTGAAAACACCTGATCTTGTTTCTAAAGAGGCACTGACGAATTAGCAACTTGTCATTCTTCCTTTTTTTTATTTCCAGACCTTTTTCAGACTAACTTGCTCATGAACTTTACCATAGTTTTCAGTTCATGGTGTGTGCTTTTTTTTCTGACAGGTTAACAATGTGCACCAGGGCATATGCGCATTGATTAAATCATATCGCAAAAAAGGAATCTAAATGTGATCACATCCAATTTCCTTTTTGCCCTGATTTAATCAAAAAAGGGGGAAAATTGAACTGAAAACTGCAGCAAACTACTCATGCCTTAATTAATTTTCGACATTCTCCAAGTTAATCGGGAAGGCAAGCAGAGCAGAATGCAGGGCAGAGCAAATTCCCCAGAACAGTAACGGAATAAGGGAAATCTGCATGTCCATGAAGGTAGATCATATTGCAGAAGGGGCGGGGGCTCGGGCTAAGGTTGCCTGAGGTCATCTAATAGCAAGTGCATTGCTGAGGTAAGATTTGAACTGGTGACTTCCTGACTCGCAGGACCTCTCTAAGGAAAAGAGATGGCAAGTTTAAACTGCTGCTCCCCCATTGTGGAGAAGGACAGCATAGTAATGCTGACCATATGCAAGCTGACCAGTCCTCTGTACAATGTAAAATTCCCTTTCATTACTTTAGGGTGACAAAGCTGTCTGTATTCAGAGTGGGCCATTTCTTAATTGTAGGAAGACATGAAGGGAAAGCTGCCTTCATCCTTAGATGTGGAAGTGTTATTTTGGGTTTCCTTCGAGAGTTAATAAAAAAATGGGGATAAATGCCATTAACCCAGATAGTTAAATTAGATCTGTATACAGATGGGCATATGTTATTTATATGTATGGAGTTTCTTTGCCTCTCAATTCCACTTACTTCCCCCCAATTTTGTTGTTGTTGTTGTTGTGTTGGGGGAAAATATTTTATGAACAAAATTGCTCCGTAAACATAGCCTCTTGGGGCAATGATGCTTCCCAAGCTAGCTCTGCATCATGAGGGCCTGTTTAAAAAATATTTGACATACAATTCTAGGATGCAACTCTGGAGTTGTGTAACTTTCAGGCTGTCAAAGGATTGAAGCAAAGCGCTTCCTCACAGTCTAAAATCTTTCTAGTATCGCTTACATGTATGTCAATCAAAATGTGATTTTTTTTTCCCCATCTTTGCTTCCAGTAGACAGGAGTTTGTATGAGATGCTTAACAAAAGCAGCAAATGCTTGCTCCCCTATGCATTCCCTAAAGATACACCAGAGGCCTCATCAAATGTTTCTTTCTGCCATGCATGGGCATCTACAATTAAAAGTTGTGCCGGTTTAGTTTGTGGGTCATAATTAGAGAAAGAACACTGTAACAAGCTGAAGGTGCATTGCTATAACCTTCCTTTATTCACTAGCTGCTCAACCTGAAACTCATGCTTGCTTTATTGATCTGTCCTTACTCTGATTCTTGCTTAGTCACCTGGTTGGCATCAGTGGCATCAGTAGGTTCCTAGCTTATACTGCCAATATGGATCAGAAATAAACAAAGGGCATTTTATATCTGAGTCAAACGCTGTCCCCGGAGACAGAGTGTCTCTGTGATCTGGAAGACTTGGGGCTGACTGTTCCAGATCACAAAGAGATTCTCCTCTTGGGGACGGTGGATGCCTCTTCAGACAAATGCTGTCCCCAGGAAGAGTGAGAGGTGGAACTACAGACCATGTCAGCAGCAGGGGTGAGTGAGGCTTACCAACACATTCCCGGATCTGCTGTCAGCTTGGACTGTGCTGGAAGTTACAGAACATCTGTACTGTTCTGGGTTCCTGTGCACCAATTGGCAAGTGTGAGGAAATCCCGATTGCCAGTTGGTGCACAGGAACCCAGAACAGTACAGATATTCTGTAACTACAGATAGAGTCCACTCTTACAGCAGATCCGGAAATGTGTTGGTAGACCTTGAGGTGTCTCCAGCACAATCCCATCCATGAGCTCTGATAATCTAGGCAAAGGGCAGGGCAGAATAACAGGAAAGCAGTATTATTAACTGGACTCTCCTGAAGTAGCCATTGTACCCTTTTGGCAAGAGACACCTGTCCTTATCTTCACACACACAATTGCATCTTCACATACAGAAACTCCTCTTAGATCATCCTAAACTCCATTGTGTTCAGTGGGGCTTACTCCCAGGAAAGTGTATAGGATTGCAGCCTCAATCTGTGATTGTCCCTTAACCCTTGCTGACTTCTAGCCACTGCCATGGACTGAGGCATCTCATTGGTGACTGTCAACCACTTTATGCAGAGCAGGTTCTGTCCATCCATTGCAACTGTTTTGGTGAACACAAAACCTGAGAGTAGGGATTCTACCAGAACTGTGCGTGTGTGTGTCTATAGATATACGTTGTATGGACATGCACACATGCATATGCTTTCATATGCAGAGGCATGCTCAGTGATGGCATCAGAGGTTGGCCAGGTCAAGGACTGACCGAGGGCCCACACCAGATGAGCTTCAATTTTCACTTTAGAAAGATGAAGGCGACGAGCTAGGAATGTGCAAAGCAATGCCAGTTGCCTTCTCAACACTCTTCTGAGCTTCCTCAAAATTCAGAAAAGTATGAAGATTTTCATGGCTATTTGTAACTAGTAAAGAGGTATGCTTAATGGGTTTTCCAGCCATGTATTTATTTTGAGGAAATACAGATAGAAAATTTCCTGAGGCTTGCCAGTGGAAAATCCTTTGATGTCCGTGATCACTTTAAAGAGACAAGCAGCTGAACTGCGTTCTCCTGGACTATCGGATGCTGGCAGGCGATATTACTGACACTTGCTGACGTTTCGTTACACACTTGTAACTTTATCAAAGCAAACACACGAACCAATGCGGCTTCAAGCCGGTAGATGTTACTGTCTGTTGAGGAGCATCGTTATTTTTTGTAGTTGAGAAGCACTAACTGCTGATTCAAAACGGAAGCTTGTTGCCTAGTTACGCTGCATGACCTCTTAAAGGGATACCGTTATGGAGTACCATGTAGCAGTGTGAGTGAGGTGCAGAACGGGCTGATCAATTAGAGGCAGAGGCAGGTTGTTGCACACTGGCCAGCTGCAGCTTTCCCCCCCTTTTTCTCTGCGCATGCAGCAGAGTCTGGACATGAGATTGCATTTCAAGCTACCCGATCTCTCTTTAATGAAGCCAATAATAGACAGAGACTTAATTTAGAGGCCATTGCAATAACACAAAGAAGATCATTGGACCTCCTTAACCGGCAGCAGGAACTGTCATTCGTGAACAAGGTGTGGTTTCCGCTTCTTCAAAGGTCGTTTGGACAACACACAAGGGGGGAAAAGCTGCAGCTGGCCAGTGTGCAACAACCTGCCTCTGCCTCTAATTGATCAGCCCGTTCTGCACCTCACTCACACTGCTACATGGTACTCCATAACGGTATCCCTTTAAGAGGTCATGCAGCGTAACTAGGCAACAAGCCGTTTTGAATCAGCAGTTAGTGCTTCTCAACTACAAAAAATAACGATGCTCCTCAACAGACAGTAACATCTACCGGCTTGAAGCCGCATTGGTTCGTGTGTTTGCTTTGATAAAGTTACAAGTGTGTAACGAAACGTCAGCAAGTGTCAGTAATATCGCCTGCCAGCATCAGATAGTCCAGGAGAACGCAGTTCAGCTGCTTGTCTCTTTAAAGTGATCACGGACATCAAAGGATTTTCCACTGGCAAGCCTCAGGAAATTTTCTATCTGTATTTCCTCAAAATAAATACATGGCTGGAAAACCCATTAAGCATACCTTCCTCAAAATTACTTACATGTCTTATCCCAAAAGCAACCCGCACTTTTGCTTTAGGCAAGATTTCAGTGGCAACTTCATCTCACAGAGTGAGAAAAGCATGCTAAAAAACGCAGCCACCATGGGCCAAGACGGCTGTGTAAATGTGCCCTAAGGCACTCGATGCTCCCTGAGGCATCTGGTGGAGCCACTGTGAGATACAGGAAGCTGGATTAGATGGGCCTTTGGCCTGATTCAGCAGGGCTCTTCTTATGTTCTTATGACAACACTTACCATATTTTTCGCACTATAAGACGCACTTTTCCCCAAAAAAACATAGGGGGGGAAGTGTGTGTCCTATGGTGCGAAGCCTGGGCTTGGGGGCACTTCGGGGAGGCCTGCAGAGGCTCGCGCAGGCCTCCCCGAAGTCCCCACAGGCCTCCCCGATGTTCAGTTCGGGAGAAAACAGCGATTTTCAGCCATTTCCTTTCGGCCAGGACTCCCCGAAGCGCCCCCAAGCCCAGGTAAGTAAAAAAAAAATCTCTATTTTATGCTCCATAGGATGCATGCGTCCTATGGACTGATGCGTCCTATGGAGCGTAAAATATGGTACATTTTCTTTCTTCTAATCATCTGTCAGCCTCTCTCTTCTTACTCTCCATTCTTCATCCAGAGCACTGCCACACCTAAATCTACCTACCACAAGGCACCACTGCTGCCACATCCCTGCCACATCCCACCACGTTGTCCACCCACACACAAACCCGTGTTTGCCTTTGTCCTTGCAGGCATCCATTATATTTGAACAGGCACAAGAACGTCAAATACAGTTTTTGAACTGAGGCTCAGAATTCTCTGGACATTTTTTGTGGCAGTGGCAGAAACTAACACATCACAGGCAGACAGGCAGGATCCTCTTGGCCATCAGCGTCATCTGCACCGTTTTGCTACTCTTCTTTTCCCCAGTGTGGAAAAGGGCACTTTCTTTGTGGGCTAAAGCCATCTTTCCCCCTCCTCCAGAGCTCCTTTGTACCTTAGGGGTGACAGAGGTTCATCCCCTTCTTTCCCTTGGGAGAAAGAAACCCAAGAAGCATCATTAATCATGCAAACTGTCTCCTGCAGCAGTGCCAGCAAAATGATCTTCCGTACTCCGCGCATCAATATTCTTGACACTTGTCTTAAAAGTTAGGTCATGCATATCCATCTGCCATTAAAGAAGTGTCAGTGAGCAAGCATCCCCTTGCTATTTTGGGGGTCATATCAAAAGAGTTCATCAACTTTCTGTCAGCTCATCCAATTTGTCATATTTGATGCTATCTACCAAAAGCCACACTGGTCATCCTATTCTTTCTGCTCCCTCTCTGCCGCCAGCTTCTTCCTTTAGAAACCAAGCTCTCTTTGTATGAGAAATAGAAGGTATTTGATATTTTGCTAGATTAAGAGGTTCACAGTGCCTTCTTTATTCAAGTTCATTTTGATTCTCTGATTTCTTTATTTGCAAATGTGGAGTTTTGCTGCACAGTTCCAGACAAAAAGGAGTAAGTAAACATATCTTCAATGTTTTTCATGAGTTTTCATGCGGCTTCAGCCCAGTTGTAGAAATGTACCTTGATGCAGAGTTGTGTGTGCACTCTGATGCGCAGATCTCTGTTGTACTAAGAATGTCCAAGATGTTTCTGTTGAGGGAACAGGTTGATGTGTGCACAAAGATACACTTATGGTTGGACCTTGCCGCCAGCAGAACGCGTGTTCCGCTGACGGCGAGTGCTGCAAAATTGCTGTAAAGCATTTTCCGGCAGCATGCTACTGGGACGCAGGCGGGAAAGCCGGAGCCTTCCTGTGCATGTCGTCAGCTCTCCCGCCACCTGCTGCAGCAGGGAAGCCGGCAATAGAGGCGGGAGGAGATGGGGAGAGCAGAACGGGCAAGGGAAGGGGACGAAACCAGGCAGGGAGGGGCATAATGGGGGTGAATAGGCTGCGGGAGGGGTGGATCCAGCAACGATGGCATGAACCGGATCCTATCCCCTCTGACAGCAGTCTCCCCACCCCGTTTCTCTACTAGCGCAGGTCCAAGGAGACCCTTTGTAGAGCGGGAGACTTATGCAGCGGTAAGGGGATTTAAATCCTCTTTTCCTGATTAGGCCTTCCGATTCCACCCCCCACCCCGTCCTGGATATAGCATGCCTGTTTTTGGTGCAGCTGCACCAGCGAGGGAGGGGCTATGGGATTGGGCTATGTATTCATTAAAATGAGTAAGGAAGATTTTAGATGAAAAAGCCTTAGGTGTTACTTGGAGCTCTCACATGGATAAGAATTTGCTGGAGTGAGGTGGAGTCCATGGATTGACTAGTCTGGTGTCGCGTTGAATGATACCAACTTTCTGTACTTCGCACACAAAATAGTTCCCACTGAGTTCAATGGAACTCTTTGTCTTCCTGTCAGTGTATATAATATAGTTTGGAATGAAAATAACATGCAACAAATATGAAAAATGTGAACTTTTTTTAAAAAAATGTATATATATGAAATTAAATGATTGCAACAGAATTAATCATGCACAGAAAGTACATCCTATCCCCAGTGTGCAGCATGTGAAAGCAAAAGTGGGAGAAAATCTAAAAACTGGAGATAAAACCCAACTGGAATGAAGATCCCATAGGTCCCTTGGATGTGAGATGGAGAGAGATAACTATGCACATAACTGTCCCGTTGAAATTGACAAGGCTTTAAAGTGTATGGCTTTGGCTAAATCACACTCTTAAATGCTGAATATAGACACTGTTGTGACTTCAGCTTGCTACTGTGAATTATAGACAGTAGACTGCCCAGGGTTCCATGGTGCCTATGTATCATGTTGTTCTTTCTCCCCGTCTTAGAATTGATGACAAATTAGATCATGCCTTTTTTCTTAACTTTGTGCAGAAATAAATCAAAACCAGTTGACAATCTAATTGGAGGGGGTACAAATGGGTGAGTGACTTCTAGAGCAGCTTCCTGCCCTTTTGGAGGGCAAACACTTGCCCTTCACTGGAAAGTTGGGGGGGGGGGACTCAGTGCCACGTTTTAGTTCTTAAAATGATTCTGACACCCACCCACCCCCCACCCCCCTTGGCCTTTCTTAGGTTGTCCGGAGAGATTCTACAATGTGCTTCAAAAGCTGATTTGCAAATACTGATTTATGCTACAGGTTACCTCTATCCATTTTGTACGAAATCCTCAGGTCATGCTGTTTTGCTCTCTGTACTCTGCTTGGCATCAGAGGTACAATCATCAATCAAAATGACAGCCCAGAAGCCACCTTTGATAGCCATGGCTTCGCCGTTATAATGTGTTTTACATTTAAACATATTATTATTTTTTTAAAAAAAAAAACACTATTATTTTGTATAGGACCTTTTGGTGGAAAAATATTGTTTTTGTAGTGTTTATCAGGGAAGTTGCAGCAGAACAAATCTTATTTACTTAAGGAACGGGGTGGGGGGGGGATGAAGAAACCTTCATATGCAAATATATGGCATTTGAAAATGTCATATAGCTGCATCTACATATAAATAAGCTGTTTTCCAAATTCTGCAGCAGCCAGGCAGTTTTGATACAGAAATTAGATAATACTATATACAGAAAGTAAAACCAGTGGGATATTGTTGAGCTGAATCATAAACCTTATTTCCTTAACTAAAAAAGCACAATATTTTGCATGTCTACTCAATAGTAAGTTCCAATGAATTTAATAGGACTTACTCCAAGGTAAGTGTGTATATTTTGCAGCCCACTGCTGTAATCCTATACACACTTACCTGAGAGCAGTTCCCATTGAACTCAGTGGGATTTCCTTCTGAGTAGCTAGCTGTGCATAGGATTGTGCCGTAAATCACCTAACCCACTTAGCTAGAAGTGCTGTGTGATTATACAGATAGCCAGGGAATTTTGGAACATGGACGTTAAAGCCAAACCACTGTTCTATTTATATTTTTACATGTGTAATGTAATGGCACTGTTGAAATGTGATCGTTGGGAATTATTTCTCCTTATGTCAGCAGCACCACAAGAATCAATCTAAGGTTGCAAATTCAGCGTAAGGATCAATTCTCGCACTTACAATTTCCAAACCTCAGAAAACTCTTGCAAGTGAGTCCCACATTAACAGCCCAATCCTATCCTTCCCCCTCCCCCCCCAGCACTGGTGTAGTGACACCGAAAAGGCACATACTGTATCCAGTGGGGGGGGGGACTGATCGGGAGGCTTCGGAATGGAAAGGGGATTTAAATTCCCTTAAGCCTCCCGCTCCACAGTGGATCTCCTTGGATCTGCACCAGCAATTTTGCTGGCGCAGGTCCAAGGAGAGAAAAGGGGTGGGGAGGCTGCTGCCGGAGGGGATAGGATCCAGCACTCCAAACCTGGGTTTACTTTGCATAATGTGTGAAGAGGTCTTCATTTGGAACTTAGATGCAGCAGCGATCTAAATGGTAGATGATGATCATCCTTGGTTCAACATTCTGATACTACCAGAGACCTGAGATCCCAGTGTTACCTTGAGCAGTGGGAAATGTTCTTGAATTGGTCAATGAAACATACAATTATTACCAATAAATTTCAGAGGAGTATTTGTGTTAGTCTATTGCAGCAAAACCGACAGGGGTCTTTTAGTACATTTTATAGATTACAGTATATATAGATTCAAATACACAAACATACGCAAACACATATACAGGTATGATGAAAACAATTGTAAATGAGAGCAAAACACCATGAAATGCAAAGGTAGCCATGAATCTGTGACATTTCCATAAGGACCCTGTGTGAGTTGTGTGTGTGTGTGTGTGTGTGTGTGTGTGTGAGAGAGAGAGAGAGAGAGAGAGAGAGAGAGAGAGAGAGAGAGAGAGAGATTTTCCAAGAGAAGATAACACGTTTGTATTTTATCAGGTGGGTTCTATTCTACAAAAGCTTATGCCACAATAAAAACCCAGCCCAACATAAATCCCCATGTGGCAATGCAGTGGTGGTGGTGCAGGCTACCTTGCAACCTGCCAGGGGATTTTGGCTGCTGGAGTTACCTCGGGGTAAGCCCCAGCAGCCACAACAGGTCAACTTGGACCTGTGCCAGCAATATCGGTGGCGCAAATCCACATTGATCCATGCAGGCGGATCAGACCCTGGAAGGGGGTTTGGATATGGCGCACGCCAGCACTGCCAATCTTGCCCTGCTACCTGACCCAATCTGCCCACCTCTCATCACTGACTCGTTCTGCCCTCCAAACACCCCCATTCAACCCCTTCCCCGCCCTTCCTCCACCTTCACCCCACCTCTGCACTAAAATTACCTGCTCCGGCGGACCCCACAACGACCACTGAGGTCAGTGGGAAGGAAATTTACGGTGGTTTTGCGACAGTGTGCGCCGGCAGAATGTGTGTTCCGCCAGCACAGGCCCTCATTAGGATTGGCCTGTAAATCCTTTCTAATAATTAATAATGTCAAAACTCTCACAGTGTCTTCTAAGGTTGTTCTTTAGCATGTGGCTTGAAGGCAGTGAATCTTTGGAGACTTGATTAGATTTATTATCTGTAAAAATGTCTCATTTAAAGAAGAAAAAATGGCATTAGATGGATAAAGTATTAATGAAAGTTAAGAACAAAAACAGCAAGACACTTCTTAGGCTCCTAATTAAAGGCGATGTGTTGTTGCCTAGGAAAATAGAAGCTCTGTAAGCCTGTATTATGCTATTGAGTTCCTGAAATTTGTTGGAAGGAAGAACTGTGTTATTTGCATGCAAAGATTTGTTGTTGTTGTGATGCCGCTTCCTTCCTCAAATATCTGTACTGGGGCTGATTCACACATGCATGTATATGCATGTACTTGAGATCTCCTCGCTTCAATACTTATCACTCAAAGTTTCTCAGCTGAATGTGTGAACTCTCTCTACTGAGAAATCTAACGGTGCGAAAGCTCTGCTTGATAGCTGTTTCACACATTCAGGTCATTACTTGATGTTGCACTCAGTGACTGATAAACATACATGTGTGAACTCACACATTTTCTCACCTCTGAAAAACTGTTTTACTATCTCTTTGGCATGCTTCATTAGAGAGGTGCCCTTACTGTAACTTTTCATTTCACCTGTTCATTGGGGAAGGTTAATAAACCAAGGCTGAAGAGAGGAGGTGATGTTTTTTTTCTTCCAAACCCAAACGCAATCATTGCTAATGTGACAAAAATGATACAACTTAGGGGAAGCTGTTTTCACAGTGTGCCATATTTTGTCGCTAGGCTTTGACTCTCCTATGTTGGTTCCATATAAATTTGGTTTGAGCAAAGGACACACAAAAAAAACAACCACCCCATACTTCTGTAAACTAAGATAATTCCTTCCTGTCTAAGAAGCATGTTGGAGGTTTTGGTGTTTTTGAAGTTGAGCTGTCGAGCACAGTGTAACTGCAACTTGATTAATGTTGAAATCATAATCTGTAGCATTGCTGTATGAATAATTATAAAACTCTCTCGGAAGAAATAAGAAAGACTTTCCACTTTAGCCCTGTTCTTTACAGAGATGATAGCAGGAATTGCAGAGACCAAGTCCTCCATCTCATGATATTGCCAACAAAATCTGTTTCGCCGAGTAACCAGATTATGCAAAGGTGGAAATTCCATTCGTTGTGGTCTTTGGCGGAAATAATAGAACTGAGTCATGGGCAACCCATTCCTGTCTACATTTTAGACCAGTGGAGCATTGCTCCACTTGTCTAGGGTGTTGCAAACGTGCCGTAAAGCATGTTTGCAGCACTCGGTGAGTAGGCAGCACCGGCACCAAGGCCAGCGCCACTCTACTCGCCACAAATCCGGAGCTATGCCCTCCAGAGAAGGTGAGTTCCCTGCTGGGCAATGGAGGGGCATGGGCAAGGTGGAATGGGGCATTGCAGGAGAGGTGATTGGCCGGCCAGGTCTGGGAAGGGGGTTGGATTGTCAGAGGCCTCCTCCACCATATCCTATCCCCCTTCCCGGGACTGGCCGCCATTACATGGCCCTCCTGGATTTGTGCCAGCAAAATAGCTGACACACATCCAAGGAGACCCATTTGGGTGGCTGGGGCTTACACCGGGAGAAAGGAACAAATGTTCCCTTCCCCCGAGGTGACCTTCCAAACGGCCTCTCTGTTCTGTGGATGCAGAGGAGGCTGCACCAGCCCTGCTGCATCTCAGGCCGCAGAGGTAGACAGGATTGCGCTGTGAGATTATGAAATGGGGAAACCCACTTTGATGCCCCCTCAGAGAGCCATTTTCTTCTGTTTTAAACGCACCACACATCATGTAATCTTCTTAACCTTTGTTAGCTTTCCTGTGCAGTCGGCCCACATCTTACACAAGGGTTATGTTCTCAGGTCAGTGCATAAAGCCCATATAGTTGAAACTCCGTTAAAGCCAACAAATACATACTGTCTCTTTACAAATTAAAAGCACAGTATGAGAGATACGCAAGAACAGCAGCTTCACCCTCCCATTTCAGGCTCTCTCCGGGACATAGACAGAGTAAGTCGAATGGCAGGTGGAATCACCTGCACTATTTAAACTGTTGTTTTTCTCTGTCTTTTTTTTTGGGGGGGGAGCACATATACAGTACTTGAATTTGCATCTATCACAGTCTATCCAGTCCACATTCTTCATATGTCAATCAATCAAACCTTTATTGGCATCACAAACATTCAAGTTAAATATACCTATACACAGTCACCATCATTCCAGTGACACAAACTATTGGATAAAGAGAAAAAAAAGAAAAGAAAAAAGTCTATTTTTACATCTCTAGGTCGTTAGTAGAAGTCTGTAATGCACTTCGGCGGCAGAAAACCAAATAAAGATATTTCGCCACTATCTTGGTGAGCTCCTGGTCTTTCCCATATAATAAAATACATATGACCTCCATCTCTGGTTTCCAGGTGGGAATGCAAAATTGATCTAAATATTGTTGTCGGAAATCATCGTACAATTTACATTTAAGGACCACGTGTGCTAAAGTTTCCACCAAGTGACCATCACATGGACAAATCCTATCTCCTTCTACCATACCTGCAAACCTACCCCAAAGGAGGTTTGATGGGTTAGAATTGAACCTAGCCAGTGAAAATGCCCTTCTTTCTTCATATGTAGACAAGGCCTTAGTTTAATTTGAAGCTGAGAAAGGATTTATGTTTTTCAGATGTTTTTTTTTTCTTATGGTTGCTCTGTACTGTTTTGCAGCACGTCGTCAGCTTTTCTGAGGGTTCTGCAAAAACCGTGGGGTGGGCTAAACATCTCAAGCATGCATAGATAAAATCAGTGCTTGATTAATAAACAAGACACTGCCTAACGATAAAACCAACATTATTCTTTAGCATTATCTAATGTAGTAAGGAAATCAACAATGGTTGGACATGGTATTGGCTGTATTATTTCATCACATGCCATAGGTCACAGCCATGTGTGTGTGTCTTTTCAACACTTTAGTCCAGTGGTTCCCAAACTGGGAGGCGTGGCTCCCAGGGGAGCTGCGGAGACCAGCCAGGGGAGCCGCGGAGTGCCATGGAATCCTCGCGGAAAACAGTGCAATGCCAATTGGCAGGTATCCACATAATGTCAGTGGTTGCCATGGTCAAGGGAGCTGCAGGTCGAAAACGTTTGGGAAACACTGCTTTAGCCTGAGGGCTGCATGATTTTGAACAGACTTGGACTAAAGCTCACAATGATAGGCACAAACTCAAGGGCCATATTGTAACTGTGGCGGCTTCCATAATCTTCCTCTTCAGCAAGGAAGGAAATATGTAGAGCATTTCAACCGAATACAGAGCAAATCCAATGTACATGTTTACACTCCAGTTTTCCAGCTCTTGCTGTGAACCACTGCCAGGAGAAGAGTGCTTAAAAAGATTTAGCACTCCTCATCTGCTAGTGACTTCCAGCAAGAATTGAAAAACTGGAGTTGAAAGTTTGCATATTGGATTTACTCTGCATTAAGCTGAAACATCTATTGAAGACCCTAGAAAATCCCCACCTGCAGTTCTTGTATACATAGGCCTTGGGATTGCAGCAATACATAATTTAATAAAGTTATTATCTTGCTTTTCCGAACTAATTTTTTTAGAAAAGGATTGGACTTTGATCCTTCCTGGAATTAATATCTGGACTCCAGTGGAGGAAAAGGTGGATAACCCAGGCGTAGTTCATAAGATTAATGCTTACAATTTTAAGGAGATCTATATTACACTATAATATTATCTGTTTAATCATTAGCTTGATATAATAGTGCAAATGTTTTTATTTGTATTTTAAAGTACTATTTAGCAGTACTTTATTATTTGAGCCTTTTATTCGTGTGTGTGTGTGCGTGCGTGCGTGCGTGCGTGTGCTCATGCAGGGGACCCTAAGTACTGTACCGTACTCTTCACAAAGCCTACAACTCCCATAAGTTCCTTCACCTTTCTTCCTGTTTGGGAGAATAGCTCCATTTCTCTGTTGCTTCAGAACAAGGTAAAATAGCTCCGTGGTGTTTTGTTTTTTTACCCACCCACAAAATCGAGAGCAGTCCTCGATTTTGTAGCACAAATGCACAGTGTAAAGGCAACACTCCTCTGTGAAAAGCCCAAGCATCAGATGAGCATGCAGAATTACTGTTGCAACCTTGGGAACTGTCAGCAGTAAAGCAGAAAGCCTGACTGTTCCCTGAGGCTTTTAAAGGAAAAATCCTTCTGAAATGAGAGCGAAGTTAAAAGGCTGCTGTTGGAGTGGTGAGCCCAATGCATGAACTGGAGTCTGTCGCTCACAAGGGCTCTTCTTTCATGGTGATTTCTCGTGCCTCTACCCAACCCCAACCCCCCAAACCAAGCTAATGACGCACTGCTCTCTTGCCTAGAATGCTGGAATCCTCATATGAAAGGCTCCAGAAACTGACATGTAGAATATTGTCATAGGATATTGTCAAATCAGCACTATATCATAAAGTGCAACCATGAAAGTAGGCTAACTAAGCAGTTGACTGGGACAACATAATTCAAGAGCTGCTCCTGATGCCAAAAGAAGAAGAAAAGTCGGGGGGGGGGGTTGTTGTTGTTGTTGTTGTTGTTGTTGTTGTTATGTGCTGCTTTGTAGCACGGCTGTTGCTGTGGGTCCTGAAGTACACTCTCAATTCATGCGATGACTGAATGCAAAGGAGAGCAGGCCATGTTTGCTTCCAGCTCAGTCTGTTGCAATGACCATGGCATGGAGCTACTGAGGAACCAAGAGCAATACAACAGCCGTAAGAACATAAGAAGAACCCTGCTGAAACAGACCAAAGAAAGTCCCATCTAGTCCAGCTTCCTGTATCTCACAGTGGCCCACCAGATGCCTCAGGGAGCACACAAGAAGATACCTGTATCCTGTTGTCACTTCCTTGCATCTGGCATTCAGAAATAGCCTACTTCTAAAACCAGGAGGTTGCTTATACCCATCATGGCTTGTAACCTATGATGGACTTTTCCTCCATAAATCTGTCCAATCCCCTTTGAAAGGCATCTAGGCCAGGTGCCATCACCACATCCCGTGGCAAGGAGTTCCACAGATTAATTACACAAAAGTCTTCATTCTGCATATAAGGCCGTGAGCAAACTCCTCTCAAATACAGTAACTCATCTCTTAAGGCCCCCTCCCCCGGGTTCTTCCCACTTGCCTCTCCATCTCTCTTTTCATCCCTTCCCTTACTGCTTGTCCTCCTTTCTCTCTCCATTGGCTCTCTAGTGTTCCACTCTCACTTCCAGTGTCATAAGAGCATAAGAACATAAGAAGAGCCTTGCTGGATCAGGCCAGGGGCCCATCTAGTCCAGCTTCCTGTATCTCAGAGTGGCCCACCAGATGCCTCAGGGAGCACACAAGACAACAAGATAACCTGTTTCCCGTTGTCACTCCCTTGCACCTGGCACAGAGAAAACCCACTTCTAAAACCAGGAGGTTGCTTATGGCTTGTAACCTGGGATGGTCTTTTCCTCCATGAATCTGTCCAAACCCCTTTTAAAGGCATCCAGGCCAGGTGCCATCACCTGTGTCTCTCAGCCTCGCTGCTCTGTCTCGTTCCCACTCTCCTTGAGTCTGCTCCTACCGGATATGGATGTGAGGAGTCTCCCACTCACTTGTTTCTCGACCAGCCCAGCACTATCGCACATGCGCAAAAGCACCACCGAAGGTCATACTTTGCCTGCGCCAAAGCCACAATACAGCCATCTGTAATTCAGACATCCTTAACTCAAGACAACCATAAATCAGGGAGCCAGTGTACGCACATTGATGTCTCTATGTGCATGTAAAAAAACCCAGATCCAAAGATCTAGATCCTGGCGCCGTTGCATCGCTGCACTGGAAGTTGGATAGGATTAGACCACTAGTGTCTCATTGGGGCAAAGGTTTATCAGCCTTTCCTGTACATCATAATTTCTCTGGAATTTACCAGATTTGCATCAACTGGAACTTTCATTATGTTCAAGATCAATGTCTGGTTTCTGGGATGAGTTAAATTGCAGATTGTACTTAGAAATGTGGCCTTCAGTGGTGCTATTGCTTTATGCTTGAGAAGAGAAAGAAAGGAAACCTTAGTGCTCAGAAGCGAACTGCTGTAGAAGAGGCTCTAACCAGCAAAGTGGACCGTAGATAGTTCATTTCTACGTTTCATGGTTTTCTTCCTATCCGGGTCATAAGATAAAGCATTATAAAGAGCATTAATAAATCATGGGTTGTTTCATTTCAGAGCCTGTCAAAAAACCCACTGTAGAATATATTTATGAAAGGCTAGAATATACTTCCCATTGCTAGAATAGACTTAAGGATTTACATCTTTCTTTTGGTAGAGGTATATTTTGTGCCCGGTACGATGTTGGAGAGAGCTGGGTGACACAATGAGTTACCATTGCCAACTGGAGTGAGCAGCTAAGGACATTCCATTCTGACTGTACAGAGAGGCAGGTTGGTGTCCAGATCTTTAATCTGAGTGAAGGACCTAAATTATAAGTCATTTTCATTTTATTGAATGGCCTAACTAAAATTTGTAGCTTGTGGCTATGCAGAAAAGGAGTAGATGCAGCACTGGAAAACCTCCTTCAGTAGTATGTTTCCAGTAGTTGTTCTGTTGCAACTCTTTCTTCTTCTTTGGTCTGATAGATTGCTAAATAAAGACAAGGGCTGACACGAAGGGAGACATTTCATTCAGACACATACACACACAAATCCACCAGCAAAAACATGCCCTCTCTTGCTGAATTGAAGAGTTGTGAACAGGATCAAATGTACAGTATGTACACTTCCTGCTCAATCCCCCTAACACCCAAGGACGTCACTTTAGCGTGGCGGGGGGGGGGCGGACCGCTGGAGGGTGATGCATGCAGAGGGTGATGCGCGTACCCACACGCGCGTCACCTCCGCTGCGCACGTCACCCTCCAGAGGCTCCAAGGCCGAGAGAAGGCCTCGGAGTGTCCGCCCCGTCCAGCTGTCTGAGGCCTTCTGATCAGGCCCAATGCGGCAATACGTGTTTTATTACATTTTTCGCGCATGCGCAGAACGTTTCTCATTGTGCGCATGCGCAAAAAACGTAATAAATCACGTATTAACACATTGGGCCTCGTCAGAAGGTCTCGGACAGCCGGCCGGCCCAGATGTTTGGAGCCAGCAGCAGTGGGGGCGTATGTCCTTCGTGCCGCCTTTGGCGTTGCGAAAAATTTTGAGGGGGGGAATGGGGGGTCACTAGGGCGGTGCGCACCCTAGTGATGCGCCTGCTAACACCCATTCAGAGGGATGGCAATGTGATACAGGAAATACCGTATTGTCCCGAGTATAGGACGCTCCTGATTATAAGTGGCACCCTTAACGTTTGGTGCTATTTTTTAAAGAATACATTTTAAACTTTTTTTAACTTAAATATACACATTAGTAGAACAGTACAGCTTTAGTACAGTTAAAGGCATAGGCACCCTGTCCCTTATTGAATCTGGGCACTCTAGTATTAGTAGCCTTCCCAGATCCAAAGGAGGACAGAGTGCCTACCTTTTAACCTTTGGAATTTGGGCAGGTGTAGCTTGTTGCACCCTTCCATGATGATGAGCTGCACCTGCTCAAATTTCAATGAACAGCACAATCCTATGCATATCTACTCAGAAGTAAGTCCCATTGCATTCAATGGGGCTTACTCCCAGGAAAGTGTGCATAGGATTGCAGCCTAAAGGTAGGCACTCTGTCCCCCTTTGGATATGGTAAGCCTATGCAAGAGCTCTTGCTCTCAACTTTCAAACTGTACTCTCAATTTTTAAACTGCAAGATCAATAAATATCTTAGTTTCCACAGAGTCCTGGGGTTGAAACTTAAGGGTTAATTTTTTCAAATGCTTCCAGAGGCTGCTGAGAGATAATGATCTCTCATGGTATTCAGTCATTCAGCAAGTGATTAAGAACGGCAAGGAAAGGCTTGAAAATACAGTGCTTTGCAGTTTAAAAAAAGAGAAATAGAAAAAAAAGCCCCGTTTTACCTTTGAAAAGAGACTGGGAGAGGCTTGGTTTGAAAGCGCTTTGCATAAAACACTAGGCAGAAACGCTAGGCTTTGATTGTAGGGCGCACCCCCTACTTTAAAGACTTGCCTTAGGGGATAAAAGTGCGTCTTATACTTGGGCAAATACGGTATTCCCCTCATTCCGAATTGGCCTTGTTTGCCTTCCCTAACATCAGCAAATAGTCAAATCTGACTGGCAAGTGCTGCAGCATCATTCATGATTGGCTTCCTCACACAGTGAGGAAAAAGCCTCAAAAATGGTGCCTAATGAACAGCAGAGAAGAGACGTACCGCAGCTGCAAACAGCCACAAACACCAGAAAAGGTAACTTTTGGAGGCTTCAAGGAACATATTCTGCACCCAAAACTCTCATTCTCCAAATTTTGGCAGGCAGAAAATCTGTGCAACCCTGGTAACAACACCAGGTTATTGACTCATAGTGCCTGATGAAAAGTTACCAACATCACATAGAGGAAAAAGAAAAATCTCTGTGTGATGACATTTTTTGCTAGCCATAAATTATGGCTAATGCAGAGAATTTCCCAGCACAAAAAAAGTGGCAGATGTGAAATGGGGCATCCCACCCTCCTTTTCTCCCTTGAAAATGTTCCCAGAACTCTGCTAAAGGCAACGTAGAGCTGTGAATCCCATGTTAGCCACTAAACGTCTAGTTCTGCATACTTGGTAGCAGCTAAGACCCCAGAACATTGGATGGACCCAACACCAAACCCCAATCTGCTGCTTCTTGCTGTTTCCTGTTTGCTTCCTTGGCCACTCGCTGTCTGGGTGCATGAGCAGATGGTGTTGAGAAGGGAGGCCCACAGAGCATCTTGCCAAAGATTTCCCAAAACTTGGAGAAAGTCCTGCTTGCGGAGGCCAAATTAGATCTAGTGCAGGGGTTCTCAACCAGTGGTGCTACTACCACCAGTGGTACTTTGGCCAAGTGCTGGTGGTACTCGGACCACCAGACTACCTGAAACCTGCTCTGATGCGACGCTCTCGGCGGAACGTTTTTGCTCCCAAGAGGCTCCTGCCCTTGGCCGAACCTCTTGAGAATGCTGAGAAGGGCCCTCCCACCCGCCCAAAGCATCCTACCTGCGTTGTCTGGCCTACGAAAATCTGAAACCCCAGAAGTAACTGGTGGTGATGTCATTGCCAGTCACTTCCAGTGGTACGCAGCAGGAGAGTGGCGCCGGAGGTGGTACTCAGCCAGGAAGAGGTTGAGAACCTCTGCTCTAGTGCAAGGTCTGGAGAAGTGTAGGAGAGTCTCAGTACCTAATAAACCTTGGTGTGTGGGGGTGTCACAGAACCCTATGGTCTCCCACTAGAAAAATATCAGAAAGTAGAGAAGGACTTCCACGCACCATTTCCTTTGGGAAATGACCGTGCAAATGATCAAGGAGAGAACACTCCAAACGGGTGGCTGTGGAATATGTGAGTCTCAGTCAGGCAGTGCTAGGCTTGTTCCAATACAACCTGCTATCCAGAACCATAGTGTCTCTTGGATTCACAATATTGGTATGCAATTAGGTAAACAAGGCCTTGCTGCATTTCTGTAATTTAGTGACTTGGTAGTCTGGAATCAGAATCAGAATACCAATGGGAAAGGCATAAGCAAAGAATATTGCTTTATGTGTATTAGAAATGAGCTTAACTATGGTTCTTAACTATGGTTCCTTTTTTAAAGGGTCTGTCCTAAACATTTATGATGACACAGAGAAGAAGTTTCTGAATGTGTTCATCAACTATAATGATAATTTTTGTGTGTTTTTGCAAAATTAGTGAGGATTTTACAGATGTTTCCTTAGGCATTTAAACACATTACATAAATCTAACCCCTGCAGCCAGAGAACAGTAAACATTTTCTGTTGCATACATACTCAGTACTTAATACACATACAGATATGCACAAATGACTCCTCCCTGGACTAAGGATCTCAGCTTTCTTTAAAAGCTTGAATCGCAAAGGCAGAGCCCTGCCTGAAATATGCTCTGAGCAGTTGCTAGGCAGGGACATGCTTCTCCTTGACTTCCCCTACTGAAAGTTCCATCTGACCCATCACGCTTTCCCAGCGGTGTCCCTAATGGGGGTGGCACCCAGGGCAGCACTTACTTGAGGGAACTCCGTGTCCTGGAACTTTAGGGGTGATGTAATGACATAATCACGTCACCCCTAACTTTCTGGGCAGGAGCCTCAGGTGATAAAATGTGGTGACAAAAGCACCACATTTTTGCAGGGTTTCAGGAGTCCTGGCGGGGTTAAGGGGGGCCGTGGTCAGAGGTGTGACTAGGGTTTGCATCACCCAGTGTGGGAGGTTAGCGCATCACCCCCATGCACAAGCAGTTGGAAGCCAAAAACGGAAATGGCTTCTAATCAAGTCTCAGACTTGTTCTGAGGTGAGGGGAGACCTGCAGCCTACTCTACTGGCCTCCCTGCGCCTCAGAACAGGTCTGAGACGCGATTAAAAGCCACTTTCGGCAGTTTTGCTGAAAACCAGGCTTCCAATCATGTCTCAGACCTGTTCTGAGGTGCAGGGAGGCCAGTAGAGTGGGCTGCAGGTCTCCCCTCACCTCAGAACAGGTCTGAGATGCGATTGGAAGCCACTTCCGGTTTCAGCTTCCAATCACGTATCACCCCTCCCTGGTTTCAGCTTCCAATCACGTATCACCCCTCCCTGGTGTGTCACCCGGTGCAGGCCGCACCCGTGCACCCCCTACTGCCCATGATCCAAGTACCACCGGAGGTACAGTAAAGTACCACTGGCGGTATGTGTACCACTGGCTGAGAACTCCTGAGTTAGACCATTCAAAGAGAAATGCATCCCAATGTCACATATACATTTACACCGTCTCACACTCACAAGCTTCCACCAATTGTTTTGATAGTCAAAGGGTCAGAATAATGCACCAGAAGCTTGAGGGTGTAGCCACCAAACAGTGAATGGTGACAACAAGACAGAACCCCAAGATGGACATATAGCTGGAGCAAGTTTGAAAGTACAGTCTGTAGACCTCAGGTCTGCAAAGCATTTAAACATACCCTGAAATATGCATCTTAGTACTTAGATTATTTGTATGCATGCGAAGAGGACCCAGGCACTCACAGGTGTAGTAGAGATGTTTTGTTGTGGTGGTTACTGTTGTCCATTCTTCTTCTTGCAACAAGTCTGATCAGTTAGAAGACAGGAGAAACACATCAGAATCCAACGATACAAAAAAAATCTAAGCATTGTCATGGGTTCCATTATGAAAAATTCGTTTTTGAAATAACTCGCCAATAAAGCAAATCTGTGTGGGGATGTGGTGTAGAAAAAGGGTGCAATCCAGCCATTTTTACAGCCCATTGATTTCAATGGGAACCCGTTAAGTATATGCTCTATCCTCCCACTGATTCAGAGGGATTTAGAAGTGGGTAGCTTGGGCAGGGTTATTCCTGGCGATGGCAGATGGCAAAGCTACTCCTGCATATTTCATTCCCAAATAACATTTATTCAAAAATCTAACTTTAAAAAAACAAACAAACCTGTTTTAAAGTGCGAAAGTGCCCTAGCGCTATCCTTTCTTTGGCACCATAAACAAGAGCTTTCGAGAACGAGTTCTGTTGAACTTCTCGTCTGTCGCACATTGGTGTAAAACAGGTTTGATATTTTCTTGCCACCTTCGCTGTCATTTCTTCGCCTGGCAGTATATTCACAGGTTGACTTTTCTTTTCACCTGTATTTACAGAGAACGCAAACAAATTGGAAGAAAGCGCCAGAGGAATCTACATTCCTTGTCCAGAACGTTTTAATGACTTCTGCATGCACGGAAAATGTGAACACTCTGCTAATATGCTGGAACCATCTTGCAGGTAACACTTCCCCACAAGTGAGCGGGTGATGATAAACTGAACAGGCAGACTTGCTAATACATGTTATCTTGATGCAGCAAGGAAAATCATCCTTGCTGAGGCCCCATCCACTCTGGATCTAAATTATGTACAGAGGCACCTAATGTATGTAGCAGAACCGCACTGAATTATGCAGCAGCATTAATCTGTTTATAAAAGCACTCCTACGACATGCATCAATACGTTCCTAAAAAGGCACTACAGAACCTAGGCTTGTCCAGTGGGGATTATCTGTTGATTTCTAGCACACAGCCAACAGCTACTATCGCAGGAAATCCCCTGGTGAACAAAAGTCAAGAACTACGTCAACATCAATTTCTCCACATGGCAAAATGGCTGAAGACAGAAAGGTTTGCGTTTAGTGAGGAAAAAGGTGAGAGTTGAAATAAGGTTAGCTTGAGAAAGAAACACGGCATTCCGGTGAATGAGGTTTAACCTCAGAATTTCATACAGTACAGTACAGTATGCACAGTGACAGTGTTGTTGGGTAAGTGGTATGTGCTGCTGCTGCTGCTGCTGCTGCTGCTGCTGCTGCTGCTGCTGCTAAGCATGTCTGGCCCTCTAAGGCAGCTGTCTGGATGGGAGTCTACCTGGGGACCATTCATAAGATGCTTTGAGCTCCTCCAAGGAAGTGCAGAGTATAACAGCTGTAGCTCAGTGCAAGAGCACGGCACACACTTTGTATGCAGAAACTCCTAGGCTCAATCCCCGACATCATTAGGTGGGCTAGGAAAGACCCCTGTCTGGAACCCTGGAGAGCCACTGCCAGTCAGAGGGGACAACAATGAGCTAGACAGACCAATGGCCTGACTCAGTAGACAGCAGCTTCATATGATGAAGGATAATAAATATACAAGCTACCCTTCTCATATTTGGGGAAGGCAGGACAGTTTGTATGGGTAAAAAAAAAAGTATGGTATAACATTGTATACTATAAACTAGCCCTCAGGCAGCTCCATAGAAGTGCCTTTAAGGAAAGCCCCTTCAGCAAACTTCATCCCAAGTCCTCCCATGTTCTTTCAGCAACCCCCCCCCCAGACCCTTCGGGGAGCTGGGGCAGCAGCCCCCCCCCAGACCCTTCGGGGAGCTGGCAGGACAACCAGGTATATTCGGGCGTGATCCTGCAGTGCCACCCTCAACGTTGTAGCTGGCCTTAAGGGGATATCGGCCACTTCCAGAAAAAGTGGTGGGTCGCAACCCACCACTTTGAGAACCCCTGGTCTACTTTATGTGAATACAATCTGTCTTAGTGGTTACTTTGCTTTTGCTGTAACTGAGAATTTTGGTTGAATCTGATGAGGAGTTCTGTATCATTTAAAAATGTACATTACAGCCCCAAAAGGTAGTCCAATAGACTTTTGCCATCTAGCCACACTTTTTTGTTTAGCAGATAGTTTGGTCAAATGCCCCCCATATTCCCCCCCCCCCATTGTGTGATGTTCTCTGCACACTGTGGGTTTTAACCTCATTTGGGTTTGGTTTTCAAATATTGTTTGAATTGTTCTGAAACATTTTATAATTATTTGTTTTATATTATTGATATTTTTTCTGACTGTTTTGTAAGGCATCAGATGAATACAAGATCTTCTTATTTACTTATCACCTTATTGGTATGACCTTCAAAATGGGGACAATAGTCTAGAACAGCATTTCTCAAACTGCAGGTCTAAACCCCTTGCACAAATATTTGCTTTAGCAGGCATTGCATTGCAATTTCAGTACAGGCAACAGTCATAGCAAAAATACAAATCCCTTACATCTCAGCAATGGCGGAGGTATAAACTGACATCCTCACACAAGATATATGCAGTAGTAGCTGCAACACAGTCCTCTCGTCCAGCAGTGATACAATATCATTCTTTCACAGCCCGGTGTGTACCTCCTGCAGAAGAGTGGAAAAGCCATTGCAAGCAACGGACTAAGCACCTCTTTTTCCATTCCAGGTGTGACGCAGGCTACACTGGACAACACTGTGAAAAGAAGGACTACAGCGTTTTATATGTAGTTCCTGGCCCTGTACGGTTTCAGTATGTTTTAATAGCAGCAGTGATTGGAACGATCCAAATTGCTATCATCTGCGTTGTCGTCCTCTGCATTACAAGGTCAGTAACGGTGGCATTCCTTTTTTTGCAGTCGAAGAAGGTTGCTCTTGTCTTCCCTAGGACCTGTTCATACAGAAAACATGATTTTGTACTGCATGTGTATGTCAAGGTTCTCCTCCTCCTCTCATCCTGTCAGCAATATAAACATAAGCCATCATCTGGAGGCCAGGGAGAAGCACTACGACGTACTCTGTACAGTTGGGTGAATTGTTTCCTGCTTCTGCACTAGGACCTTGTTCATAGCTCATGTCTTACCCTTGGGTTCCATCCTGTGGTCAAAGAGAACAACTTTGCTGTCCAACAACTTTGCTGTCCTTTCAATGAGTGGTTTTCAAACTGTTTTGACTTTTGAGGGAACCCTGGAGTTTCTTGAAACCTTATCAGATGTTCCTCAATGAGAAGGTGAGTATGACAGACAAGCTTTCCTGGAACTTTGGAACTCCCACTTGAGTTAAGATCTATTCTCTCCCTGTTAGCCTTCCGGCAGAGGCTTCAGGCTTTCTTAAGCCTCATTTTCACTTAAGCCAGAGACTTTCATTTTCACTTACCGTATTTATTGGCGTATAAGACGCACTTTTTTGTCTAAATTTGTGACCCAAAATAGTAGGGTGCGTCTTATACGCCAATACTAAAAAAAACCTCCCTCCCCTGCCCGTTTTAAAGCATTTTTGGGCTTACCGGGGTTTTTCCGGAGCAGGAGAGCTCCCTTGTGCTTTCTTCCCTGGCTAATCTATCCGATCTACAGCTGTTTGTCTGGTTTAATTTATGCACGAGCTTGAGTTGAACTTATCAGCAGGCAGCAGAGGGCGCTGTGCTCAGTTCAGTTCAGCTGAGCTGCAGAAGGCCTTTCCTCCGATGCTGAATCAGCTTTGGTAAGCTTCTGAACTGGGCCTAGTTGGGGAGGCTTTGGAAACTGTGCTTAGGTTAGGTTAGGTTAGGTTAGGTGGGGGAAAAGAGTTGGGGTGGGGGAAAAGTGTTCAGCTGAGCTGCAGAGAGCGTGGTCTTCCCAGCTCTCCTCGGAAGGGTAAGCTTCTGAACTGGGCCTAGTTGGGAGGCTTTGGAAACTTTGCATAGGTGGGGTGGGGTAAGGGTTGAGTCTGGGGTTTTTTTTTGTACTTTTATGTTTTTTACTTTTGAAACTGTGCATGGATGGGGTGGGGTGGGGTGAAAGAGTTTAGTCTGGAGGTTTTTTGTACTTGGAGTAAATGTTTTTTACTTTGGAAACTGCATGGGTGGGTTGGGGGGAAAAGAGTTGAGTCTGGGTTTTTTTTTGTACTTGTACATTTATGTTCTGGTGCATTTTGTTCATGTGTCTTATTGCTGTGTGTTTTAAAAGAGATCCTGGTATTTTTGTGCAATTTATGTAAATTAGCTAATTAAGCAGCCAAGCAGTAAGTGGCCAAGTGGCCCAAAATGCTTTAAATCTTTTTTTTTTTGAAACCCAGGGCCAAAAGGAAGGTGCGTCTTATATGCAGGTGCGTCTTATACGCCGATAAATACAGTAGTTCATTATTATTATTATTATTATTATTATTATTATTATTATTATTATTATTATTATTATAGATTTCTGTTAAGAGTTTGATTACTTGGTGCATGGCTGCATTTATTGTTCTTATTGCTTTCACCGTTATGAGTTTTTTAGTTGTTAGTTGCTTTTCTATATTTGTTGCATTCATATTTTTCAGTGTACAGGTTTGTATTTGTCATGAGTCTCCTTGGGCATCCCATGTATGGGGGAAAGGCGGGATAGAAATGTTTTAAAGTAAATAAATAAAGCCAAGCAGCTTGCCCACCGTACTCCACTTTCCCTGCACAGTGCAGCCACAGGAACATTAAGAATGCTCTCCGGCAGAGGTTTCCAACCTTTTTTGTGCCATGACCCCCCCCCCAAAAAAATAAATTAATTAATAAAGTGTGAGGCTGGGCACCCACCATTGATTCCGCCTCCCTCTCCCTGAACCTGCTGCTTGAAGAGAGATGAGTGCAAAATGTGCTTTGCAAATACTGGTGCAGAGCTTGCCAGCATCTTACACACCTCAAGTGTGTTCTGTTATAAAATTCGAAGAGCAGCATCCCATTTTAACTCAGAGGCGTTGTTACGGGTTCTCGTTACAGGTTACAGGTGGGCCCCAAGCGGCAGGTTACGGGGGGGTGCACCTTCCGGTGCTCCCTCCGCCGCTGGTCCGTCTTCGTGCAGCCATTGTCAGCTGCAAGTTTTGCCCTCCCGCCCTCCCAGGTGCAGTTTGGCTCCAAAAAGGAGCCGAAAAGCGTGGGGGGGGGGGGTGTTTCCGTGCCGCTGCGGTGCATGTTGATGATGCCATGCCATGTTGATATTGCAGCCCCCTCCCATGGGGGGGGTAGGGCTGCTACTGTTTTAACTCTCATTCCCCATAAGTGGCTCCAGTCCCTGACCCTTCCAGTAAAAGGATCTCTGATAGCAAGTCTGGGAAGGCCTCTGCCTGAGACCTTGGAGAGCCACAGGCAATGCCACAATGCCACGTGCTTTATGCCACAGGCATAGTGGGCCGATGGCACAAGGTACATTTTGTAAGTACTACCATCTATCTTTCACTGCACAGTTTGGCTCCCGCTTCACATCTTCTCCAGGCTTTTGTTCAGATACCACAAGGTGAAACTGATTCAGCTTTCCTACAGCTACTTCAATAAATCAGTGGCCTTAAAAATAAATCCCTTTCCAAAAAAGATGAGAAAATTAAAAAAAAAAAACACCACCAGGTATCACATTCCTATAGAAAGTTAAAAGGTCCAATATATCTCTGTGTCCACATCTCACTGTGCTTAGAGGACAAGTGTGACGTTCAGGCCAGAAAAAGGCACAAAATAATTCATAAATCCTTTCCTGGCCTAAAGGCATAATAGAAAAATGTCTGCCGAAGCCTGGAGATGCTTGCCGACCAAGTTGAGTTCATCAACTCTACCCTCAAGAACAGATCCTCCCTTGCAAAAAGGCAATGCATTATATTAAAGTGAGTTGCAGGGAACATGAAGATAATTCAAACAGCCAAAAATACAGTGTACATAAAAGGATGGCGATGGGAAAGTAACTGCACAACAGGGAAAAAAAATGGCACTATATCACGTTGTTCAAGCAATCTTCCAGGTGGCTCCCAGTTTGTCAGCTTTGGGCCATAAAGCAAGTTAGCAGTTGATGTGCAGAGGAAACGATATGTTTTGACATGGTTCCTGTCAATTTAGTCGGGCTCATGCAACGTCTGTGTAAAGTGCCAGGTACACTGATGGAACTTTAGAAATAATTAATCAATTAATGACCCAGGGAACCATGCAGAAAGCCAGTGCTTCTTATCTTTTTGCCTATGTGACCTTTTCCCGAACTTCTTTCTTGTTTTTAAACTTCATTTTTGTAAACGTTATGAGAGTTGCGCCCAAAAATGAATACGGGTTCATAGTCTGGGGATTCTCCTAGACCCAATTTTTCACCTGGCTGCCTGTGTCAGCTGTGGCTCGGGGGTGCAGAGGCGTTTCTACGGTGGGGGCGGTACTGTAAGTCACGCCCCATCCTAGTCCCCGTTTACAATCCGGAACGAGGAGGCCCCGTCCCCTCGCCGGCAGAGCCATTCCGTGCAGTGAAGGCACCGGGCAGGAGATTCCCTGCCAGTTGCCTTCACATCACGGAATGGCTCCGACAGCGAGGGGGCGGGGCCTCCTCGTTCCGGGTTGTAAACGGGGACTAGGACGGGGCGCGATTTACAGTACTGCCCCCACCATAGAAATGCCTCTGCGGGGCTGTGTGTCTTTGCCCAGCTTTGGCTGGTGCACCAGCTGCACCCACTCTTGACTCAAAGTGCAATCCTATCCTGCTCCTCCACCGGTGCAGCCAGCGGAGGAGGGCAGGAGGCTTTGAATCCCCCTTTAGAAGGGATTTGGATCCCCTTTCCCTTCCAGGGCCTCCAATTCTGGCTGCCCCGCTTGCTGCACCGGTGGAGGAGCAAGATAGGATTGCGCTGACAGTCAGAGTTGTTTATGCTTTGTTCGTGCTTTAGTCACCTCTCATTCGGATTACTACAACACATTCTTGGACACTAACAAAGCATATAGTCCTCAACCTCGTCAACTTGCAAATGAGCTGTCATATTTTGTTATTGCTAATTATGATCACTGGAATGTATGCAAAGTGTTTCAAAATACATACAATTGAAACTGGGAAGGTCTCAGGTATTTTAGAAGATAATGTGTTCGTCTAGTTGTTCCTAATTAGGACTGCATGCAGAAAAAAAATCAGATGAACATTCTTACCCTTTTCTTTATGCATGTTGTTTTAGTGACAAGGCTGCAGATTGTGGCAGTGTCACGTTTTGGTAGTTTCTCATCAGATCAAGAATCGATGTAATCCCCAGCATCCTGTTTCTAACTGTGGCCAGCCAGAGGTCTCCCCAGACAAATTCATGAGGTGCCTCTCTTATCACTGAGGCCTCAAGTCAAGGCTGTTTTGTTCAGTGGGGTCGTTTGTGGTGTACGGGGTGGTGATTTCTGTAATTTTTACTATTTCTACAGTCTTTGACTGCTGTTTTATTATTCTTATTGATTACCATTTTATTGTTTGACTGATGATTACTGGCTGCAGATTCTACTCTTTTTATCTTTTTGCCTTTTTGTGTTTGGTTTTTCTAGCTGTTGGTGTGCAATTTTACTTTTTATACTCTTTATAACGTTTGTTTATATTTTTATTTATACAAATTTATTTACTATGAAATTTATATACCACCTTTCTCAATAGACTGAAGGCAGTTTACATAGGCAGGCTAAACATAAATCCATTTTTTCAAGGAGATTTTTACAAACATTATTCCATGGGACATCTTCACGGTTCCATTCCCCTTTGTAGACTTTTAAATGGGAAAGTGGCATATAAATGTTTCCAATAAATCAGTCTACATTTATTTTGTAAGCTGCTTTGTGCCCGGCTTTGTAGAAAGGCAGCCTAGATATTTACAGTACTAAAGAAAGAGAGAGAAATCTACACATACGTTAGGAAGTGTTTTTCTCTCTTCTAGAGGTATGTTGTCGTAAACCGTTCATACATAGATAAGAAAATGTTGTGGCTTGGATCCAAGGCTGCCATTGCATAAGCAAAAGGCACTTATCTGAATTCAATGGAAGAGCCTGTTTTTTGTTGATCTCCCCTTGCCACTGCAGTCCCTCACATCCTATCCCACGCTGTTCCCGAGAATCCCTCATGCCTTAGGAAGGGCTGGTGAAGGGGGGGGAGGCAGCACAGGGAGCTGCAGAGAAAAGGAGACGCAATAAACCCATGCTCCATGAGCTGGTCCACTCCCAAAAGTTAGGATCCAAGCCAGTGTAATCTTTTTCAGTTACATCTGTTTATTTAAATGGCATCTTTAATACTCCCATTCCCTCACTATGCTTAATGACATGCATATGCATTCAATTAATTAAAAGAATACATTGTAACTTATGTTTCAAACTGCCATGGAGAATCTACATGCACGCAGAGGTGGAAACATTCATGTGCGTTTATATTGGAAAGAACTATTTATATGACTATTGATAAACATATTAGTATCATAGAATATTGAGTTGGAAGGGTCTTAGAATATTGAGTTGGAAGGGCCCCTCTTTCTTCGGGGGGTTGGACTAGATGAGAAAGAATTATCCCAGAGGTTCTCAACCTGTGGTATGGGTACCCCTAGGGGTACGCTGACCTCTTGCTGGGGGTACACCAAGCCCTGCCCCTTATCTGCCCCATCCACAGCTAATTAACTGTTAATTAACATGGATTCTAAATTTTAACTATTTTCGGAGCCCTTCTGTCTCTCTGATTTTGGTTGGGGGCTTATTTTTGTACTGTGGAAAATATACTTTGGTCAGGTGGGGGAGGGAGGAGCTGATTTTGGGAAGTGTGACTTGGAGGAAAAAAAGAGATCCTTGCATGCAGATCCTTAGCAGTTAATTAGCAGGGGGTACTTCAGAAAATTGGACCATGATAGGGGCTACCCAGGCCTCCAAAGGTTGAGAACCCCCTGTACTATCCAATTATACAGGGAAGAATGGTTGGCGGGTCCATAGGTCAGTGATAGAGCACCTGCTTTGCATGCAAGAGGTCCCCAGGTCAGTCTGGTGTCTCCAGCTAGGGCAGAGGAAGATTCCTGCCTGAATCCCTGCAATGCCAATCTGCCTTGCCCATACTGACCTAGATGGACCAAGAGTATGAGACAGCTTCCTATATTTACACCCACCCCAATTCAACGTATCTTTCTAAGCTGGCAGCAGGAGAAATAAGCCACATTGATCTTTTCCTTCACCTATGCTTCCCGGGCTTGAAGGGGATTTGGAAGAGTATTTGAATGTCCCCCCTGATTTTCAGTACATTCTTTTTCAAAGGTCTCATAGCCATATTGCTTGTGGTGGCTATTTAAAGCAGGGCATGGAAATAACCCTTGCTGCGTGCACGCTGTGTCCTTGGGGGGAAAATGGTTTGGCTTTTGCAGACTTCCAAATGAAAACCAGGCTCCCAGAGTGCGCCAGGGTTGCCTTTCTTCACTAAGCTGCGTGGCTGTGCAGCCACGGAGAGATGAGTTGTACAGACAGCCATAGTTGTCAGCTGCCCTTCAGTGGCCTGCAAGCCTTGCATTACCTCTCCTGTCATTTAGCAAAGCAAATCTCATGCTGTGTTTTTTTTCTTCCCCTCTTGCTTTCAGGAAATGTCCCAGGAGCAACAGAATTCACCGGCAGAAGCAAAACACAGGGCACTACAGTTCAGACAACACAACAAGAGCATCAACCAGGTTAATTTAAAAGAGCGCATGTTTCCACAATGGCAAAAGTAAACTGCAGAGAACTTGGACTTACAAAATACAGTATTATAGACAAAAGATCTACACATGTTGCCTTGCATTTGTGGTAATCTACACCAATGAAAAACATGTACTACAGCTATATTTGATTATGTATGGATATATTTGAAATAGTATACATTGTCTTGATGTTTTTTCTGTAATGTAAATAAACTATTTATATCACACAATATAGTTTTTTCTTTTTCATGTATTTGTTATATATAATAAATACTCAGTGATGAGAAAAAAATATTTTTTTGCTTTCTTAAATTTGCTGTACATCACAATTGTGTTATCTTATGCCAGTGTTCTGCGTGTCACAATTTCAAGTTGCAGGCTGCATTTCTGACTGTATATAGTCCACTTAAATTGTATTAATGTCACTGGGAATACAGTATGTGCAGCCTAACTGCAGGATTACACCCAATGCCAGAAGACTCAACCAAGGGAATTAAGTCCCTGAGCATCTTATTCCCTTGGAGTCTCCTGACCCTCTTGCCTGAAATTTCCACTTGGGCTATTTGGGGCCTTTCAGTCAATTGCCCCAAATCTCTTAGCTGGAATAGTACAGCCCTGACAAAGGCAGAATGAAACCTGCAGGAAGAAAGGAAGTTAAAAGGCAGCAGTAAAAGAAAAATGGGCAGAGACAATCTGATGGGAGAGAGACACGTCAATGGAATGCTTCCAGTGAAGCAACTGTGGCTGAAGGCCAGTTTATAAATTCGACTGCCTGCCCCATGGTGGTGGCAGCTTTCAGTTCCTCCAAATAGCTGTTATCAGGTGGTGGCAAGCCATGTCAGTGTAGTGGCTCCCCACACAGGTAAGACACGGCTGCCCGATCCTATCCCCTGGTCACGCTGGCGTACTGCCAGGTACGCCGGTGCAATGAGGGCCCCACCATTGTGGCAGCCTCTCCGCCAGCGGCTGCCGTACAGCTGCCAGTGCAGCAGCCAGCCAAAAAGCCATGTGCTTCCAGCAGCATGGTGCAGACTGCCCACCAGCAGGGTTCTGGCAGAGGAGAGGTGGATAGGGGCAGGTCAGGGCGGGATGGGGGGAGCGTTCCTTGTAAGAATTTCATACACTGCGCAGAGCCCTTTTGTGGCTGTGTGGCGGTGGGGCGGGGCCTCCAGACACTCAGTAGCATCATTGCATCATCGCCAACTTCCGAGTAGCTGAGCTCCAAGCGGCACAGAGCGGCACAGGTGCATGTGGCCATGCACCTTAGGGGGGAACAGTGGATGGGGGTCGGTCACAACAGCAATGCCATCCACTGTATCCCAAGCCCCCTTCCTGGCCTGGACATACCCCCAGCGAGTTCCTCAGAGCTACGCCAGCAAAAGAGCTTGTCTAGATCTGACAACTCCCATTGGGGACCATGTGGCAGCTGGGAAGGTAAGTAAAGTTTTCATACCTCTCCCGACTGGCCTGGACCTCTACATGCAACGGAGGCTGTGCTGGCAGCCCTGCATCCAGCACGTTGATCTGGGATAGGATTGGGCATCAGTTTCCACCAGACCACCACAAATCTTTCTTTAAGGTGGTTGCACCTGACTTGCAAGTTTAGCTGCACTCAACGAACAGATCATTGTGGATTAACAAACATCATGTGGAGCATCATGATGGAGAATTTGAAACAACCATAATATGCAAATTGGTCCTAGGCTGTACTTCCAAGCTATTACTACTAATTGCCTCCAGACACCCGTCAGTGTAACAACTCTAGCCTCATTTTTGTCTTTTATCTGTAAGTGTAAAAAAAAAAGAGCTGTAAGTAAATTTGAGCTGTTCATCCAGGTTCGGCATTGTGGCAACAAACCATGGGTCTCTACTGAATTCAGAAGCTGCAGTAACCGATTCTGACAGTTTGACTGCTGCTGTGATCCCAAACCATGGGGCATCCCTCCAGACAGCTGCTTGTGGGTGTCCATGTGATTCAGAGTGATCAGTCACCTTCTTAAGAGATTTCACAGGCATCATGATATAGCCAGAAGGAGCAGCAACCCTATGGCTTGGGATTGAAGTGGCAACGGTGCCACCAGCATAAGGCAAATTGGGCTGGATAATGTTGAGATCAAGGGAAATGGCTGGCAGAGCGAGCACTAAGATGCTGTAGGGCACTTTTGTGACACCTCGAGTGTAAGCGGCATTGGCACAAAGGCCAGCACCGCTCACACCATCCCGGACCCCGAAGTAGGTGAGTGCTGCACCTGGCGGCATGAGGGCGTGGAGAGGATGGGCAGGGGAGGGTGAGGGTGGCCGTGGGGAGGGTGATGAGGGAGGGGGCCATTGGCCGGGCCGGCCTGGGAGTGGGTGGGAATATCGGCGCTAGGTTATGCCGATATCCAACACCCCTTTCCAGGCCAGGCCGGCCTTACACAGCCTCCCCGGACATAGGCCAGCTAAAGAGCTGGTGAGCAACTGAGGCGACCCTTTGGGGCCTCCAGCGCTTACACCAGGGGAAGGGGACGAGCAACCCCTTCCCCCGAGGTGAGCCTGAGCTGCACCAGTGCGGCCTGCATCCTGCACAGGATGCAGCGGCCGGCCATCGCAACTTGCGCAGGATTGCGCTGTGAGTAAATGATCAAGTAAAAGCCAGCCATTTGTCTTTTGATGACGGGGATATGGGGGTGGACCCACAAAACTGCAGTGTTGGCTTTCAGCGTGAGAGCCAACTTCAAATGTTGTCGATGCACTTTGGTGTTGGGCAAGTCAATATGACTGAAACTAAACCTCCTCATAGACTTGCTTTGAGGTTAAGAGAGGTGAAACTTGGAAAGCAGAAAAAGGATAAAGGGTAAAGCTCTGAAATGTGTTTTTAAAAGACTGGGAATCATATTAGTCCTATCTTCTAACCAGGTGTACCAGTTCCCAGGGGCGTCACTACCCCCGTTGGCGCCCGGAGCAACGGGGGGTGGCGCCCCTATATCCGGAGGGGGGGCGGCGCGATCCGGGAGGAGGAGGCTTGCGCGCTCCGGGAGGCGGCGACCCCCCCTCAACCGGGAGAGCCGGCTCGGGGACGTCTTCCCCGGCCGGCTGCCCGGGGCCTTCTAAGGAAGGCGCGCGAAAACGGTATTTATACCGTTCTTTTTGCGGATGCTCAGACTTACTGAGGGGAAAAGGGCAGCCTTTACTGAGGGAAAAAAACCAGTCTGAGCATGCGCAAAAAGAACGGTATAAATACCGTTCTCGCGCGCCTTCCTTAGAAGGCCCCGGGCAGCTGGCCGTGGAAGATGTCCCCGAGCTGGCTCTCCCGATTGAGGGGGCGGTCGGACTCGAGTCTCCGAGTCCGACTCGGACTCGCAGGCGGGGCGCCAGGCGGGGCGCCCTTCAGGCGATGGCGCCCGGAGCGGGTGCTCCGCCCTAGTTTCGCCTCTGCCAGTTCCTTCCTCCTTGCTGGGGATACACTCGGTTATATGGCTATCAGTGCAATCCTAGCCAAACTTCCAGCACTGGTGCAGCCACAATGCAGTTCCGAGGTAAGAGAACAGATGTTCTCTCACCTTGAAAGGCCTCCATGACTGCCCCTGCACAGCCAAATGCAGTGTACGCCCTGTTGGCGTAGCTACACAGGCGCTGGAAAGTTGCTTAGGATTGCGCTGCCAGTCTGTTAGGTCATGTTTGCAATAATCAAACATTCCTATGTGCACAAGACACAAAGCCTGATGTTCACATTGGGCAGCAGACTGGGTGGAGCGCTGAACAGTGGCCCACCACATCTCTCCAGTCTGCCATCAATGGGGCCGGCCTCTTTACCCTGCTTCTTTCTCTGCGCGGGCTCTTTAAATGATGCAAGAAATGCAGAGAGCGAACCTATGCCAGGGCCAGGGCTATTACCTCCATAGGCACCAGTGACATGAATAGTCAGTAGATTTGTGTTTTACAAGAAGCATGAAGAACAGGTAAGATATGTAATTATTGGGCAGGAAATTATCTCCTTCGAGTGTACATCTGTGATCTTCCTCCGCTGCTCTTTCGTTGAAGTGCCCCCCTCGCAACCACATATTATGGCAGCACCACTGGGGAACAAAGGCCAGCAGGAACCAGTGGTCAGAACAGATGTTTTTCCTCACTATGGAAATAGCTCAGGTGACTACAATGCTGTTTTTGTTTCTAATGTTTGTTTTCTATACATTTTCATCCATAGTCAATTCCTCATGCATATGGATCTGATCGCAGTCGAGAGCCATGTAACTACGCTTTAGATGTTAATTTATCAGCAGGGAATCCAAACCAGGACGTTGGTTCACCTGCAATTCTACAGTAACAAATACTTGAATTGACTCATAATGATCCTATCTGGTCCCCTGTGAAATCATACTGGAGGCCTCATTGTTTTACCAGATGGCTTTTCTTGTCCTTCGCATGATTCTTACAATCTGCCTTATAGATTTATCTGTCAGCATTGCTGCTTGTATAGGCAACGCAAACTCTAACTGCTACCTAGGGTAGATCCTAATGTGAAAGGCCTAGATCTGGGGTTCTGATGTAGACGGGGCTGTATACCACCTCCGAGGCCGCCGTCCTGCTGTGTACCACCGGACGTAAGTGGTGATGACGTCATCGCCACTTCCGGGTTTCCAGCTGCAACACAGCCCTGAAAATGATGTTAAGGGGGTCAGGGCAGGCAGGGGGCATTTGCCAGCATGGGAAACACACACACTCGAGCTCTGCCGGTCGCTTACCGTCGTTTTCAGGGCTCTGGCACGGCACGGCCACATGGGGGCCACCATCTTGCTAGGTGAGTGTCGGCATATCATCAACACTCGGTCTGTGTACCACTAGTGGTACATGTACCACCGGTTGAGAACCCCTGGCTTAGATCCAGAGGTAGTAATGTGCCACTGTTCTGTTGTATGCCACTCATGTCCCAAGGTAGTAGCTAATAGCTCTAGGTTGGGATTTGCACTCACATCTGAGGTGCAAGATGCATGAGAATGCCTATCAGCATACAGACCTCTGAGTGCAGCTGGTGATTTATTTATTTAAAAGATTTCTATACCGCTTTTCCAAAACTCAAAGCAGTGTAGAACAAAAATGAACATATAAAAACAAAACAACTTAATACATCATAAAAACAATTCACAATTAAAATTAAAAGTTAACATTAAAATGGATTGCAATGGATTCCAGTTCACAGCCAGGCGTCACAATGTGTGCATGCAATCCTTGTGCAGCCAAAGCTAGTCTATGCACACTGCTCCCAATCCCACAAGGGAATCTGCGCATTCCGGGCGACCTGTATATTTATGCCTAGTTTAACCTGGAGATCAGGGGCTGGGTGAAAGGTGGCTGGAAAAAGCTCTGGGTCTCCTATTTTGTGCAGAAAAAGCTCCTGAAAAAAATCCATCTTCAAAAGAGCTCCAAAGTGTCTTTGAAAACAAAATGATTAAAGGCTGCCTCTCCTCTCATCCCACATCAGACACACTGTTAACTGCCTTGCGTTTCCCCCTTGACTATAAATGCACTTTTTGCGTTAGCTGCAAGTTTTGTTTTAGAGTGGGAGTTAATATACTGTGAAAAGTGAGGCTCGTTATAGCACATCAAAGCAAGCCCCCAACATCACTGCCACATGTGGCCTTCCCATTCTATTTTACTTAAAGAAAGGTGTATGATGTGCAATCCGGGCTGGGGGTGGGGGGTACTTAACAAAGAGATTTACAGTGACAGATGGACAGAAAAAAATAAGCGAAGGCTACAACCCTAAATATACTGTGGACCCTCCATATTCATGGGTGATTGGTTCTGGGACCCTTCGCGGATACCAAAAGCTACGGATGCTCAAGTCCCTTGAGCAAGAGGATGGTGGGAGTGAGAGAGGCTGCAATGCAGCACGAGTATCACAGCGGACCAACCTCCAATCTGGCATGCGCACCTGCCCACCCGCTTCGGCCCCAAGCAATTAGTGGGACACCCAGAGCCCAGACTTGGGACAAGAGGCGCCAGCCTCTCTGGCCCTGACTGACCCAAACCACCGCCAATTCTCCCCCTCTGAACCCCTCTCCAGCAGCGGGTAGAACAGATGATGTCTCCTTGTATAGGCAACCTAGGGTAGATCCTAATGTGAAAGGCCTAGATCTGGGGTTCTAATGTAGACGGGGCTGTATACCACCTCCGAGGCCGCCATCCTGCTGTGTACCACCGGACGTAAGTGGTGATGACGTCACCAGAAAGACAAGCAAGCAAGGGAGGGAGGGAGGGAGGGAGGGAGGGAGGAAAGGAAAAGGAGTCCTGCTCTGCCTGCCAAAGTTTTTGCCACAGCAGTGATACACATGCAGGAGAGAGAGAGAGAGAGAGAGAGAGAGAGAGAGAGAGAGAGAGAGAGAGAGAGAGAGAGAGAGAGAGAGAGAGAGCTTAGTTGAGGAAGCAAAGAGGACTCTGTACATAACTCAGCAGAGAGAACATGCCTGCTCTATAAAAAGTCAGTGCTTTACCATGTACAATTTTTCCAAATATTTTCAATCCACAGTTGGTTGAATCTGCGGGTGTGGGACCCGCGGATACAGAGGGCCCACTGTTCTTGCTTTGCTGTAAATTTCACTGAAATCAAGGGGGCTTACTTCCAAGGAAATCTGGTTCAGATCAGACCACAAGGCTGCAATTCTATAATTGTCCCCCTTCAATGCAGTGGTGTTTACTTCCAAGTAACTATGCATTAGGAAGGACTGTAATTTCTGGAAGCATCAACTGGGGAGAGCTGTTGTATGGGTGCATCTTGGGTGCTCATCTTTGCTCTTTTTCCATTCTGGAAGGGGATTTATGGTTTATCAGAGAGGACTGTTGTATGGAAAGCAGACTTCTTTATACTTCAGGAAGTCTGTCCATAATAATTATCCATATTTTTTTTATGAAGGCAGGACTGTATGCCATGGTCTGTGGCCTATTCACTGTAAGACACTATGCCTGAGCAAACTTCAATTAGTCTTTCCATTTCAAACCTCTGCAGTTGGGGATGTGGCAGGGAACTTCTGGAGGCAACAATCAGTAGCAACAAGTATAGAAGGGAAAAGAGAATGCAGTTGAAAAATATAATGCATCGTATTGTTCTTTGATTTGTCACCCAAACTCTGAAGACTGAAGTTAATGATCTGTTCTTCTATTCTGTATTTAATTGACAAAATGGTGTGCCTATATATCTATAAGAATAATGCAGTCACAATAAATCCCTCTGTGTCCTACTTATTAGGCTTAATAAAAACCCTCCCCACCTCACAACCTCGGGGAGGGGAAGAATCCAGTTGCTCTTACGCTATCAGAAAACGAGCGCATCATTAGTTAAGCAAGTGCTGGACGTAACACGTCATTTGATCATAAGTCAGAACTTGGAGAAGTTCTTAAAAGAGGGTGCTTAAGCATTCCTCAGGTGAGTTCTGGAAAGTGGCTTCTACAGTCACTGCTGCAGCAGTCCAACTGTTACTGGACAGCCCAAAGGGGGACAATGAGAGTCCAGATGCATTGGGTGGTAGGAGGTCTACACCATTCCATCATTGATGCATTGATTAAATCAACTTTCAAAACAATTTCGAACAACTTTCAGTGTTCAAATTAATTGGGCAGCTGATTTAAAAAAAAAAACAATGTTTTTTTTTTAATACAAGCACTGATAAAAAAAACTACAGGTGGCAAAAGCATTGCCTTAAAAGAGGCTTTCCTCCTTTTCTCTCATATGGGAGGGAATACCTCTTCTAAGATGTTGCCCTTGTAAGCAGTTGATCACTTGTGCGTACGTGCGTGCGTGTGCGTGCGTGTGTTTTTGAGCCACACAAAGGTTTGCTTATTAATACAGATTGAACTCACAATAGTATATATAATTGTAGCAACCTTAACAAACAATTCCCAAGTGGTTGCTTTGGAACTGTACACTTTTAACAAAAACATTCTGTTTTTCTGACTGTTTCAGATAAACCAACACAGCAGGGCTAGCACTGGGAAAATGCTGTGCTGTGCCAATGTAGCTCAGATGTTGCTCAGACCAGGGACGTGCGGTGCGGGGGTGGCAGGTGAGGCAGAACCGCCCTGTCATGGTATATGGTGGGCAGTGGCAGGGGACAGAAAGGACAACATATTGACCATATTTACAGCCACACCAGTAGGTGCCAGTAATGAATCAAAGGGCATGGTGTGTGTGTGTGTGTGTGTGTGTGTGTGTGTGTGTGTGTGTGTGTGTGTGTGTGTGTGTGTGTGTGTGTGTGTGTGGCTAGCTGGGGGGTCCATTGCAGTAGGTGCCCTGTGTCACAGATCAGCTGAATAATTGGCCCCATTCAGTGCTCCCTCTTATAGGTCCATGTGCTACTACACCCTCCCAGTCAGGTGTGCCTATTTGCAGTGATGCAAGGTGTTAAACACCAGATGGGGTGCTCTTTCTTTGTCTCCTGCTGTGGCTGGATAGTTAAGGTGAGTGCCTTGCTAGTTAGGGCAAGTCCTTTGGCTAGGCTTAAGTCCATCCTGCCTGACTCAAAAGCCTGTGTCTTTGTGCACTGAGCTACCAGCCAGCACCCTGTTTTGCTTGAGTGCTGTTGAGACTCATCTTGTGACTCATCCCAGTCCTTCCATTGACATAAGGGCTCCTTCCAGCTTGTGGATGTCCCCACTCAGACACAATCTTTTGCCGTGGAGTGACTTGTGTGTGTTTTTTCACATGGCTGCCCTCTTCCAAAGGAGCTATCTTTCTAACTCTGCTCTGCTCAAAAAAAGTATTCCTTGGATATGTGTGGCTGTGTGAGTGGGATGAGGGGGCTTGAACCCTGGGTGCAGGGGCTCCTAGCAGTTATTTGCATTTGCTCCTTAAGCCATTGCAATGCCTGGGGTGCTGTGTTATCCTTTTGTCATGTTGTGTGCATGTGTTTGTGTGTGATGTTCTTGGGGCACCTCCCCTTGGTTGTGGGTGGTGCCTGTTGCTGTGTTGCTCATTCCTCGTGGCTGGCAGGGAGGTGTGTCCCCCAGCATTGACTGCTCATTGGCCCTGTGTGAAAGCCAGACTGCTGTTCCGCGCTGCTGGTGTAAGCAGCAAGAGGTGTGGCGTGTGGCAGCAGTCCTTGGAAGCTCTGCAGGCACCAGTAAATCAGTGGCAGGGGCAAGCTGTGGGCAGGAAGGGGGAGTAATTGGGCATTTCAGGGGAGGAACCTGGGGGCGTGTTGGGGGAAGGAGAGGGTGGATCCAGTGGTGGTCACACATGCCAGATCTTATCCCCTCATTTTGAAATCTCCCTGCCCCTTTTCTCTCCTTGGACACACATGAGCAAAATGGTAGCCTACCAAGGGGTAAGTAGAAAATATTTTTACTTACCTCTCGCAGGCTGTCCGATCACCCCACCACCAACACCATAGCATGCAGTGCAGACTTCGTTGGCATGGCTGCATGCTATGATGTGGCAGGGGATAGAATTCGGCAGTAAGTACCTTACTGGAGCCAAGTCAATATATATCTAACAGCACAGATCACCAATCATGTCCACGCTGCACAGAGAGTACGCATGCTGAATGTAATGTAACTAGGGCTTTGGTTATTACATCTGAGGCCTGCAGAGTCGTTTCTCTCCAAAAGCTTCTGAGGACATCCGAGGACAGGATGATCAAGGGAAACCGATGTAGCCACCTCTCCACAATTAGATGCCTGCTTGAATGGTGAGCTCTTCGCACTTTGGATCTGGCTTTCTGGAAATAAAGAGCGTTATTGTCCTGAATGTGTTTAATTTATTTTAGAATCATTTTAATTAAGAGCTTTGCTGGAGCTTGGAGGGCTCTTGAAAAGAACCGTCTCTTGAAAATATGCATGCATACATCCACCCACACAGACACACACACACACACACATCTTTGTGTGTCTTTGCTGTATGGAAAGGGAGCCGCCAAGCCATAAAATGTACTGCAGTCTCGCACAGAAGCAGCCAAGAGCGCGTAATAAAAAGCCTGCTCCCATTCGGTTTTATAGTGCTAAGTAGATGGCATTAACCATGGCTTATAAATAAAAAGTATGTACTGTAGAACTCGTTTTAGGAAGCCTGTGCGCAGATGATCAAAACTGGACTGAGGCCTTGGGGTTGACCTTTGCTTGCTATTATTTGTCTCCCACTGTGGCTTATATATGACCTTTTCTGGTGGTAGGTGAAGTCATTAAGTGCTTATGCAAATGAGACAAGGGAAATACGAGTGGAGGGGAGGGGGGAGAAAATGACATTTCCTGCAGTGACACACAAATACACAGATAGATGCATAATATAGACAAGCAGCGTCTCAACCCATCAAATGCACACAGCAGTAGACCGCTTCCCTTATATGTCTGATGCTCTCGGCTCAGGTATCCTTAACATTTTAACACCCAGACTTCAAACAAAAATGATGTCGGGATGGAAATAGACTGTTTGCCACATGATGTACAGTTGCCTCTTCAGACCCCTATCGGCTACACTTTAAATATGACGTGCCTGTGCATCAAATCGGTCATAGAGAAGCAGAAAGTCCCGCCGTTCGGTATCCGTCTCTCGCTTCCCCCCTCCAGATGAGCCCAATGGCACCGTGCCCAGAGATGAGGGGAGGGGACTGATTTCTACTGCAGCGGATGTCTCCCATGCCGCATGGAGGAGTTGGGTGGAGGTGAGGAGCACCAGACATTTAATGTGACCTGAATTAGAGGCGATGGCGAGTGCTTTCTGCATGTTTTACATTTTAAAATAATAATAAAAAAGGACCTTTGTGTTTAATGGCTAATAAAAATGATTAGCGCTCACAGGGCACCGACTCTGGCAGCAACAAAATATGTAAGATGAAAGATCCACCAGCCACTACAGGAAATTAAATGCGTTTTTATTAAATGCATCTCTATTATGTGTTTGCAAGTTTTATTTGCATCATTACCTACTCACTTCCTCCAGACAAACGAAAGAGGGTGTTGAGCCAGGAGGAATTCCACTCCGTTAATTGGACTATATATACTGTCTGAATGGTCCAATGGACCGCTACGTTACCAGATGAAAGAT
This sequence comes from Plestiodon gilberti rubricaudatus, assembly GCA_026170595.1. Taxonomy (NCBI): domain Eukaryota; kingdom Metazoa; phylum Chordata; class Lepidosauria; order Squamata; family Scincidae; genus Plestiodon; species Plestiodon gilberti. The sequence goes on from JANXHW010000001.1 coordinate 164,612,660, forward strand.
ACAGAGTTGCATCTGCTTAGTGGATCTACAGACAAGCATAGGCCCTTTGGAACAACCGGCACAATGAACATCTTTCATAAGCCAGTTGAGTGACTATTCAGCAAGAGAACGTACCATAATGGCCACAATCCAATAGAGAGCCACTTAAGCTTACTAATTTCGAGTGCACTGAACTCTGCACTATACTGCTGCCAATGTTTATGTATCTATATTTGAGTCCTCACCTCCTTGCTCCAAAGGTTCTCGCCTAGGTGGCATCCAATTCCAAAATTATGACCATAAGGCGCAATATTAAAACAGTAAATAGACTGTGTTACAGAAAGCGTCGGGAAGTACTTCCGCGCAAGCGCCATTAAAATAAACAGGATGGAGACTTCCATGCTCTTGCACACCTGCAATTCGTTTCAACAGAAGTTTGCCTGTAAGAAATTAGAAAGCGAGCCCTGCTGGATTACACCAATGAGCTCTTTTGTCCTGCATACTACTTCCAACAGTGGACAGCTATATGCCACAACAGAGCAGGTAGGTGAGTAGATTGGTGTCATGGGAGGTTTGAGACAGAGAGGGGGAAGAATCAGGGGACAACGACTTGTGCCAGGATGTTATCTTCTCTTTCACTGCCCAACATGCCCACTTCCTCTCCTCGGACTTTACACCAGCTACATAGCTGGCATGGGTTCAAGGAGACCTATTGTCACACAGGCAGCCTACTAAGAGGGAAGTAAAAAAAGTTTTATGTTGGCTTTCTGGTCACTGCCCACACCCCACCATAGTACATACTCTGTTAGTGTGGCTGCATGCTATGGAGTGACAGGGGACAGACAGGATTGTTAGGCTGCAATCCTATACACTTCTTCCTGGGAATAAGCCCAATGGACCACAATGAGACTAACTTCTGAGTAGACATGTATAGGTTTTATGCTGTAAGACTGCAATTCTATGCTCATTGACCAGAAAATAAGCCCCACTTAGGACACTAGAACTTGCTTCCAAAGAAATACACATAGTACTGAGCTACATGAAAATTTATTTCAACAGGACTCGGTCATATCTAACATTTGACTGATTGTGTCCAGTAAGCATAATATTATCCACAGGAATCAAACTGAAGAAGAGAAAATGCCACAGTCTAAATGCCCTCTGGAATGAAAAGACCTTGTAATTTTTTTTTCTAAAAACCGACTTTTTAGGCCAAAGTGAGCCTCCTTGGAGAAAACATTTCACAAGATTGGGGACACCACAAAGAAGGTCCTGCTATTCCCCTTGGCTCACTTGCCTCCAGATCTTGTCATAGTTCCTCAGCATTTCAAGACGAAAACACAGAATTGTCAAATTAAAGACCCTTAGCAAACTATAGCTGGGGGCTTTCTTTTTGCCACCTCTGGCTATGTCAGTTGCCTGCAGGTATTCCAAAATGAGCTGGCTCACCACAGCGACCCATGTATACGCTTCACAGTGATGGATGCTTGAGAACAATGTCTGATATACTAAACACTAATCATTCTGTCATCACCACAGAATCGACACAGGGAAATCTGAGGGTTTTTTCCCCTTGCTGATGAAGTACTGAACTTCAAGCTATAGGTGGCAGTAGCCACAAATGCTTGTTTTAGCACTTCCTAAAGTCTGCTAACAGAAAACATGCCTTGGCTAAGGATACCATGATAAAGATTTCTATTTGGCATGTATGACTTTCAAACTTTCGCATCCGTCCTTTCTCTCTTGCTGCCCCTCATGCCTGGAATCTTCTTCCTCTCCATGTACGGCTCCTTACTTCCCTAACCAGCTTCAAAGCTGAGCTGAAAACCATACTGTTTAGGGAAGCGTTCCCAGGGAATTTGTGATTGTTCTCCCGCTGCTTGACAGTGTTGGTTATGATGTAAGTTAACCGACTGATGCGATGTGATTTGTTTTATATTCGATGTTTTAATTTTCTATTTTCCTTTTATATGGTAATTTTATTCTTTCCTCTTTTATTTGTAACTATTTTAGAGTGTACGCCTTGGGCAGGCTTTTATATTCTTTCTGAGTTTCTTTTGTAATTTTGTACAGCGCTGTGTATACTTACAGCACTTTAGAAATAAAGTTTAATAATAATAATAAACTAATTTAAAACATACAAAATTTGCAGCTATAATTTTCGGGTCCTTCTCACTGAGATGCCCTGCAGTTCATAAGTTTGACCAGACCTGTGTATAGTCTGTTCCCCCACCCCCATTAGAAAAGGTTCACCAAAGCTTTGAACTACAGCAAGTCCTCACTTAAAGTTGTTTCATTATAAGTCATTTCGTTTTCAAGTTGTTGAGGGAAAAAAAGATTCCCAGTAGGGGCCACTGTCTGTGTGGCGTTTGAACGTTCTCCCCATGTCTGTGTGGGCTTTCTCCGGCCAGAAAGGTCACATTGATTTCAATGTTTTGAGTCTTTATTTAGAAGTTTGGTGGTGGTGTGTTTGTGACCAGAAATATGCCGTAAACTCTTGTCTATGTATATCAATTAGCCTACGGTAAAACTGGTTTAGTTATAAGTCGTTTCACTTAAAGTTGCAGTTTCCAAGAACCTATCGACAACTTTACATGAGGACTTGCTGTATAATTTGCCACCTGGTGAATCAGTATGATTAAGTGGTGGGACAAAGCCCTCCTCTTCCACTGAGGGAAGAACACTTTTAGATACAACCCCACATAAATAAATGAGATCTAACATCAAGAAAATCGGAATTGAGTGCCCCATATAAATTATACCGATTTGGGATCACGAAGGGTTGGACACAACTTAACGACTGAACAACAACAACAGAATTCATGTTGCCACTCTGATTGTATGATTCCTCCCAGTGTAACCACAGCTACACATATGTGTAGAATTTACAGTACAGTATGGAACCTTCATCCTTTTCCCATTCTCAGCATGTGCACCCCACAAAATGCCATATCTTACCTAGAATGAGAGATTGGAATACTGTACTCACCATCAGAGGCGTATCAGGAGCGGATGCTGCCTGGAGCATTGCTCCTGATACGCCGCCCCGAAGGGGCGGCACCACTCCCTGTAGGGGGCGGCACCGCTCCCTGTAGGGGGCGGCCCGGCTTACCGGGGCGCTCTGAGGCCTTCTCCCCCGGCCTCGGAGCCGGAGAAAGCCCAGGAGCGTCCACCACGGCCGGTGGACAGGGCTTTCTGAAGGCGGAGCACTAGTTAGCCTTTTTTGCACATGCGCAAAACATTTACGTTACATTTACATTGCGCATGTGCAAAAAAGGCTAACTAGCGCTCCGCCTTCAGAAAGCCCTGTCCACCGGCCGTGGTGGACGCTCCTGGGCTTTCTCCGGCTCCGAGGCCGGGGAGAAGGCCTCGGAGCGCCCGCCCGCGTCACCGGACGGGCGGGCGAGCGAGCAAGCGCTCGCTCAGTGGAAAGACTGGGGCGAGCGGAGCAGCGCTGCCCGGCGCCGCGGTGCCGCCTGGAGCCGCTGCTCCGTTCGCTCCAGTCTTTCCATGCCTCTGCTCACCATTACCCCTTTCATCATTTCCTCTTCAAGTCCAGGCCTGACCCCGAATTCCCAGCAGAGCTCTGCTTTGAGACAGATGGGCAGAGATGTAGACTTGAGTCTATTGACTCGGACTCAAGTCGGACTCAAGTTATGTCAATGACTTGACTGGGACTTGACTCGGCAATTGTAAAAGACTCGAAAGACTCGACTTGAGACTTGGAGCCTTTTACAAGACGAATTTTATTCAGGGTTAAACCCGTTTTCCCCATTAAATAGATAGGGACTTGCAACTCACAACCAAAGACTCGGGACTTGGGGGCAAAGACTTGGGACTTGACTTGAGACTTGGAGTCAGAGACTTGATCCACATCCCTGCAGATGGGTGGATGCTTCGAGAAGCACATTAGCCTTTGTTCCATGTTATGGCTGGTCTTTCCTGAAATGAGTCCTATGGTGATTCCTCTGCACCCCTTTGCACACAGTTGGGGTCACATTGGGATGTGGTTATCCTCTAAGATTCTTCAGTACCTGAATAGTACCTGAAAGCGAGAGGGAGTGATGCCTAGCATCTTGAAGACCGCAATTGTGCGTCCCCTCCTGAAAAAACCATGTTTGGATTCCTCCAATTTAAATAACTATCGGCCAGTTTCCAATTTGCCTTTTTTGGGTAAGGTGATTGAGCAGGTGGTGGTGTCTCAGCTCCAGGGGATACTAGATGAAACGGATTATCCTGACCCTTTTCAGTCTGGCTTCAGGCGGGGCTTTGGGACGGAGACAGCCTTGGTTGCCCTGCTGGATGATCTTCGCCGAGGACTGGACAGGGGGAGTGCATCCCTGCTGGTCCTTTTGGACCTCTTGGCGGCTTTCGATACCATCGACCATGGTATCCTTCTGGGCCGGCTGGCCGAGTTGGGACTAGGGGGCACTGTGTTGCAATGGTTCCGTTCCTACTTGGCTGACTTGGATGCCTGTTCGGCACCCTGCCCTTTACAGTGTGGGGTGCCACAGGGTTCAATTCTGTCTCCCATGCTTTTCAACATCTACATGAAACTGCTGGGAGAGATCATCTGGGGATTTGGTGTTGGGTGTCACCAATATGCTGATGACACCCAACTCTACCTCTTCTTGCCATCTGCTCCAGGGAGGCTGTGGAAGTCCTGGAGTGCTGCCTGGAGGCACTTGGGGTCTGGATGAGGGCTAATAGGTTGAGATTGAATCCAGAAAAGACAGAGGTCCTACTGGTCAGGAAAGCTTCAATGCAGGTACTGAGTCACCTGCCCGTTCTGAATGGGGTTGCACTCCCCCTGCAGGAACGGGTGCGCAGCTTGGGAGTACTTCTGGATTCACAGCTCTCCCTGGAAAGCCAGGTGGCGGCTGTGGCCAGGGGTGTGTTTGCCCAGCTTCGGCTGGTGCGCCAGCTGTGGCCGTACTTGAGTCGATCGGACCTGACCACGGTGGTCCACGCCTTAGTGACTTCAAGACTGGATTACTGTAACGCACTCTACATGGGGCTGCCCGTGAAGACGGTTCGGAAGCTGCAGTTAGTGCAGAATGCGGCGGCCCGGGTGGTCGCTGGAGCTAGGCGGTTTGACTCTGTTGAACCACTGCTTCAGCGGCTGCACTGGCTGCCCATTCGTTTCCGAGCCCAATTCAAGGTGCTGGTAATGACCTTTAAAGCCCTTCACGGTTTGGGTCCAGGATATCTGAGGGACCGCCTTCTCCCATACATTCCGGCCCGCTCTCTTAGGTCATCTGAGGGGGCTCTCCTGCGTGTACCACCTCTATCGCAAGTTAGGAGAGTGGCAACACGTGGGCGAGCCTTCTCTGCTGTGGCGCCACAACTGTGGAACTCCCTGCCAGGGGATCTGAGAACCACCCCCTCCCTCATGACTTTTCGGCGAGGGCTCAAAACGTTTTTGTTTCGTCTAGCGTTTGGGTGATGGGTTGTGGTCTGCCTCCTGTGTCTCAAGATGCTCTGCCATGCTGCTTCTCTGCTCCATACTTCCCCCCCCCAGTGGATTTTATTGTTTTTAAATTAAGTTATGTATTGTTTAAATTTATTTTCTGTATTATTTTAAACTATGTATTTAAATTTTTGTTGTAAGCCGCCTTGGGCATTTGCCTTCGGCATAGGATAAGGCGGGATACAATTTTTTTTAAAAAATAAATAAATAAATAAATAAATAAATAAATAAATAAATAAATAAATACTGGGCCTTATTTCACATTGTGCCATTTTTTCTGCAGTCCGGCAGAATCACAGCAGGTAGACAACACTGAGTATGGCCTCTGCTAACAGGAAATGGGCAACAGTACTCACTGAGCAGTCCTACAATTGAGCTGTGATGGGTCATCCCTGGCATTAATGGAGAGTGTGTTTTATCCCTGTGTCTTACAGCAGGTGACTTGCTTGTCACAAAAGGCTTGACATGTTTTTCAAAGCTATCTCCATGGGACGTCTTCAAATATCTGTGCTTCTGGGTACTTCTGATGTTCGGTAATGTGAAAAAAAAAGGCTTCGTGAGCGGCCTCTAATGTGTAAAAAGATGCTTGCAGGCCCATTTGAGGGCAAAAAGCATGTCATAGGTGGAATGAAATAAATGAAATAAAATGTCATAATCTGTCAGCAGTTCTCTGAGTTGGCTTTGGGGAGCTTTGCTCTTCTGGGTTTAGGCCGCATCGCCTTTGGGAATCTATTAGAGGAAGGTCAGCATATTGTCTTCTTTGTAAATGCTTCCATTTAGTTTATTAAATGCTATTCATGGCGCCTGGAGGTCCATGGCATGTGGTGCCATCAAATAAAAATGGTAATTATTACAGTTATCATTACTAATAGCCATTTTCATAGCCATACATCCAGAATCCAGATGGCTTTCCCTCTTCCATTCTCTGTGGTGCCAACGCTGGTCTATTATGAAAACACATTATTTCAGCTATTGCAGGGGTATTCAAGGGTGTTCTTTTTAAGAAAGAAAGAAAGAAAGAAAGAAAGAAAGAAAGAAAGAAAGAAAGAAAGAAAGAAAGAAAGAAAGAAAGAAAGAAAGAAAGAAAGAAAACTCACAGTTCAATTAAAATGAATAAAGTATTGCACAGAAAGACAACAAAGCTTTAATTAAGGAGACCATAATGAATCATTGTCTGCACTGTGCAACTGTGTAAAATATTAAATCCTTGAACTTCTCTGTAACAAATTAGAAGCATGAATACATTGTTCAAAATGCTAATGCTATATTAAGGAATCCAATATTAAGTACAGAAGTTTTGACAGTGAGGCTATCTGGCCAAAAGGCATTAGCACTCTAAACACGTACTGTATGATCCATTTTTTCAATCAAAAAGGTGCACTCCTATATTGACTTCCTCAGGTGTAAGGACTGTAAACATCTGGAAATATGAGGAAACCCAATACAGTGAAAATGGCACTGGTTCGAAAGTCAAAATTTCCTGACTGCAAATAGTCGTGTAATCAAAATACGTGTGGATAGAAATCAAGCCAGTCGACAGACAAGGCTGTGTCACCTGACAGCTATGTTCTTTTTGCTGTCCTTGCCTTCTGTTTCCTTGCTCATTTTTTTCTGATTCAAAATATATCTTCCCGATACATACAGTAGCAGAAAGGGGGCTGCAGTTTCCATAGCAAGACCCCTGATTCCAGCACCTGAAGGTACGATTGCCTTTGCCAGACTGGCACCGAACAAATGGTCCCCACGCTGTCGACTTTGACAGCGCTAGTCAGTCACCTGTTGGGAGTGCTGAATCCAGACCCCCTTCTCCTGCCTACAGGGCTATCAAAGCTGATCGTGCCCAACCATCTGATGGGCAGATGTACTCACACAAATCTGCATCCATAGGCCAGTGCTGCATGGGAGGATGTTTTGATTGGCACCAAAGGTCTTTATTATAATAAACAGCTCAGCACACACCATGGCAATGGCAAGGTAATGGCAAGTGGAAAGGGCTATAGCTTAGTGGCAGGACCTGCATGAAAATGGTCCGGGTTGAATCCCCAACATATCCAGGGCTGGAAATACCCTGCCCTGTCTGTAACCTGGAGAGCTGTTACCAATCAGTGTAGATGATAATGAGCAAGATAGACCAATGGTCTAACTCAGGGGTTCACAACCCCTCCGTGGCCACCACTGCGCCAAGTAGCACTGGAAGTAAGTGGCGATGATATCATCGTCACTTACGTCTGGGTTTTAGGCCGCGCCGGAGCTCAGAAATCTCTGGTAAGAGGACAAAGGTGGGCAGGAGGACCTTTTCCAGCACTGGAGACCCGCAGGCTCGGTCTCTGCCAGCTCTGCAGAGCTCGTGCTGCTGTTTCCAGGGCTCTGGCGCCATGCTACATGGCCGCCTGGTTGCCACCATCTTGGCAGACGGGCCTGCGTACCACCTCCCCGGCGGTCTGTGTACTACTACTGGTACGCGTACCACCGGTTGAGAACCCTTGGTCTAACTCAGTTTAAGGCAACTTCATGTCCATATTTTTTTTGGGGGGGGGGCGCGGCTTGTTCTGCATGACTACAGAAACAACACATGATCAGAGATACTCCTACTTCTCTAGAATCACCCAAATCACCCAGTATATATAGACAGAAATGCCCCATGTATACAGCTGATGCACATGCACGTCTGCATCTATGCTGTGATGTTCATCCAGGCTTCGTTATATTAAGAGGGGGATGAATCTCTTTATGCAACTAATTTCTGCCCGTGACTAGTTATGTGCAACTACTGCTGGACCAGGAGCCCAACGGACTTCTCAAATACGTCAAGTAACCCTGCAGTGGCAAAACACAAAAATGGTTGTGAACCTATGGGAAACCAGTGGAACCTTTGAGGAGAAAGGACAGTCAGAGGTCATTCTGGACGTAGTAAAGCATCAGTAAAAATGCCACAATTCAACATAAAATGAGGCATACTGAAGGCCGCCTACTTCTGTTACTGTTCGTAACCAAAGTAGGTAGCCCACACTATCAAAATGTTTGGTTATATTGAAAAGGTTGAGTGCTGGCAATCAAAATCACAAGGCTCTACGGGATTCACGGAGCTATTTTAGTTTGTTCTGCCTTGCTCCATTCATTCACTCTACATTTATGATCACCCCCATCCTACAGGAACTCGTTTGATGTTGTGAAGATGACAGCCTGACTTCTGATGGAATTCCAAAGTAATTCAACATTACTGTGCTATTAAAAATTGTCACTAGATAGAACCTTCATTACTCCGCCATCACAGAATAGTCAGGCTTTCTCCTTTTTTTGAAATCAATTCCTAGGGTTTATTTTGCTTTGATGTTTATTAGGGTTTTAAAACATAATGTTTCTATTTAAAATTCTCCTTATGCTACATTAACACTGTCATCTTTGACAGCATCAAAATGTGCAAATAAATGAGGGGGTTTAATGGCGATTTTTCATTTTGTTACTGGGGAAGGTTGTTTCGGCTTATCACGTACGGCAGTGAAGTTATTGAACTGATATTTATGTTGGGAGCAGATGACACAGAAACAAATATGTATGAAATGCCATCTGTACTATGTTGATTTCTTTTTTTATGGCTACAATAGACTTTTTTTTTCCCCAACTCATTTATGAACGTGAAATTACACTGGGGTTATTAAAAAAAAAAACCAGTTGCCATTTTCGTAGGAGTAGGAGGACACTGCCAAATTTGGAACCGTGTGGGTTTAAAATTTAACCAAGCAATGAAACTTTTCTACTGTATTTTAAATTAAAATATGGTCATTGAGGAAAGCCACCCCCACCTTAAAACAGGGGCTTGCTTGTACCTGGAGGACAGGGATGTGTGCTGCAGGGGTAGCAGGAGAGGCAGAACTGCCCCGTCATGGTCCACGGAAAAAACTCGCAGCCTGACCCTGTGATGCTCGCACCCGAGAAAGCAGGTGGTCACGCACACAATCTCAGGATTAGACTGCAGCCTTTTTCCCATGGACTACAACTGGACGGTTCTGCCTCACCTGCCGCCCCCTGCACCGCATGTCCCTGTTGGTGGATGGAGAAGGATGGACGGGGATTGATAAAGTGGGACACAACAAGAGGACCTGCTACTTGACTTTTACGTTGCCCCATTGCCCCAGGTGGGAGGACAAAGGCAGACACTCCCCCTCCATTGTTGTCAGGTATGAGGCACCTCTTCTAACTTCAGTGGATTAGACCTGACTAACATGGCAGGGCAAAGAGGGAGAGCTGTGGAGGAACGTTCTGCACCAAATGAGTGGAGGAGCGATGAGTGTGCAGGTTGCCTTCAACTTGGCAGAGCTTTCTGGCCTGTCATGTCTTTAAGGATTCCAATTAAGTCATAAACAAGGCAAAGATTAAAGAGTTTATTAATGTTATTAGAGGCTTGAGATGAAATGCCATGCCTGAAGGGTCTCTCTCTCTCTCTCTCTCTCTCTCTGTGAAAACATTTTCATCACCTTCTGAATGTATAATATTGAACCTTCATGGCAGAAATCACGTGATGGCTTTATTTTAATTAGAAGAGGTATCTGAAAAGGTTGAAAGTAATATAGCCAAATTCCACACGGTATCTTTTATTATTATTATTTCTCACCATCTGAAAGGTAAGTGTCCTTTGAAGCTCTAAAGGCTTCTCTGTTACCATGTGTTTCAAAATCTCTCTCTCTCTCTCTCTCTCTCTCTCTCTCTCTCTTTTAGGTACTTCTGGAGAGGAATTGATGTGCAATCGGCATTTGAGACAATCCAGTGTGCGTGTGCACGCGTATGTGTGTGTTTCTCCATATGAGCCAACTCCACAGAATCTGTATATCAACCTTGCAAAAAGCCCCTTGCCTGGTGGACTGTGATCAGAATCAGATGACCCACTGACTGGACTGTGTTTTCTCTGCAAGTCTGTCTGGCAAGAAGAGAACAAAAGAGAATGCTAGCAAGCCATCAGCCACAAAGGCCACAAGTAGACTTTCACCTTGTCAGACTTAGGGGTAGATCTTATGAAAAAAAAATGGGGGGGGTCTTGAAGATAAGGTGCGGCGGCCCATATCGCAGAGCCGCCGCTCTTTATCCTCTTCGCCCCTCGCACGTCTGACGGGGCTTGTGGCAGCAGCCAATTGGCTGTTGGTCTCCGGGGGGCGGGGCTGAGGCGGGCAGAGTACACGTGGCGTTCTCTCCCTCCTCAGTCTCGCCCTGGATCGTCGTGCCCCGCCCGCCCTCCCTTCTTTCAGACTGAGACTAGCTGGTTGCCTTTGATCTGGAGCCGGGTAGGAATTTTTTCCCATCAACCTGATTGGCCTGTGGTTCTTGGGTTTTTCGCCTACCCCAGTCTGTGGGTCGCAGAGGGCCATTCTTAGGTTGTCACCATGTTATCACCTTTGGGAAGGTTGCTTAGGTAGGTGGGCGTGCAGGTATGGGTAGCCAGGGAGAGCTTAGTTGGCATACACCCTGAGGTAAGCAAGGTCTGGGGGTAAGCCAGGACCGCTCAGCCGATGCCGTACCGAATCGCTGAGGCTGGCTGGCGAACCCCCAGGCTGGATTTGCAACGATCACCATACGGAGTCTCCGGAGGTTGGTCTGCGCTGTCCAGCTGCCTCGACCCTTCGGGGTTGACAGGGATAGGTTGCTTGGTCGTGGACCAAGCGTACCTTGAGCCAGGTTGTGATGCCCGTTTAGATCTTGGGGGAGGCAGACGGCTAGGATCCGTTTCCCTCAACCTAGCCGCCTGCACGCCAAAATGGGGGTCTTGTAGTTAGTGCCCTGCTGCAGTTTATTGTTACTCAATAATAAAGCAACCATTACATTCCAAGCACCTGTCTGACGTGTTTATTTGGGGGTATGGGGATAAAACACCTGCTTTGCACGCAACGTTGTTATTTACTTGTCCATTTCCCCAAACATTGGGAAGTGTAGGTAGGAGGCAGCACTACAGAGTTCCTTCAGCTTTTCCAGTCCAGGTAATGTGAGGAGTAGGGGTTGGCATATCACCAGGAAAGGGGAGGGCAGCATTTGGCACACATTTTGAGGGTCTGGAGGGGGCATCTGGAGCTGGCCCTGGTTCAATCCCTGGCATCTCCAGTTAGGACAGAGAAAACCTCTGGAGAGCAGGTGCCAATCAGAGTCCGCAATAAGAAGCGAGACAGACCAACAATCTGACTTGCTTTAAGGCAACTTCCTACTATGTCAGTGATGGCGAACCTATGAAACGCGTGTCACAGGTGACACGCGAGGTCATTTTGGGTGACACGCCAGCGCTTCCCCCAGGGCCCCGACACACCTTATATTTTCGCAGAAGTGTTACAGGCTTTAACATTTAGGGCAGAGATTTTGGCAGACCTCTTTCAAATTATTCTCTAGTAAAACTCAGCAACAAAAAAAGTCACTAACATTAAATAAAATGCAATGTGTTCTATAGTTGTTTGCAGTTCAGTTCAATTCAAAATTACTATTAAAAGTAGCATTAGTCCAAGCACTATTAAAAGTTTTTTTTTTGGGGGGGGGGCACCAGCAGAGTCAAGTTAGGCATTTTCAAAATCTTTGACATACCAAGCCCAAATGGTTCGCCATCACTATTCTATGTGATGTGTGTAAGATGGGAAGGATATGTACAAACATGTGCAACTCCAGTACTCCACCCCTCATTTTTTGGGCTCAGAGGGCAGCCATTTTTTATCTCCCCGTAGGGTGAGAAAATATCTTGAATGAATGGGCCTTGAAAACAAGATCACACTGACTCAGCAGAAACACACTACTCACACTGACTCAGCAGGAACAATGCCTTTTCCCATAAACTTAAAACCATTCTGTTGAACTTGGGGTCTCATAATAACATTTGCAATGCAAGTAATGCATTGCAATGCATTTGCAATGCAAATGTTCACGGGGTGGGGGGCAGGGGGAATCCAACTAACACACAGTTCAGTTTGTTAATATATTCAGAGCCGCTACTTTGCTTGCAATATTTTAGCTTTTTAACACAAGTTAATTTGGAACATTTTAGAGCATTTCCTGATAGACAATGTCTGAGCGATACTGCACAGAAGCCTTCAAAAGTTTATTGACCTTAAATAATTAAAATCCATGCATTTGCAAATTAATCTTAAGCAAAAAGGGAAGATTACACTTCATAAATGTACCTTTAAGAGCTTAGTAGTGGATATAACAATGTCTCCTGTTACCTAGCAACAGCCATACCATCACTTAGTGTGAGTTTAGTCTAAACAGAAAACGTATTATTGGTGATGAATACATTCACTTCATGCCCTCCAACTCTGGCGCTGCCTTTAATTAACAGCTTCATACTTTGCTACAATTTTTGGTCCACTTTTTTTTAAGGGATGTGTGCGCTGTTGTTGCTTTAAGCCTGAGTCATTAAACTAACGTCTAATTTCAACAAGCAATTGAGAGAACAGTGCCCACTTATGATGAAGATGGCAATTCAAATAAAAAGTGTGATCATCATGAATTGGATGCACAAGTTGTGATCACTAGTCTTGCTGCCTCAGCAGTTCACTCTACAGAGTTTAAAAATAACACGCGCACACACACACACACACACACACACACACACACTTTACAGCGATAAACTTTAGATTAGCAAGAGAAAAAAAGAAAGAATATTACATGAGGAACAGCCTAGGGCTTTCTGGAGGCTCTTCAATCCTTTTTAAAGCCTGAGGTAGGCCCCCCAGTCAAAACATTGTCATCTTTGATCCAATTCCCTATTACTAGACCGTGTGTGAACACAGACCCTTTCTAGTTGCACACACCTTCCTGCGTCTGTGCATTAACACAACTGTATCCCCCCTAACTCTTTGATTGCCAAGAAGGCATTTGGAGTGAGGCTCCCTGTCACCCGTTGCCAGTTTGTCACCAGCCAGCTGCTTTCCGCTTCCAACAAAATGGCAGCAGCAAATATGCTCACAAAGTACATTAGTCCTTGTTTTGACAGACAGCTCAAAGAGGAGGCCTGCAGACTTCGTGTCCATTGTGCCGCCTTTGAAGGCACAGCTAATTCACAAAAGGACGGTGACAAGCACTCGCAATCAGGAGAAATTAGACTCTCCGCCAGCAGTGGAGGACGAACATGCAATATGACTGCCAGAAACCTTGATTCAGATTCTGGCTTTGATGGTCGGCTTGGCAAACACAATGGCGACGAGTTAAACTGGAACACCAGGCAACAGGGTTGCTCTTTGAAGTAATTATCCTCCAAGGCAACAAGAAACAGGATGAAAAGACTTCCCGGAGACATGTGGTAGATGAGCATGGGGTACAATTAGCATTCCTGAAGCATGAGCTCAGTTTCCTAGACTCAGGTGCATGACCAGAGATGAGGAGTAGCAGGCAAAGAGGAGGACGGAGTCAAAAAATGCTTGCAAGCCAGACAAGGTTGAAAGCAGTGATGAGCGAAAAGAATTAAAGGACCAGAGGGACAGCACAATTAGAAATATGAGAGTGCTAGAGTCGCAAAACTTATCAAGTATCCCTCAACATCCAAAGGGTACATAGACATGAATGCATGCACACATGCACATACTTGTGCTTTGCACATAGGCATTCCCAACACATGGATGCCTTTACCCCACTGAGATGCAGAGAGATGGGGAACACACTAAGAAGAAGGACACCAATTGGCCACTGGATTGGACTGGTTCCTTGACAGTCCTGTGTAAGTAAGAGCAATCAATCACATTTGGTGTAATGCATCTCAGTGCCCATTCATTAGTTCAGTGTGATTCTTAAGGCCATTCTGAAAAGCCCCCTACAATCCAGCAGCCACTGTTATTCATTTTAGTGCATCCCACCAGAATGTTCCCTAACTAAAACTGAATAGGAAAATATTCATTCATTCATTCATTCATTGGCCTTCAAAAGGGTTCCCAAGGCAGTTCATAAGTGATTTACAGCCCAATCCTATTGGGCACTTCTGGAAGCAGAACAGCTTTGCTGCCATAAGTGCTGCAGTGGTGTAAAAGGTCCTGGATGCTGCACTGGAGCAGGTAAGGTTGCAAAGGGGATGGTTTGAAGGCAGGGCAGTGGATCCTGGGGGTGGCAGTGCACACCGGGATGCTATCCCCATTTTCCTGGCCCAACTCACCCCCCACCTCTCCTCAGACTTAAGTCAACAAAAGAGTCCGAGGAGACCCATTGATGACCAGGTGGCCTACAGAGAGGTAAGTAAAAAATAGTTTTATGAACCTCTCCCAGGCCATCTGGTTGTCTCACCACCATCACAGCTTGCAGCGTATGCTCCATCAGCAAAGCTGCATGGCGGAAGATGATGGGGGATAGGATTGGGCTCCAGAGGCGATCAGCAGCGAGTGCTGCCTGGAGCACTTGCTGCTGCGCCACCCTGAAGGGGCGGCGCCACCCAGGGGGGCGGCACCGCTCCGGGGGCGGGGGGCGACCCAGCTTACGCGGGCACTCTGAGGCCTTCTCGTTACGTTCTGCGCATGTGCAAAACAACAAGGATAAATAGCGCAGCGCGGCAGTCGGCCGCCTTCAGAAAGCCCTGGCCACTGGTCGTGGTGGACGCTCCGGAGCTTTCTGCAGCTCCGAGGCCGGGGGAGAAGGCCTCGGAGCGCCCACCCGCGTTACCGGGAGGGCGCGCTCGCTCCGTGGAAAGACTGGAGCGAGCGGAGCAGCACCGCCCAGGGCCGAGGGGCCGCCCGGAGCCGCTGCTCCGCTCGCTCCAGTCTTTCCACGCCTCTGTTGGGCTCCAAAACAATTAAAATACAAAATAATAAGAAAACAACAACTAAAACCAAATCAAGTACTATATACTGAATCACACACAAAAAATAAATTTGGGCAAAGGAGAGAAACAACAATCACCTGCCATCAAATGCTTGGCAACGCAAGGATATTTTCACTAAGCAATGTGAAACATCAGCATGTGAGGGCACTAAATGAGCCTTACTGGACAGGGAATTGCAAAGGTGGCGTGCCGCAACAGAAAAGGCTCTGAACATGTCCCCACCAAACAAACCTCCAATGGAAAAGCAGGGCCTCCTAGGTTGACCGCAATGGACATGTAGATTCATGTGGGGAGAAACAACCCTTCAAATAACCAAGCCATTCAGGGTGCTAAATAAGAACATAAAAACATAAGAACATAAGAAGAGCCCTGCTGGATCAGGCCAAGGGCCCATAAATGTTGAGGGTCCATCAGGATCCTAGCCATTGCACTGAAATTTTGGGACAATTTAAAAAGGGCAGCCCAAATCCTAAATCTAAGATCCCAGTAGAATCACTTTTCAAAGCACAGGGACAAATAGAGGAATGGGAAGGGAAGGGAGAAAGGCCAAAAAATAATAATGAAATAGAGACCAGTGGAAGAGGGTAGGAGGTATGTATACATTCTGTCCTTCAGAAACGCATCAACTGATACACTTCAACACTCATACATTAACGAAAATGAAATGAAAGGAAGTGTTAATATAAGTAGCACCACACAATCTTCTGAGACCCTGGCAACCTACTAAACAGATAAGCTCCTGGCATTTTACCCTCGGGGATCCTTGACTCAAGTCTGAATTTGAGGTCTTAAGTGAAATTGTTTTCAAAGAAATAGCCTAACCGTTCACATCACAGGACTTTGGTACTTGATCTGGGGTGACTGGCAGTCTCCATCTAAGCAAGGCTAAAGGCTGACACCGCTGCCTCTAGAAGGGAGGCTTTAGCGTGCACTTCTCTCAAGTCGCCTTGGAGGTCCTCAGCTGCACGGGATGCGGAGAAAACACCTGCTACTACCTGCAGCTGTGTCGCTCCGAGGGAATGAACAAGGGAGAAAAGCTTTGTGTAACTCGTCGTCCGCACTTTTTTCGGTTTTGTTTTTTAAGGGAAAACATCCTGTGGCAAAAAGAGAAAACCACTGAAGACGTTGAAAGGAAAAGGCGGAGAATAGCTGGAGATATCCAGCTTTCCTGACGCACTGGCACATCTACTGAATTACCAGCCCCTGCGGTCAGGAGGAACAATAAAGTGCACAGATCAAGGACTGCAATTGTGAGCATGTCCGTTCATAATACAGTAATCTGGGGGAAAGGGGGGGGGCGCACTGGATTTTTGCTCAGTGCCTCCATCTACAATTTAGCCCATTATCATCACATAATATAATATAATATAATATAATATAATAATAATAATAATAATAATAATAATAATAATAATAATAATATACAGTATTTATATACCGCCTTTTCTTTGGTCATTGGATTTCTCCTCCGACTTTAATTCAAAGGAGGTTTACATGGGCAGGCTTTCTAACCCCCAAGGGTTTTTTTACAATGCAATAATGTTCTAATCTTTCGTAGAGCCCTTCATTCTACATGTTGCTTTCACAGTCCAGCTCTCTCTCTCTCTCTCTCTCTCTCTCTCTCTCTCTCTCTCTCTCTCTCTCTCTGGCGTTCGCCTCACCACACTTCAGCTGACAGGCAACCTTGACTCTCACTCAAGGGCAGCTGCAGTTCCACTCCCCCACAGAGGCTCTGCACAAGCTTATCAGCTCGGCGTGCCGGCAGCTCTCCGACACACACACAGACACTTCCGGCCATCTTGAACTGCCGTCCTTCAGATCTTCAGGCATTTATGAGACAATTGCTCTACCAACTGAGCCAGATGTCCTGCTCATCACACTGATCTTGTTTTTTCCCCTTCTTTAATCGTGTGGGCTAATTGGGCTCTTTCAGTGCCTTGGCAGCATCTCCCCCTCTCAGCCCTCTTGGTCTGCCCCTTAGCCCATAGTGGTCCTTGCCTTCTGAGGCCTCCTTCCGTCTCTCCCTCCCAGAGCCTCTTTAGAAGTGGCGCTGTTGAATTATCATTGGGGGTGGGGGTGGAAAAAGAGCTTCCAGGGCTGCATCCGGCCCGAGGGCCTTATTTTTGACACCCCTACTACTGTAGACAATACTTTACAGTTAGTTCAGTTTAAACTCAGAGTAAAGCATTTATTAGCACAGAAAAAAAATTCTAAGACAAGACAGGAACCCCCAATACCTTTAACAAAAAGTATAACAGAAAACACCAATGTACAAAAGCTCTATCAAAGTTTTAATGGAGTCTTCCAACTTGGAATGGCATTTTAATGCGATGTCTTAAATGATTTCTTTTTAGCTTTTAGACAGACTATTAATCTGAAGTGGTTCTTCATCTGCCTGCTGGAAGAATAACATTTCAAATCACAGTCACCTTTCAGAATTTTTCTGGTGGGCAAATTTCAAAATACATCTGCTATTGTGTTAGCCAGACATTTTAAAAAAGAACAGCCCACAACAAAACATCTTTCAGCACACATGCCCCAGGATGAATGATCACTTACTAAGATCAAGAAGAAAGGTTTCTAATGTTAAAAAGATGGCCAATTAGAAACATTATTTAAAATATAGAGAATTATTAATCCACCCTACAGCATAAGATGGGCAGCCCAATCCTATTATCACCGCAAGTCCTGATATGGCGTCGTAAAAGGTGTGCTGCTGTTGTGCACTGTGGGAGCATGGGTGCAAATGGCCAGACAGCTTGCACACGTGGCAGCAGCATGCCAAAGCCCCATTGGAGCAGATAAGGTGGCAGCGGGAGCAGTTCGGGGTGGGGAGCAGTGCAGACAGGGTGCAGGAGGGGGAAGATCTCGGCGGTAACAGCACACTGCTCGGCAAGTAACATGCCCGCTGAGGCTCCTCAGACTTACACCGGCTAAATAGCTGGCACAGGCCCAAGGACACCCATTGGTGGCCAGGCGGCCTACAGAGAGGTAAGTAACCATGGCCAATAAACCCGTAAACTCCATTCACTCATGTAAAAAATATTTACTTACCTGTTTCGGCTGCCTGGTCACTCCCTCACTATAGGATGCAGTGAATGCTCTGGCAGTGAGGCTGCATCCCATAAACTGGTGGGAGATAGGATTGGGGCAAAAGGCAGTGGTTGGAGGAACAGAGCTGAAGACAGATGAAACGTTTTAAGAGCGGCAATGGTAGCCTGATAGCACCACTGCTCCTCTTAAACATATACTTTTTCTCTTGCGAGGTGACCTTTGGAAAAACCTATGATGCAAGTTGTGGAAAAAAAGAAAATCATTGATCCTAAAAGCTGCGGAAACATCCTCCTGCAGTAGCCCTTGCCCTTTTTTGAATTCAGCCCCTTTATCGAAGGGTCACATGGCATCACAGACAAGCCTTATGTGGATTGGGTGTCCTCTTGGTTGGGTTCCCCTCAAACAAAAGATTCTGGCCAACATTCTTGCTGAGATTGTCATATGCACACTGATGAGGCAGCCAAGTCCACCTAATGAGGTGATGGGATGCCCAGGTGGTCCTAATCCAGCCAATCAGATGATTCAATGACATCAGCAACCCCCAATTTTTTTAAGTTCATGTGGCAAATTCTTAAAGAGATGGGGGTACCAGACCACCTTACCTGTCTCCTGAGAAACCTGTATGCGGGTCAAGAAGCAACAGTTCGAACCGGCCATGGAACAACTGATTGGTTCAAAATTGGGAAGGGAGTACGGCAAGGCTGTATATTGTCACCCTGCTTATTTAACTTATATGCAGAGTACATTATGAGAAATGCAGGGCTGAATGAATTGCAAGCCGGAATCAAGATTGCCGGGAGAAACATCAACAACCTCAGATATGCAGACGATACCACCCTAATGGCAGAAAGTGAAGAAGAACTAAAGAGCCTCTTGATGAGGGTGAAAGAGGAGAGTGCAAAAGTTGGCTTGAAACTCAACGTTAATAAAACTAAGATCATGGCATCTGGGCCCATCAATTCCTGGCAAATAGAAGGGGCAGAAATGGAAGCAGTAACAGATTTTACTTTTTTGGGTTCCAAGATCACTGCAGATGGAGACAGCAGCCATGAAATTAAAAGACGCTTACTCCTTGGAAGGAAAGCTATGGCAAACTTAGACAGCATAATAAAAAGCAGAGATATCACCATGCCAACAAAAGTTCGTATAGTCAGGGCCATGGTGTTCCCAGTAGCAATGTATGGTTGCGAGAGTTGGACCATAAGGAAGGCTGAGCGCCGAAGAATAGATGCTTTTGAACTGTGGTGCTGGAGAAGACTCCTGAGAGTCCCTTGGACTGCTAGGAGATCAAATCAGTCAATCCTAAATGAAATCAACCCTGACTGTTCCCTGGAAGGACAGGTACTGAGGCTGAAGCTCAAATATTTTGGCCACCTAATGCGAAGAGAGGACTCTCTGGAGAAGACTCTGATGCTGGGAAAAATTGAAGGCAAAGGGAGAAGGGGAAGGCAAAGGATGAGATGGTTAGACAGCATCACCGATGCAACGAACATGAAAATGAGCGAACTCAGGAAGATAGTGGAGGATAGGAAGGCCTGGCGGGATATGGTTCATGGGATCACGAAGGGTCGGACACGACTTAATGACTGAACAACAACAACAAATGGGGATGCTCCAAGTTGTTGCCTTTGGTTTGTCATTGATGTGCTGTGCCTGTGCGCTAACAAACGGCTCATCTACACCATGTAGGAGTGTAGGAACTAGGTCCTCACCCCCGTCTCTTGAGTATGTAAGAAGAGGGGAAAGTATCCAGCAATTTGCATTCAGGAACAGTACTCAAATTTCCACTTGTCTTTTAAGATCCACTGTGCCAACTTTTGCCAACCACCCGTCTTGGTCAGTCCTGTTTTATATCACTGATAAGAGTCATGCTTTTTGATCCTCCCTATTTCTTTTAGTTTGTCATGATTATCCAGTCCTTTAATAATTTCCTTTTTATTGTTCTTGACTGCCTGCTTACTTTCAGTTCTTAAGGCATGGGTTAGCCAGGCTACCCGCAACCATTCAGTTCTTGTAACTATTTATTTTGAGCTTTGTGTAAGTGGGAAGTGCCCAGATTTTGGGAACCCCTTTTCAGATCAGGGAGAGAGATTTTACAAGGTACCTCTCCTTGTCTGGCTTCCCAGTATTGGTAGGGGCAGTAGAGAGTGACCAACCCACCCACCCCAAATATCCCCAGACCAACCAGTGGGAGACAGAAGGAAGAGAGTAAGGGGCAAAAGAGCTAACGCAATGCATCCTGTTTTGCCTATCACCTGTGCTTCCCACAGTGCCCTCTTTTACCACATTTAGTTTTCAGAGTGGTTCAGTTTGAATGAGAAAAAGCAGGGTGTGGAGGGCACCTATTGGCTAGTGTCCATGGTACAAAAACCACATCTCCCTGCAATCCCTAAAGTAATTTTGCCCATTTTTTTAAAAAAAAACATTCATTATTCTTTTTATGTAAGATGAAGGATGACCTTTAAAAGGTGAGCAGCCAGCCTAACAAATATGGGGAGAGTTGATCCAGCATTCAGCTTGCTGGTATACGTGCCTGAAATGCAAGTTGCATACTCACAGCACAGATAGAAATTGTGTCTGCTTTTAAAATCCTATGTCCACCATCCCCTTTGAGGGGGGGGGGAATGAGTTATTCAGTGTAACTTTCCTTTCTTACAAGAAGCAAGCAAAACAGATAGATCATCTGCAGGCTTGCGATCCATAGACCTCTTCCAGGTCCAAAATGAAATGAAAGCAGAGTGCCTTATGAGCCATAAACCACGTACGTGTGGCAAGGCGGTAGCTTCAGATGCTTTTATTACTTTCAGCTGCAAATAAGAAGAGCCAAGCAAAGCTGCACAGACTTGCAGTGCGAAGAGTTTGAAGAACCCATCCTCTCAGGAGCTGATTCTGCACCGCAGAAATCCGTAAAGAGTCCAGCCCCTTGACTTCAAAAGGAACTGGCAGCCAGGGAATGGAGTTTGGCATGGAGAAGATGAACAGGCTGTGCTAGTAGTGGAAGCACATCAATTCCACCAAGAGCACTGCTGATACTGAAAAAGCAATGAGCAAAAATCTTAGTTGAAAGACTGCCCTGCTGATGTCTACTTTGTGGGTAAGCCAAGAAACTATTTCCCGAAGCTGATTCCGTCCTATACATTTTCAGTAGCTTACAAAGGCTCCAAGTGTATGTTTAAAACATCCATGGCCTATTGTTGACCTTTTAAAATCCCTGGAACAGGCATTTCTTTTTGCTGATGCAGATGTAGGAAATTCTGACTAAATCCTAAGTGAAACCCAAAAAAATAGATAAGCAGACTTAATCCTGTAGCCTATCAGACCCGTTGCTCTGGCGGGGCCGTAGTTGGAGGCCTTGTATTGCCGCCTAGGTCAGCAATTCTGTTCTTCTTTATCTCAGCTGCATGGGCTTCTGCTGCTCCGGGGATGGGGGGGGGAGGCGAAGTCCCCATTTCCCTCAAGGCGGAAACAATTTTGCTGCTCCTTGTTGGCTGGCATTGGCACAGGATCATTTACTGTTCTGCTTTTGCAAAAGGAAAAAAAAAGAGAGAGAGAGAGAGACGCTTGTCATAAGTCGGTTGCAAAGACTTGTCTTGAAAGGAAGCGCAACAAAGTTTAAGGTTTGCTAAAAAAAAACACAATCCTTGTACCCTTCACAATCTTAAGCCTCTCTGGCATTTGGTGATGCTTTTCAGCCAAAACCAGTTAGGGGAATATCTGACAGTGGCTGCTAATATGGGCAAACAGTTTCTAATGCACCAGTGTAGTGCATGCAAATCGTACTGACAAGAGTTGCCTTTGGAGGCTCTCGTTGAGTTAAAAATAAATTAGAAGGGGGGCAGGAGGAATACTAGTAAGATCGGAGTTGAAATCCGCTCACTTTTCTCCAAAAATGCTCTATGAAAGTACGATTGATTTGCTATGAAAATACTATTGATTTGCTCAGCTAGAGGCAGAGGATTCGGCAGAGGATCTGAGCCTAGAAACTCAACACTGCCATCTAAAAAGAGGAAGGAGCAATCCTGTGCATTCCTTTCCCACAGCTTGCTTTTCTCCAGCCAAGTTTTGCAGATGGGTCTCCTTTTAGAAGTTTTCAGAGATCTGAATTCCCAGATCTGAGTCTCTGGAGGGTGAATGTCTATTGTCAATGCAGAAGGAGGAAAATAACTGTAGCATTCATTAAAAGGCAACAAGTCCTCTTTACACAGTAAATGTGTACAATCAATGCATGGAATTGGGGGTGGTGTGGTGGGGTTGTGTACCCAATGGTCCCACTCATCTCCCAGTTCTCGTGCACAGAAGCTGTATACAGTTTCTATGCATGTATGCACATAGGCTCTATTCAGAAGATTTGGCTCAATGTGTAGCAACCACCAGCAGGTATGATCTCACTTCCTTGGACATGCACAGATTGCAGACACATTTGTCAAGTTTTTACAGGTTGGTTACCCCTTATCCGGACATCCGAAATCTAGACTGTTCTGAAATCCAGACATTTTGGGGGCTATGATTTTTTATGAAAAACGTCTCAAAGTTACATACAGTTAAAAAGGTAAAGGTGACCCCTGACAATTAAGTCCAGTCATGTCCGACTGTAGGGTGTGGTGCTCATCCCCATTTCAAAGCCGAAGAGCCAGCGTTGTCCGAAGCCGCCTCCGTGGTCATGTGGCCGGCATGACTCTTCTTGCCGCAGCGCGTAGCAGGCGGCTGTAACACGGAGCGCTGTTTACCTTCCTGCAAGCGGTACCTATTTATCTACTCGCATTAACATGCTTTGGAACTGCTAGGTTGGCAGGAGCTGGCCAAGCAATGAGAGCTCACCCCGTCGTGGATTCGAACTGCCGACCTTTCGATCGACAGCTCATGGTTCAGTGGTTTATACACAAATACCACAGTTGAGGAAAACATACCCTATATGCTACAAATTATCACAATACTGATGACATAAATATGACAATATATTGACAACTCATAGGAAAGCAGGGAGACGGCACATGCATTGCATATACACACTTACCTGAGAGTAAGTCCCATTGAACTTAGTGGTACTTGCTTCTGAGTAAGAAGGGTATAGAATTGTGCTGTAAGTTTTCTCAATAGCTAACAATTACATCTATTAGAAATATGAGATTGTTAAAGGCAGTCTTTTTCGGCAATAACAAAATAAAAACACATAATATCGCTTTCTGCACAAAAAACCCTGAAATAAAATAAAAATAAAACCATTTTCTAACATCTCTACATATTGGTAATGACTGTAACTGCATCTGCTCAGAGACGTTGCTACGGTGAGACTCCCTGTCCATTGCCTTCGCCGCACTGAATGGCTCTGACGGCGAGGGGGCGGGGCCACCTCGTACCGGGGAGTAAACGGGGACTAGGACTGCATGGCACTTACAGTACCGCCCCCACCATAGCGACGCCTCTGTATCTGCTGACACCATACCACCTAAATCACCTACCTAGTACACTTTTAAAGCGATTATTAAAGCAATTATAATTTATAAAAATGGAATAAAATCACATAACACCACTTTCAGCAATTTTATTGTGGAAAACACTGTAATCCACTTTTTAAAAACACAATTTTGGACTGCCTCTAGTTATTGTCCTACTAAAGAAAACGTTCTAATATCCATTTGATATATTATAGCCATATACTGCACATTGCATCTATATCTGTTCAGAAGACAACATGAGTTTATCTATTACGTATATGGATGTACTTCATTAATTTGGCCAGGGAGGCAGTATATACCATGCCTTAGCTAGCCATTTTTGGCGTACCACTCATTATACTTTGATGTCTGTAATGTAACTCAGAAAAGGGTCAGGATGAAACTGGATGCACAAAATAAAATTATACTTTTATTGAGCGTTCTCTTGTCTTCTTTTTTGAAGTTAGGAGACATTCCTATTTTTAGCCAGAAAGGATAAGAACACTTGTTCCTACAAAGTACTTGAAAGCAAGTAGCAACGCCGGAGTGTTTTCTACCCACTTGTAGCAAAGGTACAGTAATTGAAACTCCTGTTGTCCTTACCTCACCCATATATATCTGTACTTCTAGAGGAACTGAAGCTTTAGAACCAGACTTTTTTTTTTTTAAGATGTCATTATGCTATGAAATCAATGAAATTCATTTTTAAAGGACACATGATGAATGTAATAAAATCATAAGGTGTTCCGTTAAAGGGGGGGAGCCAAAGTAAAAGGTAGCACCTTTATTAGGACAGACTAAAATATCACAAATTAGTGAGTCACAATGATGAGTTCAGACATTCAGATACAGTACTTCAAAGGCCTACACTTTGGTTTTTTCCCCCTCCAAATTGCCAAAATCCTTGCAAAAGCCAGTAATGGTGTTACCCACTTGCATAATATGAAAGAACAAAATGTCTGGTGGTACTTTCAAGATCAGTGAGTTTATTTATTGGGCAGCCCAATCCTGTGTAGGATACATCGGCTGGCCTAAAGGGCCAACCGCCGTATCCTATCGAGTTCCCAAGCAGCCCATGAACAAATCAGGAGAAGGGGACAATCATCCCCTTCCCCCAGTGTCAGCGGCGGTAGGCTCAATGGGCCTACTCGCATGTGCGCGAGGTCTAGAACTTGCACACAGTAATGCCAACCATGTTGGCATATCTGGGGACTGGAGGGAGCTTTGGATACTGGGGATCTCGGCCCTTGGTATCCCCAGCCCCTCCAGGCCCTGGGCAGCCAATGGCCACCCTCCTTTGCCGCCCGGTCTGCCCTCTCCCTGCCCCAACCGGCATAGGTTTTACCTGCTCCGGTTGGCGCAGGGTCAGGGAGACGGTGGAGCGAGCAGCTTCACGGCACTTGCGCGACACCCTGCATTCCCCTGGCGCAGTTTCTACACAGGATTGCACCGTAAGAGATTCCTACCCCATCCTACCACCTTTGTAAGCACTACCAGGGCAGCTTACAGTAGATATTAAAACATATGAATAGTACAAGCAAACTAAAATCAGCACGCAAAACAAAATGCATTAATAAAGACATAAATCAATGTGACCTAAGCTTTTACATGCAGATGTTGGAGTGCAGAGCGTTGTTACAATGCGAGGCCAGATGGCCCAGCAATGCACAGTATGTCACATTACTATTAAAGGCATTTGAGTATATAACTGCAGAAACTCTGCACTTCCAATGCTGTTATGTCATCATCGGATCTCAAGAAGTCTTCAGATCAACTCTTGAGATCATGCAAACATAAGAAACTGCCTTTATTGAGCAAGACCACTGGGCCATCTAGCTCAATAGTCTTATGGCAAGCGGCTACATTTCTCCAAGGTTTCAGAGGAGTCTTTCCCAGCCTACCTGGGATTGAATCGGGGACCTTCTGCATGCCAAGCAGGAGCTAGAGCTCCTCCTCCAACTGACACTCCTTCCTTGTAGTCAGCAGAATATAATGTACCTGAGACCACACCTAAGGGCAGAGGCAAATCAGGAGTTTTATAGTAACTTTGAAGATGCTATGCACAACTCGGGACTTGGGGGCAAAGACTTGGGACTTGGCATGGACCCAGACTTGGACCCAGCGACTTGGGGCTTGACTCGAGACTTGGAGTCAGAGACTTGATCCACATCCCTGGAGAAGAGATTACCTATCCTTAATCTGTTGGGTAGAATATGATGTCCTTCTCAGTAGCATAGCTAGAGGGGGGCAGCGTGGAAAGTGCTGCATGGTGCTACACGGCGGTGCAAACTGGCCTCTCCCACTCGCCATCGGAGCCGTTCTGGCAGCCAAGAAGGCAGCATTAACTTCGCTGCTGGAATGGCTCTGAAGGCGAGTGGGAGGGGCCACTTTGCACCGCCGTGTAGCGCTGTGCAGCACTTACCATGCTTCCCCCCCCCCCGCTAGGCTACTGGTCCTTCTGTGCAGCAAGGCTGGACTACACAGCTTCAGGTTCCACAGAAAAGCACAGCAAAAAGGTGTTCCACTGAGCAAGGAAAGCAGCTCCTCTGAGGGTGGGGTTGGTTACAAAAGCAAGAGGCTTTCCAAACAGAACAAACCCTCCAACGAGCAGGTAGCATGGAAGCTTTCAGTGGGGAAGAAAGTGATACAAAATGGAGGGAGTCTCTACAGGGAAGAAATCATCAAAGGACTGAGAAGTGCTGAAAACACTCCACAGCATAGACACCTTCTCCAAGCCAAGGGATAGTGACAGAATTCTGCTTCCAGAGCAGGAGCAGTTATAGGACTTTGCACAAAGAAAACTAAAGCATTTCTGGGTGGTGGACAAAAGTATCTGGAGCTTCTCCTGGATGTGCACCCAGGAATTTCCTGGACTTAATTGGTTCAAGTATGGCCTTCCAGGAACACACAAAGACTTGGTTGCAGCCCAATCAGAGAAGTTCCTGGGGGACAAAAGGCCTGGCAGGCTCAGGTTGTAGATGGGCGAGACTTCTTGGCATAGGAACCTGAGGAGATTGTCCAGGTGGCCTGGCCTGGCCACTGAACAATGTAAAACCTTAATTTATTGTGCAGCAGGACTCCTGCTTGCAGCAAAATGCTATCAGGATGAGACACCCAAATTTGACACATGCTCCCAAATTTGCAAGACCTCAGAGGAAAGCAGACAGACGCCCCCAAGCGCTGCAGCCTACCTTCCCCTGAATGGCCCTTGATTAGCATGATTTCTCCTAAGAGTTCAGCCTGACTTCACCCCATCCAGGGCAAAGTCCTGCCTAGCTCCTGTCAGCTAGAAACCAAAGTGAAGTTAGGATAGCCTGCACACATATTGGAAAAGAGAAGACGTTGGCAACAACAGAAATCATATCCTGGCCCCAGAATATATCATTTTAGGTGACATTGTAAGCCTCTACATTTGAATTTTCTATAATGCAAAGTTGCAAACCCAGATTAGAGCCATGCTTTGGTCACAAGTCCAAAGGAATTGGTTGCTGCCTGAACGTAAACATTTCTCACAAAACTGCACTCAGGATGCCGAGCCACCTGCCTCCAGCCTGCTGTCATCTGCTACCGTGGCTTTGGCGATAGACGGTGAATGAGCAGGAGAAAGACGAACGGAAAGCATCTCATTTTCATGGTAAGATTCAGTATTATAAAATATGGGACAGAGAATAGCAGGCATGAACAGGGCTGGGTGAACAGTAGTACAATGGATCTCCATGCCATGTGACACATTTAAATATATGTGAATGGCCATCGTTTTGCCTCCAAACACACTCTGGAAATTTGAGCTTTATGAGGGTGGGAGGATTTTTTTTTTAACAAAATCCCCATTCCCCTACAATCCCCCCCCCTTCTGTCTCTCTGATTTTTCTGTTGGGCCTTCCACTCTCTCTCTCTCTCTCTCTCTCTCTCTCTCTCTCTCTCTCTCTCACACACACACACACACACACACACACACACACACACACACACACACACACACAAGGAGTTAAATAAGACTTTTTTTTACATTTAAAATTGTTTTAAAATTATTTTAAAATTGTTTTAATACTTTTTTGTTTAATGATTAATTAGCAGGCGATACTTCAGAAAATTGGACCGTGATAGGGGGTACCCAGGCCTCCAAAGGTTGAGAACCCCTGCCCTACAGTACTAGAGCCACTAAGGCACCCAACCTGCAGGTTAGCATCATCCTAGAGAACACTTAGCACGGCACTTTTCTCTCTCACACACACACAAATTACATTTTGAAACAGCATGCGCCGATGCTGAAGAGACTGATCCTCTCCGCAGGAACATGAGCCGCCTATTGTGTTGCTTGTACTGACTCCGTGCCGCAGGCTCCTTCATAAAGAGAGTGCCGAATCCCCAGCCTTCCATTGTACCGTGCCCAGTTTCTCTAAGTAGCATAACAGCTCCTGTGCCAAGTTCAGCTCTCTCTATTCAGGCACCAGCAAAGAACCAGGGAAAAATATTATGTGTCTATATAGTCATCATTCCTTATCTCAAGACAAGTCTGTAGAGGATGGAGAGATTCTGGAAGCTGCCTGGCATTTTAAAAGCCTTAAAGCAGACCTGGGTAACAGGCACTATAGCCTACATTGTACAGCAAAGGTAGATTCTCGGGGTAAAGAGATTATTGTGTCAACTCCTTGATTTTTTTTCCTGTGTACCTTGCCTGTACCACTTCAGACAGGTGGAAATCCCATATTCAATTGCTCTCAGGTGTTTTTTTTAAAAATCCCCCACAACCTCCCTGCATGTGGAAAGCTAGCATATCAGGGAAAAGGAAAGGTTAAAGCCCTTTTCCTGTCAACCCCAGAAACGAAGCTGCGCCCCCACGTGAGGGGGCCGCTGACGCTATGCCCCCATGTGACGCCGGGCGTGACGTCACGCGGCTCCAACCATGCCCCCTGCACCATTTTCCTGACCATTTAGGAGACGTACGGCTCCAGGGCGGGTGGGAGGGCCCAACCCCCGCTCAGCGAAAGCGGCGGAGGCAGCGACAGACGAACAGAACAAGAACGTCCAGGCAAGTCCAACGCCTTGGGGCCCACACCCCTCCACGCCACTACCCCCACAACGCTTCTGGTCAACCCCATCCTGATGGAGAACTCCACATCATAGGAGGTTCATGCTTCAGTAGAGGAAAACACAGACTTAAAGGTGCAAATACTGTAGCAATGTTTACTTACAGGACAAAGTTCGACCGTTTTTAAGCATCCAACAAAGGAGGGGAATTTGTCATCTACCTTAATAAGTCTCTTCTTGTAATAACCTCAAACTATTATTCTCTAATTCATAATGACGCTTTTCTTCCAGGCAGTGGTGTCGTGATGCGCGGGGGGGCATGACGTCACCATGACGTCACCACCGGAAGTGACGTCACCGCCGCCACCGCTCCAAACCAGTTCAGAGACGCAGGGCGAAAGGGTGGGCCAAACTCAGCGCCGTCTCTGCCGCCGAAACATCACAATTCTCACCACCGCCACCCACTTTGTCGCTCCCCCACATATCACCTGGGGGGCCACCACCCCCTTCCCCCCCCAGCGACGCTTTTGCTTCCAGGACTTCAGTACACCAAGGATTAGACACAACCTCCAGATCATGACCTATTCTGGAAAGCCCTCCCTTCAGGTTGCCACCCAGCAACCCTCCACCACTAGTGAGCATTTAAAGCCACTGCCCAACCTCTCCTTCATTTCCTCTGCTAGCACTAATGCAGAGGCGCAGCTAGGCCCCGTCACCAGAAGTGATGTCATCAGGCCACTAGCGGCCAAACAGAGGCCCAAGGGGGGCGGGAGGGCAGGCGCATAATCGCCCGCCCTCCTGGAACCTCTTGAGCAGCTATGCAGAACTCCAAAGCAGCGTGGAAAACCACGCTGCTATCGCCAAATTGCCACCACACTGGTGGCTGATGCAACCCCCCCCCCCAGCGTGCCACCGGGGGGAGCACTGCCCCCACCCACCCCGTTCCTACGCCACTGCACTAATGGTCAACTTCCATCCCTGGCAACCACTGGGGCCCTTGATTAACTCATTCTGTTGAGGCCAGGTTCACACGGACATGCTAGCTTTCCCAGGGAACTTTTTAACATGGGGGAGCACTCAAGCATGCAATCTGAAGTATTACTGTCCAAAGACTTACCTTGCACTCTTTCCACACTTATCCATACGTGCTGGGTTAAACTATGTTCTAGGATCACACACATCATTGATTCATAAACTCCTGCTAACTGAGCAAAGGGACACTTTTTAAAGTGGTGCTCCTCTTGTATTTAGCAGGGGAAAAGCAACTGTCCCTCTTCACCCCAGCATGGCATCTTTTCCAGTGGTTGTTGCTGGTGTTTCTTCTGCATCTTCTTTAGACTGTACGGCCTTTGGGGAAAAGGAACAATGCATTGATTTATGTCGCTATATATAATTGCTTTGTGAACTTTTTTGTTAAAAAGTGGTATGTAAATAATCTTAATAACAGTAAACCTCTCTCTATCATCTATTAACATTTGCATATATAGGCTTACCATATTTTTCAAACTTCAAACCGGAACACCCCCCATACCCCCCCGAGGTAATTAATTAATTAATTAATTAATGTGAAAGCAACGAAAAAGCAAGGCCAAAGAACCACAACCAATCGTAAACAAAAAAGCAATCCTAAACCGCGCAAACCAAGCCCAAAGTACCATCCACAACGAAAAAGCCACTCTAAAGCACAACGAAAAGCAATCCTAAACAGCCCAAACAAAGCCCAAAGTACCATCCACAACGAAAAAGCCATTCTCAAGCACAACGAAAAAGCATAAAAAACACCATAAAACTCATAATAAAGCATAAATCCAAATAAGAAACCCTTGTAACGAATAAAATATAAAAGAAAGGGGGCGCAAAGCGCCCCCTCCTGCCGCGCGAAGCGCGTTCAAAATTTTTAAATAAATAACTAATATTTCTATTAAAAATATATAATTTAAAAATAAGCTTACCTGGTCGTGCTGGTCACTGGTCCATGGTCGCTGCTGCTGCTGCTGGGGCCGCGGCAAGAAGGCTGGGGCCGCGGCAAGGCAAAGCAAGGCAAGAAGCAGGCTGTGCTTCTCCCGGTGCCGCTGCGAGACCAGCGGCACCAGGAGAAGCACAGCCTGCTTCTTGCCTTGTGTTCTCCAGGGCTGCGCAACGCAGGCGAGCAGGCTGTGCTTCTCCCGGTGCCGCTGGTCTCGAGACCAGCGGCACCGGGAGAAGCACAGCCTGCTTCTTGCCCGTGTTGCGCGAGCTACAGGGCTCACGCAACGCGGGCGATCAGGCTGTGCTTCTCCCGGTGCCGCTGGTCTCGCAGCGGCACCGGGAGAAGCACAGCCTGCTCGCCTGCGTTGCGCGAGCCCTGGAGCTCGCGCAACACGGGCAAAAAGCAGGCTGTGCTTCTCCCGGTGCCGCTGCGAGACCAGCGGCACCAGGAGAAACACAGCCTGCTTCTTGCCTTGTGTTCTCCAGGGCTGCGCAACGCAGGCGAGCAGGCTGTGCTTCTCCCGGTGCCGCTGGTCTCGCAGCGGCACCAGGAGAAGCACAGCCTGCTTCTTGCCTTGCTTTGCCTTGCCTTGCCTTGCGCAGGGAGAACACAAGGCAAGAAGCAGGCTGTGCTTCTCCCGGTGCCGCTGGTCTCGCAGCGGCACCGGGAGAAGCACAGCCTGCTCGCCCGCGTTGCGCGAGCCCTGTAGCTCGCGCAACACGGGCAAAAAGCAGGCTGTGCTTCTCCCGGTGCCGCTGCGAGACCAGCGGCACGAGAGAAGCACAGCCTGCTTGCCCGCGTTGTTCGAGCCTGCTAGAGGCTCGCGCTGGCCGGGCAAGCAGGCTGTGCTTCTCCGGTCTCCCAGCGGCACCGCATGGAGCCGCTGGGAGACCGGAGAAGCACAGCCTGCTTGCCCGGCCAGCGCGAGCCTCCAGCAGGCTCGCGCAACGCGGGCAAGCACTGTGCTTCTCCCGCTCGCCGCGCCGCCATCTTTTTTTAAAAAAAAAAATTCAAACTTCCCGGGCAGCATCTTGGGTCACGAAATCTCGCGTGATCCAAGATGTCGGCGCCCAAATCTCGTGAGGGCATCATGCCCTCACGAGATTTGGGTGCCGACATCTTGGATCACGCGAGATTTCGTGACCCAAGATGCTGCCCGGTAAGTTTGAAATTAAAAAAAAAGATGGCGGCGCCCATTCGTCCCCCGGGACCCGACCGGGAATCGGGTCCGATTTCCGGGACTGTCCCGGCGAAACCGGGACGAATGGTAAGCCTATGCATATATAACCAGCATCCACCTACACAGAGAGGCCTGGCCAAGTCAAATCTAGCTCTTCCCATTTCATCGCCCACAGAGAGCAGATTCAGACAAGCAATTTTCCTGCCAAATGCACGAGTTCACTTTTGCAGTCAATATGAGGTATGAATGAACTGGGATTCAGCAGGATCCAACAGTTAGGGGTCATATGGAAAGTCTTTTAAAAATGACACTCCCACCTATAGCCTGAAGTAGTACAGTCCACTCTACAACTTCAGAACTCTACCACCTCATTCTGCAACTTGTGTAGACAGGGTCATATTTGGAACGTCCCGTCCCAGCGTTGGCACACAGCACCCTTGGGCAAATGACAGGGCACCAACACCTTGCGGGGCTCACCATGCTGAGACTTGCACATCTTTAAATGTTGTTTCTTTCCAAATGCTACTTCAGGCAGTGGTACAACTGGAACTGCTACCTGAATTCTCCCACAGTGCCTTGGATGTAGCGTCACTCCAGAGTGATGCTACCTCAGAAGCGCCATGAAGGAATTAAAAATGGCAACTCCTATTATGCTGCTGCTGAGAAGAGCAATATTGAGGATTCTCATTGATGCTGCCACCACCCACCACCCAGTAAACCCAGCAGGGCCTCGCGTCACTGAAAAAACTACTGGTGTGTGGCTGAAGCCGCCATTTTAATTTGTCCACAGTGCCCCTGGCATAGCATCATTCCAAATTTACAACCTTATTTGAGTGGGGAGAAGAAGGGACTAGTCCAGTTGTTTGATCTTTTAATAAAAGTTTTAAACACCAGGAAACATTAGCTTTAGTACTGAAAAGGGGAAATGTATACGCTGAACCATCCAGTCGATCAAAAGGTTGGCAGTTCGAATCCGCGATGGGGTGAGCTCTCGTAGCTTGGCCAGCTCCTGCCAACCTAGCAGTTCCAAAGCATGTCAATGCAAGTAGATAAACAGGTACCACTTGCGGGAAGGTAAACAGCGCTCCGTGTTCCAGCTGCATGCTACGCGCTGCGGCAAGGAGAGTCATGCCGGCCACATGACCACAGAGGCGTCTTCGGACAATGCTGGCTCTTCGTCTTTGAAATGGGGATGAGCACCACACCCTAGAGTCGGACATGACTGGACTTCATTGTCAGGGGTCACCTTTACCTTTACATTCTCTGTACTGAAGGAAAAAATTAACACAACAATGCAAGGATTCAGTGCCCTGTTGAATCTACCCTCTCCCACCCTCAGTGCTGTTCCTGTGTGGAGAATCCTCTCTTATCTGTGCCCAACAGGTCATGCCCAATTAAAATAATATTTAATTTCAGGGGGGGGGGGCTATGCTGTGGAGCATATGGTTATCATATCAGGGCTGATTCAATACTGGTTACACAGAGATACACTGAAAAACTTAAGATGAATCTTACTTCAGATTAATTTAAGATTTTGTAATAGGTTACTTTAATTTCTGTTCTCTTGATTTTTGTTTATACTCTAAATTGTTTTGTAATAATTGACTACAAATGGAAGCTAATAAAAATGCAATTAGGAAAAAAGGCACAGATGCATTTATCCTTGCTGCCTTGAGGGCCCTTTGGGTTGAAAGATAAAGTGAAAATGGGAAACAAACAAATAAAATCTTTCACCTTAATTAAAAAATAATTCATATACTTTTAAAAATAGTGGCAAAACTGCTCCAGGAATGGAGAAGAAGGAATCTCTAATGATGTCATGGGCACTGGCTAATAGATGCCTGCAATAGCCATAGCTACAACAGCTGAATTGGCTTTTGTCTCTCTTCTTGGTAGGAGGAATTGGGTTTTTCCTAATTCCGACTGAACTGTGCTAAAAAAAAACTGCAGAACCAGTTTGAAAAGAACCTGCATGAGAACAGAAAAAACATGACTGATAGTGCCATCATTGCTCATAGTACACAAACAGACCCACCCCCACTCCCTCCCAGCAATGTTACATCTCTCTCCAGCTTCAGAAAAGGAGACCATATTATCTTTTGTAAATGTGGGTGTTGAGAAGTATTTTGAATAACCAAAATTGAACTGGGGTTATATTGTGAGCAGGACTCTGTCGAAGAGAAAAGCAGCATTTTTCCTTCAAATTGTGACACATCACACACAGGGCAACTGAGAAAGAAAAGAGAAGAGACATTGTCTCGGGTGCTGGTACTTCTGAAGATTTTCTTCAGGCGCAGTTTTCTCAGATATATTTTCTGACAGAGAACTGGGTTTCTTGATGTGTCTAGGGGTCTTTTTTATTTTCCTTGTGAAACTTTTTCAGCAAGAGATAACTTGATGAAATCTACATTCAAAACTCCGGTAATATTGTTCCCAGAAAAAAAGAAAGCAGAAAAGTAGTAACGGCCAGGGCTGACTCACCCAGGCGGCCACTAGAAGTGGGCTGCATTGGTGACAGATTACGTGGGGTCCGAGGAGGTGGTGGATTTAGAGTGCCTCTCACCCCAAGTCTGCCACTGCCACCGCCACCGCCACCCCCCTCCTTCAATCCAAGAATGATCTGCTTCATGCTCAAGTGAGTGCAAAGCAGATCATTCCCCTACTTACCGCCCTCCTTCCTTTGAAACCCGGTAGGGGGGACTTTCCATTTCACCGGAAGTCCCACACTTCTGGGTTTCAAGGCAGCATGCAAGGAAGGAGAACGGTAAGGGTTTTGAGCTGGGTTTTTTTTTAGCTCAGGGGTGGTGGCCCCAAGCTGGCGTTAGGCCAGGTCATGCCACCCCTGGTAACACCTAGCCATGTTGTCATGAGCTGCATTCCTCTGATACTGGATTTGGGCACCATGGAATACAGGCCTGAACAAACTGCAGCCCAGCATAGCACAGCAAGTACAGCAGCCCACCAAAGCTTGCAACAGTAAAACGAGAGGCACCTGGCAGTAGCGTAGCTAGAGGAGGGGGGGCATGCACTAAGTGGCACAAGACACTGCAACTCACCATGTAAGTGGCCCCTCCCACTTGCCGTTGGAGCCGTTCCGGACAGCTACGGCAATGCACAGGAGACTCAGTTTGGTTCAGTGAGCACCTGTGCGTTGCCATCGCTGCCTGGAATGGCTTTAATGGCAAGTGGGAGGGGGCGCTTACACGGTAAGTCGCAGCATCTTGCACCTCTTACGTGCCTCCCCCTCTAGCTATGCTACTGGAAACCTAGCAAGCCACAGCACATGGCTTGAGAGACATTTTATTTGGCTTGGGAGGTCGCAGGTTTTGGAGGCCTTCAGAATCAGAAGGAACCCAGGTGTACCAAATTAACATCAACAAAATAAATGAATGGAACCTACCATTGATTCAAACATTTGAAAACAATCTTCATTCAACCCCTGTCCAAACACAGGGCCATCCACCTCGCAACATCCCCCAGGTGACCCACATAGGGTCCCAGTGACAATGTGCCATGAGCAGTGGAAATGTGGTGGTATATTGTGTGACCCACACTAGTACTACTATAAACCTAGGTAGAAGTTGGAAAGAGAGGGTACCACCTTCCATGTGCAACTTTAAACTATTATTGATGAGTTGCACACAGCAACAAGAGAAAAGGAATTAACATTTATAAAGCACATTAGACTGTTCAAAGCACTCCACATACTGTATATTAGCACAGTAATCCTTACAACAAACCTATAAAGTAAACCTGTAGTATTAGGGCAGATTATTATTATTTAGTTCCAAATACTATTATTTTTCTCAAGAGCTTTCTTTTATCATGTTTAAGCTGCTAGGTGGTTTCAGGTTGAGAGGCTGGGGGGGGGAGGCAAGGGGAAGGGAAAGGGGCTATTTAATTTTGTGGCTGTAACATGTACTGTAAAAATACAGTGACCTGCATCTCATATACTGTATTTTAGGAAGACAAGCAACTGTGGGAGGAGGTTGATAAAGTGGGCTCTGGCCCACAACATTGTATGCTGTATTATATTTGTTATCCTTTCAAGTACCATTGGACTTTTTGTTGTTTTTGCTGCAACAGACAAACATGGCTCCCCCTCTGAAACTGATATTGGTATGCACTTCTATTAGCTAAACCTGTTTCATCAAAGTCATGCAGTGGAATTTTTGCCGTAGCTCTTTAGGATGGTACAATTGATGGATGTCTTCATATGCCTTAATCCAATAGGGAAAAATTCTGAAAGAGTAATCAAGTAGCCTGTAATACCATATATAAAATGGCATATCTACACATCACTGCAAGCATATTGGTTCTATCCCTGTTTAATTGTTATAGCTTCTCCCATATTGTACTTTGGTATAGTAGCTGTATAGAATTGTAGAGCGGAAAATTCTCTCACACTGATCCCTACACAAGCACAGAACTACAATTCCCAGGGTCCTGTGGTAGGAGGGAATACGGTAATTCATTCTTCATTCAATTTTTATCCAATCCTTGCTCAAAGGTACCCAGGGAGGCACACAAAGTCGTCCACCCATTGTATTTTATTCTCACAACAACCCTGTGAGGTTGTTTAGACTGAGAGGTGGTGACCAGCCCACCCGGTGAGCTTTATGGATAAGTGGGGATTTGAATCCTGGTCATCCAGGTTTTCCTTTTCCAACGCCGTATGCCACACTGGTTCTCAACAACTGAATCAGTTTAAATATGTAGTGTGGCTATGCCCAAGGAATCCTGTGGTATCTTAAAAATGAATAGATGTGTTGTAAAACAGTAGAAAACATTTTTTCTATGGATTTACATATCAGTCCTTTTAACATATTATCCCCTTCCCCCACTTCCTGTATCTGCAGGTGATTGGGGGAGGGACAAGCAGGGTGGCAAGCCCTGACCCTACTGATGATGCACGATGCCCCACCATCCCCATGATCAGTGTTTGCAGAAACAAATACTGATCATAAGAAGAATTCTCCCTGCAATTGCCACCCTTGAAAATTACAGAATGGCAATCACAGGGATTAAGGCTCATGTCATCAGTAGGGGTGGGGCTCTGCTTGCATCAGTGACAGGGGAAAGGCTTACAGGTGTGCTCGTCCTGCCCTCACCCACACACACACACACACTGCCATAGATTAGTGGGATATAAATGATGATGATTATACATCACAGCCTATGCTGGGCTGGTTATATTCTGCAATTCGGGATCTAGCCAAGATTCTGGAAATCATAGAGATCATCGTTGTTGTTGTTGTTCTTGTTCTTGTTGTTTAGAAGAAGAAGAAGAATTTTTCTTAGGTTAGAGCAGTGTTTCTCAAAGTGTGCTCCTAGGAGCCCTAGTGCTCCCTGAGACTCCATCAGGGGCTCCGCAAGCACACAATAAGTGGCCGTCATCCAGTGGCGTAGTAACGCCTGGGGCCCTGATGTACAGGGCCCCAGGCGCCAAGCTTCCGGGGGGCGCACACCCCGGACTCGAAGCTGGAGCGCGGCGCCCGCCCGCAGCCATAACGGGCGGGCGGCGCTCCAGCTTTTGAGTCCGAGGAGAGCGTCCTCGTCGTCTAGGCAACGCGCACAGCGCGCGCCCGCAGCCACAGGGTCTGGGCGCGCGCTG
This sequence comes from Plestiodon gilberti rubricaudatus, assembly GCA_026170595.1. NCBI lineage: Eukaryota > Metazoa > Chordata > Lepidosauria > Squamata > Scincidae > Plestiodon > Plestiodon gilberti. Next base: position 164,650,161 of record JANXHW010000001.1, read on the forward strand.
CGCGTTGCCTAGACAACGACGCTGTTGCTCACCTCGGACTAGAAAGCTGGAGCGCCGCGGGCGGCGCTCCAGCTTTTGAGTCCAAGGTGAGCAACTGTGTCGTCTAGGCAACGCGCAGCGCGCGCCCAGACCCTGTGGCTGCGGGCGCGCGCTGTGCACGTTGCCTAGACGACGAGGACGCTCTCCTCGGACTCAAAAGCTGGAGCGCCGCCCGCCCGTTATGGCTGCGGGCGGGCGCCGCGCTCCAGCTTTCGAGCGACAGCGTCGTTTGACGTCACGTGATGTCACACGTCACGTGACGTCACACGTCACGTGACGTCCGGGGGGCGCTTGGCCAGCCCCCGCCCTCCTAGCCCCAGGCGGCAGGAGGGCTGAAGACGCCACTGCCGTCATCTGTCCCCTGTGCGGTTTGTGCCAGTGCTCTGGGGTACCCCGAGACTCCTTTTAGGAGAGTAAAGGACTCTGGAGATCAAAAAGTTTGCGAATTTGGAAAACTTCTTGATGGGGCATATGATGAAGTAGACTTTACCTATGGAAGCTCATGCTACAATCATAGCAAACATCAAGAACAAATGTCATATTTTTACATATTTTTCTTATCTTTTCTATTCTTGCTTTTTATTATTCATACACTCCTTTTTCCCTTTTTTTGCATAATATTTTTATGGTATTTGTTAAAAACTTTGTATAAATAAACTTTAAACAAAAAAAAACGTTTTTAAAAAGAACAAACAAAAGAAAGGATTATACATAAGCAACCATACACCTCAAAGCCAAGACCACCAGTGTTGAATGCTATTTAACTACAGTAAGTGCTCACTTAAAGTCATTTCGTTTTAAAGCTGATGGGAAAATACCATAGGAACATTTACATTTATCCATTAGCCTATGGTAAAACTGGTTTCGTTATAAGTCGTTTCCAAGAAGACAACTTTAAGTGAGGACCTGCTGTATTTTATATGTCTGCACTTTATATGTGGCTAAAATGTTGAGCCTCAGCAATCATTATTTGGCCACTTGTTTGATGAAATGGCATAGACACACATGTTGAGAATTTTGGTTTTCCTCATCCCCTTTCATGCCGTCCTGTCCCATCATCTCCCGTAAGCAGCAAATAGTAACGCAGTTTGACATTGTTCCTACCAGAGATGCACAGCCATTGAATTATCTAAGGACAATCTTAAATACCAGCTTTTAAGGCATAACTGATCCACTAAAAGCAAGTATTGTTTTGGGCATGCCATGTCACATTTATAACGCTTCAGTTTGCTTCGCATTTGGTTATGTCCTCCGATGTCATTTTGACGTTGCAAAGCCACATTACACAACATGACAGATGCCTCAGAATGAAGGGAAAGTTGCTACCTATATCCAGTATTCACTAGATCACTTCCAGTACAAAGGGCAATAACAGAGAGGAAACATTAAGTTGCCAGATGCTAAAAGTGCTGAAAGTGCAGACCAAACAATGCTCTAGTCTTCTCCGGTTATCAAGAATCATGTTCTGATTAATCACTGTCGCTTAGTTTCATGTTTGTTTTGATTAAATCCTATTCTTTTGTTTTGTCCCTAGATCGGAATCCCACATTGTCTAAATAGCAATGGCAGCTCAAACGATTGTATTGAATCAAGACAGGTTCCTGAAGGGCAACCCAATCCTAACTAAATCCCCATGCGGCGATGCAGCGGCGCCAGCATGGCTTCTGTTGTATCCCGCAGGGGATTTTTGGCCACTGGAGGCCTCCACGGGGTAAGAGAGCATCAGTTCCCTTGCCCTGGGGTAACCCCCAGCAGCCACCATGCCTCAACTCGGGCCTGCTGGTGGATAATGAAGTTTCAGGTAAAGAACAAGAATGCTGCAGAAGGACAGGGATATCCAGGCAATTGTAGACCTCAAGTGGTTGAATCGCCAGATGTGGAGACTCCACTTCAAGTTGGAAACCCTGTGCTCCATCCTAGTGGCCATGACTCAGGCCAACGTCTTGGCCTCAACAGACCTGTCAAAGGCCTACCAGGTTCCAGAGAGGATCAGTCTAATCTGATGAGCTACAGGAAAGCATTGCTTCCCTCGCATCATGAATCGAATCACACGGCTGTGTTCTGGACCACCTTCTGCAGAATCCATCTGCCAAAAGCAGCATCCACTGAGGCAAACAAGTATATATGACCGTGATTTCTGAAGGTGTGGAGTGACCACAAGGATCTTCAAGTATGTAGCTGACTTTACCAACACTGTGTTTGATTGTCGCACAACACCAGAACCAGGGGACATGCACTAAAATTGAGTGGAGGGAGAGTTAGGACGGACAAAAGAAAATATTTCTTCACCCAGCGTGTAATTCATCTGTGGAACTCCTTGCCACAGGAGGTGGTGATGGCACCTGGCCTAGATGCCTTTAAAAGGGGTTTGGACAGATTCATGGAGGAAAAGACCTTCACAGGTTACAAGCCATAAGCAACCTCCTGGTTGGAGGAGTAGGTTTTCTCTGTGCCAGGTACAAGGGAGTGGCAACAGGATACAGGTTGTTGTCTTGTATGCTCCCTGAGGCATCTGGTGGGGCCACTGTGAGATACAGGAAGCTGGACTAGTTGGGCCTTTGGCCTGATCCAGCAGGGCTCTCCTTATGTTCTTATTGTCTCCATGCAGGCTGGAACAATACATTACCACACACACGTGAGTGCCACCAAAACCATCATCTAGTCTTGCACCTCCTCCTCCTCTCTCCTTCAGTTTTTAATAATAATAACAAACTTTTAATAATACAAAACATTTCACCTGACATCACTGCATGGTGTGTTTCTTCACCCTTGCAAATGGCAGCCAGAAAGGTGGAATGGGAAGTGGAGAGACGATGAACATGACGACAGCACATCACATGTTCTGGTTTACTACGTGTTGCTGTGGAGAGAGGAAGAGATATGGTGTTCCTGCTTTTGCCATAGTAGTCAGTTGCCACAGTGTGTGGCTTCCCATTCTAAATGAGAGGCTGATTTCCCCATGAAGTCTCATGGCCCCAATTCCTCTGGCTGGCCATTATGCTTTTCGATAGCTGTTCCTACTCCTCCTCCTCAGTGTCCCGACATACTGATAATGATGACTGCTCTGTCTGATGTAGAACTGCTTTTATACATCCCCTGCTGCAGTAACCAGAAGCACAGCTTGGGAACGAAGGTTGGGCTTCTGCTGGGTTTTAGTGGGCTAACCAAGGTTTTTATTCCATTTGCAACTTTGTATTTAATAAATCTGTTTATTCTTCCAGACAACACTTTCCTATATACTGTTGATAAATACAATGAATGGCCTTCATTTGTCTTGTCTGGCTCTATATTGTTCATTTTATTCCTGATAGCATAATGCGCATGCTTCTGCACATCTGGTAAACAGCCTTTCCAGAATTGCAAAATTACTTTTCTTTTTTAGACTATCATCATCGTCGTCATCATCATCATCATTATTCTAAGGAAACATTTGTCCCTCCATCATGAAATTTCATCTTACCTAATTTGTTTCTAAAAAAAATGGGCCTTATTATTGTATTCTTCAAATGTGCGAGAAAATGCACCAGAAATATCTGATATATATAAGATTTTTTAATGTGATTTTTTATTTGTCTCCCATGCTACCCTGAATTATTGTTATTTGGTACACAGCAAAAAAGGAATTCTCCTGTGATTTAGTCAGACTGATAAAGTGGGATTGTATTGCTTTTTTGCATATTAACTTGTCCTAGATATCACACTTACTAGAGAATGAAACTGTACTTTCCCATCTTTGGAATATCATATATTTCATGTCATACAAAGCCTATCTCTTTTGTTTTAAAGTTTTCAATTTCTCCTCAGTGGGAAACCTTGAAGTATTAGTTTTGTTTGTTCTGTTCGAAAGATATATCTTTTGCATATTACAATAAGACTATGAAGTCAGCATTGACTTCAGAATATTTGAAGTCAACCTATGGCGGTTCTAAGGCAGGGGTTCTCAACCTCTTGGCCGCGGTGTACCGCCACCAGTGGACTCCCTCGATGTACCACCGGAAGTGACGGGCGATGACGTCTCATTTAACAAATATAATAATAATAATAATAATAATAATAGTATCACATATCTCCCCCAAAGATTGTTTTTCAATAGAGTCAATCTTTACATTTCATCTGCCAATCATCAAAGCCCTGTTCACGTGACATATTTGTGGTCAGTGAACAGGTGGAAGGAGGAACAGGAGACCACCCAATCCTCTGACCTCTGGCCTGTGTACACAAGACCAGATGAACACACAGAAGTCAGGAGTGAGGCCCACGAGTATTCATAGATATGTTGCATCAACAGAACTAATGAATACCATAATCAAGTGTTGAGAAATTGGGTAACGTACACGCATATGTGAACCAACCCTCATGTATGGAGATCCCATGCTATCCCAGGCTCCTATTTCTCCACTCCACCACTTCAGTGATTATGGTATTCAGTTGCTATGTCCATCAGGCATCACAGATAGTTTTCAGAATAGTTCAGAATGTGATAGATAAGTAATACTGTATATGAGTTTGTAACATAGTTTATTGTAACTGCCCAACTGTAGGCCTTGTCTAAATCTCACTCTATTTTCCTTCCTGGGTAGTCATATTAAGAGCCAGAATGGTGCAGTGGTTTGGGAGTCGGACTTAGACCTGGAAGATCCAGGTTCAAATCCCCGCTCAGCCACGAACCTTCCTGGGTGACCTTGGGCCAGTCACTATCTCTCAGCCCCACCTACCTCACAGGGTTGTTGTGAGGACAAAAAGGAGGGGAAAAATATGTACACCACTCTGAGCTCCTTGGAGGAAGGGTGGTATACAAATGTGAAAAATAAATAAATAAATAAATAAAATATAAGAAGAGCCCTGCTGAATCAGGCCAAGGGTCAATTCTTTATTCAGAGAATTCAGGGCAATATATATATATGCTTCTCTCCCCCCCCCCCCACATTTTATCCTCACAACAACTCTGTGAGATAAGTTAGGCTGAGAGATACTGACTGGCCCAAGCTTACCCACTGAATTTCATGGCGAAGTGGGGATTTGAACCCAGATCATGTCCTAGTTCAACATTCTAACCTTAGCTGTCTTTCAAAAGTCATCATGAGGCCGGTTGATTTCCTGACTTTGAAAACAGTGTTTGAAGAGGCTAGATCATGTGTGTGAGTGAATGAATTCCTGAACTGACAAGTGTATAAGAATACTATACACTGACCAGACGATCATTTCAGTCTGGCAACTTCAACCCAAGAAGATGAAACAATCAAAAGTTTTCAATTGATTTTATAATATTTCATATTAAGCCAAGATTCCTGGGATAACAATAGGGACTATTTCTATCTGGACACATTTAGGGAATTAATTTTGCTTTGCCTGCTCTTTCTACATCAAGCCAGCCTGCAGAGGTCACTGATGTAGCAATGCAAGGGTGGTGGTTGTGTGTTTTCCTCTTAAGTAGCTACCCAGTTCCCTCTGCTGGACATTACTACTTATTGCACCCAATTTTGTCAAGGTTGTCCATCAAGCCAGGTTCACATGCCAGCTTCTTGCATTTTTCTCCACCCCTTCCTCATTGGTTTAATTCCATTTTCTTCTTAGTTTTTAATAAACTGTATATATTTTGATTCCTTACCAACCAAGTCCATGTTCACTGGTAATTCAGTGGGTTGTCACATCCTAAGTGCTCATGGGCGCTACTGCTATTGGGTTTTTAAACAAGAACCACTGGGATCTGTGCTCTCCTAGGAAGGGAGGCTTTTCCCAGATGGTCCCCCTCCAACAGGTTTCCTCAGCCAGGGATGGTGGCAGCAGATATATCTACCAATGTGCCCCCCCCCATTTATCCACTGACCCAGTAAATCAGTGAAGCAGAAAGCAGGAAAGGGTGTGCTGAGCACTAAGCAGTACTCCCCGTGGTCATCCTCTAGCTTCCCTAACACCCCCCTAGTTGTGATACGTCTAGTAGCAATGTGAGGTGTGGTGTAGTATACTGACTACACACAGCACTGAAACATCAAAGGGTCTGTCTCTTAGGGAGTCAAGAAGACATTGCACTCTTTATTCCATTCAGTGAAAGTCAGTTGTCTTCTTTTTCATTGCAGAGACAAATGAACATGACACCAATGGTGCTGTTTATATCTTTGTGGCCTCTGCTGCTATACTTACCTGTTGGTGAATTATGACTCTTCCATCTCTACATGGCGATATTTTTTTATCCCTATTTGTCTTTGCTACATAACGCTAGATTCTCTCTCTCTCCCTCTCTCTCCCTCTCTAGACAGACAGACAGACAGACAGACGGAGAGAGAGAGAGGAAGTCTAGCGTTATATAGCAAAGACAAATACATAGAGAGGCTCTCTCTATATCTGTCTATATCTATACCTATATCTATATAGATAGATAATTGGAGTGATTTGACCAGCACCCCTTGCCAAAGAGAAAGCAGTTCTTAGATGAACGGGCAAGCTTTATTGTTTATTTGGACTCTACGTGGCCTCGATGATGTCACCTGAATGTGATGCTAAGGCCGCCCAAGATAGACAAATCTAATCTAATGACTTCCTAAGATACAAACAATGACACTCCGGAAACATGCACTAAAGTTTTCCATGCTGAAAAAACACACCTCACTTTATTTTAGAATTTGAGTGTTACCTTGTTAATTAAAGAGCAGGTTCTCTTGTATGGACCATAATGTAGAACAACAGAATATATAAAGAAACAGATCGAGATCACAGAAACATCTATAGACATACCTTTAGCAGAAATGAATTTTCAACACAGAGGAGAGAGCGTGCAAGCGTGAAGATATTTTAGACCAAAGGTTCAGAGCTAGAGCAGGGCGAGGGTTTCCAGTGAGCAGGATGCCTGCACACCACCTGGCTTCCTGACTTTCTGTACGCTCCCGTTGTCTCTCACACACCCATCGTTCCCCAATCCAACAGTTCCTTCCTTCCCCTCCAGCTGCCCCCACATAAGCCAGAATATAAATGCGCCATGAAAGAGATTGAATCAATGCATACATGTTTTGCTTCACTTGATTTTTGTTGTTGAAAAAATATAAAGTCCTCGTGTTTACACTGTGGATAATTGTGTGCACAAAAGTTTCCTCTCCTGGAGGGCCGATTCACATGACCCCATGGAGGGGTCTTCCGGTGGTACTCAGCGTGATGGCGGCCATGTAGGTGGTATGCCATGCTGAGTACGTTGAGAACCTCTGGCCTATGCCATGCTATTCAGACTCTGTTCACATGCCTAATTTACACCGCCCCCCCCCAAGTAGCAGGAGAGGGAGCCCTAGATTTTCCTACCTATTTCCTCCCCTCCCTCCCCTTACCTGTTCTGTGGCACACCTGGAGTCCTCCTTGGCACAGCAAGTGTCAAAGGGGGTGGATGAGTGACAGGCCCAGGGAGGGACTGAGAGACAGAAGTCATGGTTGTCTTTCGTCCTGCTACACTGGGGGTTCAGGAGTATGTGAACAGTGGGTAGGTCACAAGGTGGAAACCTGGCTTGTGGCTTCATGTTGAAGGACCAAGATTCATTCTTTACCATCTCCCCATTCAGTGATGATAAAATGAAAAGTTTCCCTAGGTGTGATCTTCGGTTGAATTAGCTGCTAGTTGTAGGATGTCCAAAGAGAGACCCAGAAAGACAAAGAATTCTTATAACAACTTTATGCCAGGTCCTACAGTAAGTGCCCACGGGCCAAACTACAAATGGCGCTAAATGCATCAGTGTCCAGTTATAGGCTTAAGTTTGCACTTGTGTAGCAGATGTGCAGGGCCGTGATGTGGATCAGGACTACAGTGTAGGGATAGTGGATATTTAATTCTTTATCTCTGTACTGAAAATTCCCTCCACAAAGCAGGAATGGAACCCCAAAAGCGACCTTTGCTACCTTTGGTACAGGGGCATTTTTAGGGTTAAAGAGCTGCGTGGGGGTCATTTTCAGTGGGAAAACAGCACAGGGGTGAAACAAAATGCCCACTAACACTATGAGTGTGTAACGGTGAGTCTGCACTGGCACACGTTTCCTAGGTAGACCTCCACATGCACATGCCTCTGCATTCATGCTGCAACACAACCCGTGGAGCCCCTTGTGCAATCTCCCCCTGCTTCCTGCAGAAGCGCTAGAATAGTGTTCCAGGCAGAGTCTTCCACTATGTCATTCCTTCTATTTTAGGTTCAAGAGGCTCCTTCTCTCGCCTCCTGCCATGCCATGGCAACAATAGAGATGCAGGTACAGCCTCATTTGGTTGACTCAGTGGCTCAGGGTCGACCCAAGACCTCCTGTGGCAGCATGCCAAATGCTGCCTCCTTACCTGATGATGTGCCGGCCTCTGCTCCTCCCACTCTCCAATGTTCTAGCCCAGCACTCTCCTCCCCTCCGCATTTCCTCTTCCTCTCTGTTCTACTCTTCCTTTTCCAAATCCAGGAAGTGGAAGGAGAAGGAGGAGCAGTGGAGGCAAGTTGGCGGACAGAGATTGGTGCCCCCCACTTATCTTCTGCTAGAGGAGACTGCTTCAGTTGGCCTCATAAATGGGCCAGCCCTATGATGGAGTGATTCTCAGAGCCCACCCAGATAGAAAGAGGTCCATGGAGGGCAGTTTGCTAAAGGCTAACTGAAACCTGGATATGGACCTGAGAAGCCTTTGTGGACGGCCCAGTCCTCTGAAGGGCCTACAGAAGTGGATCTCACAATCCGTTGCCATAAATCTGTTATGGCAGCATGAAAGTTATGCCACCGTCATGTGCTCCAGAGCCACTGGTGCAAATAGCCAGAGGCTCCACACACACACCAACAGATCTTGGACACCCACCAGAGCAGGTGTATGGTGGCAGCGAAGACAGGCAGGGGGTAGTTCAGGGGGAGGATAGGGGTGGAGATCAGGCCTTGGCAAGGGGTGGGAGGGGAGGGGGAGGATCTCGGTGGCAGTAGCGTTGGATCCTATCCCCCTTTCCTGACCCAGACCCGCCTCCTGAGTCTCCTCAGACTTATGCTAGCAAAAGATCTGGCATAGGGCTGAGGGTTTCCATTGATGGCCAGGCAGCCTACAGAGAGGTAAGTAAAACACTTTTTAATTTTACCTGTCCTGAACCATCTGGTCATTCCCCCAGCAGTGCTGCATGCTCTGGGCTAGTGGGGGGGGGATACAACTGGGCCGACAGACCTCAGCACTCAGCATGCTCCTGATGCCCTGAAAAAAAAAGCAATAAAGAAATAACCTTTCAATTTTACAATATATCTGTTGGGAAGGGAAGACAGTTTTCTAAAGTCGCCTAAAATTATTCAGTGAAGCTAGAGAGAAACATCTTTATACCTGCACTAATTTCATTTTATTTTATTGACTGGCAGAATTCATAGGGAAATTAACAGAGATCAAAATCTCTCCAGCCTTGTGGAGTATGCAAAGGGATGGTCTTTAGATGTCCCAATACAGGGACAGATTTAGCAGGAACAATCTGGCTACTTTGTTCTCATCCAGAAAGACAAAGCAGACACGTACACACACAGTGGCCCAATTAAATTTTTTTATTATAGCATAAGGAAATTAGAACCAATCCGTCTACCATAACATACGCATGATGAATTCGAGTTAATTTTTTTTACGTGCAAAAAAAAAATCACAAAGGCAGCATTCAAAATTGACTGACAGATTGGTGGCAAGCTACGTATTTTTGTATTCTGCTTAATTCCTCCTACTAAAGAAGAAATCAAGGCAATCTGACATCATCTGACGTTCTTTATCACATAATCGTCTGAGAAAAACAGATTCATCCCAGGCCAAAATGACCTGGGATGCATTCCAATGCTATAAACTCTAGATGACTAGTTTTATGTGGCACTCCCCAGTCGCTGTTTTGCTGCCTCCTATGGCAATAGCTGACCCAGATGAGTAAACGCCTCACCAGTGCTTATAGTGCCAGGCAATGACTTTGGCTCCTGTGCTCCATTGTAAAGCACATTCAATGTAAAGGCGAAACAGTCGTCTTTCTAGCCCAGGGGTTCTCAACCCCTTTGGCATGACGTACCAGCTCCGTGGCTGCCGCATCAAACACCACTGGAAGTAAGTGGCAATCATTGCCACTTACTTCCGGGTTTTCAGCCGTGCCAGAGGCCTGAAAGCAGAGATAAGGGGACAAGGGTGGGCGGGCTTTTCCAGCTCTGGAAACCCTCGAGCTCTGCCAGCTCTGCAGAGCTCATGCCGCCATTTCCAGGGCTCCTGCGCAGAACCGCGCAGCTGCCCGGGCGGCCGCCATCTTGGCGGCCAGAGGCCCATGTATTACCTCCCGGCGTTACGCGTACCACTACTGGTATGAGTACCACTGTTTGAGAACTCCTGTTCTAGCCGTATTCAGACATTATAGAAGTGTGTACACCAATGCGCAGTCAGAGGGCAGCAAGAGAGTGTCAGCAAACCCTGCTTCCACGTGCTGCAGGCTGTCCACCCCCCACTGATGACCACCAGCACTGTCTGTCTGCAGTGAGCTTGAGAAGAGAGCCTTCCTCTAATCAGGGACTCCGGACTAAGGGACTCTTATTCTTTATGACAGGGAGGACCTCTCCCACCCTGAGTACCGCATTCGTTGCTACAGTCATGTGCTCTACTTGCGGTTGGCATGGGTGGGGCTTTGAAGGACATAAGTGCAGCAGGGGTGGGGCTTGCACTCTCACACACACTCGCAGCCCCCCAGCCATGAGTTGGTGTGCACACTTCTGTAACATCTGCATAGGGCCTCTGTTTACCAATTGTGTTCTTGTAAGTGACAGGTCAACACCACTCAGAGTTAAAATTACACGTTATTAAACGTATAGTTTGGTCATGTGTGTTGATTTTTTGTTGTTGTTTGTTTAAGCTAAATAGCAACAGTGTGTGTGTGGGGGGGGTCATGATAGAGAGGACCCGGGCTGGCCCAAGACCAGTGTAGACTTGAGTTTATTGACAATGACTTGACTCGGTGATTGTAAAAGACTCGAAAGATTCGACTCGAGACTTGGAGCCATTTACAAGTTGAATTTTCAGGTTTAAAACCTTGTTAATTAAAGAGCAGGTTCTCTTGTATGGACCATAATGTAGAACAACAGAATATATAAAGAAACAGATCGAGATCACAGAAACATCTATAGACATACCTTTAGCAGAAATGAATTTTCAACACAGAGGAGAGAGCGTGCAAGCGTGAAGATATTTTAGACCAAAGGTTCAGAGCTAGAGCAGGGCGAGGGTTTCCAGTGAGCAGGATGCCTGCACACCACCTGGCTTCCTGACTTTCTGTACGCTCCCGTTGTCTCTCACACACCCATCGTTCCCCAATCCAACAGTTCCTTCCTTCCCCTCCAGCTGCCCCCTCCAGCTGCCACCTGATTTTCAGGTTTAAACCTGTTTTCCCCATTAAATAGATAGGGACTCACACAACCAAAGACTCGGGACTTGGGGGCAAAGACCTGGGACTTGACTCGAGACTTGGAGTCAGAGACTTGATCCACAGCCCTGCCCCTCCTGGCACCTGAGGCATGCTGCCCCCCTAACCTGGTTAACCTGGTAACCTTGGCTAGCATAGGATTGTGCCCCCAGTCTTGATGATGTTAAAGAGAAACGCACACATATTTCTAGTGATAATGATCGAAAAACTATGATTGCTAGTACCCTAAACCTGGATAAATGTAAGCAAGTGTGACAAACAAGCACCCCACTCCTGAAGACACTCCCCCTTTCCCCGTAGATACACTGAGGTTGACCTAGGAATCAGCTGATCACATCCTCCATTCTGTCCAGTGCTCTGGGTGACATATTGCAGGTCACATGTTCAGAGCTCTGGGTCATATGTTCCCTTTCAAATGTGTACTGTAGTTCCATGACTATCTGGTATGGCTAGGAAACAACAGTCTTGTCTAAAGCCTTTCTGAATCCCCACTGGGTTTGGCTCACATTTGGTCATTGGTCCAGTCAGCCCACCAGTCTTGGAAGTGTGGACATTTGAAGGTCTGTTGATTTCAAACTAGCTTATAAGAACTGGGGGCATGGGGTTAGTCTTCCCAAAGACACCTGGCCTAGATGCCTTTAAAAGAGGTTTGGACAGATTCATGGAGGAAAAGACCATCACAGGTTACAAGCCATAAGCAACCTCCTGGCTTTAGAAGTAGGTTTTCTCTGTGCCAGGTGCAGGGGAGTGGCAGCAGGAAACAGGTTATCTTGTTGGCTGTGTGCTCCCTGGGGCCTCTGGTGGGGCCACTGTGTGATACAGGAAGCTGGACTAGATGGGCCTTTGGCTTGATCCAGCAGGGCTCTTCTTATGTTCTTATGTAAAGGGAGATTAAAAAAAAAAAAGAGCTGACCAGCTAAATGGTGAAGGACTGTCTGTACTGTGAGATGCTAGCAAACAGTCCAATCCTATCCAGGGTTTACAGTGGCAGATCTTGAGATCTGCCACTGTACGCCCTGGACCAGGCAGTGAAAAATCTGTGCCGCCATTGTGTGCACTGGGTGCACCAGTGCAAATGGTCACAGGCCCCACATGCACGGTGCATGACAGCAACTCCCTGATGCCCTGCTGGAGCAGGTTCAGAGGAGGATTGACAGCAGTTTGGAGTGGGCTGCCGCTGGGCAAGGGGCAGGAGGAGGCAGGAGGGGGTGGATCACAGCAGCATTAGCAGACCCTTCACCCACCCCAAAATGCTCCTGGTGTCAACAAAGCAGGTGTAGGTCCAAGGAGACCCATTGGCATCCAGGCGGCCGACAGGGAGGCCAGTAAGGAAAATTGTTATTTACCTCTCCCAGGCCATCTGGTCCCCCCCCCCCCCGCCCAGCATGTAGCACGTACTCCAACATCAGCACTGCATACTATCAAGGAAGATAGGATTGAGCCCTTAGCGAGAAGGAATGCTTGTACTGTCCAGCCAGAACTGGGTTGATTCCTAAACTGGCATTTTCCACTACAGTCAAGGAGATAGCAGAATGCTGATTGCAAGTAGATTTCTTTCAATGAGGGACATTTTAGTTGGAACCTGTTTCCAGGGATGGTGCCAGGCTATTTTTGTGCCCTAGGCAAGGGCTAACTACTTGCACCTCCCAAAACGTTTTTCATAAGACTTCATAATTAATTATATTCCATAGCACTGTTGTGGTATTTATCAATAAAAGATATAAATTATCAGTTGCATTTTTACATAGGTTAAAAAAAACTAATCTGTATAAAACTGTGCCCCCCCCCCAAAGGTCAGTACTGCCCCTCTGGTCGGGGCCCCTCTGAGGTCTGCACCCTAGGCAGCTGCCTAGTTGGCCTAATGATAGCACCGGCCCTGCCTGTTTCATATTTCTCCTGGATTTGCCTCTTGATCTCAAGCATAGGATTTGATTGTCTGTTTTTTCCTCAACCTATTTTTATTCCCAATAAATCTTTTCCTTCATTTTTGATTAAATAAACCTGCCTATTTCTTCAACCTAAAGAACAATTTGTTTCCCTGCCTCCTCAGCCAAAACCTGACCCAGAGAGAGAGAGAGAGAGAGAGAGAGAGAGAGAGAGAGAGAGAGAGAGAGAGAGAGAGAGAGATATCTTCCATGCCTTTCCTCCTCAGGTACTCGGTGTGAGGGCTCTCAGTAGAAAGACAGACTCCTAACTGGCTTGTAATGCAATGCAAATGAACACCTTGATAAGATAAATAAAAAGCAAACTGGCCATACGAGTTGCCAGGTAATATGCCTTTTTCTCTATAATCCTGGGAAGAATGCATTTTTGGCAGATCTTCCAGCAACTCATATGTGGATGCAAATGTTCTGGGTGACAAACTAGCACAGTATTGCCAACATGAAACGTTATCCTTGCTAACAGCCTTCAGAAAGAAATAGATGGCTGGCAAATGAATCCAGATACCCTTTACAGCCCTATTCTTTCCCCATTTACAACTCCTCAGACCCTCATCCCATTGTTTTACCTATTACTCACTGCCTAATAAATTATCAGTAATGCTCTCGCATAAAACATTTATGATCCTGAGCATCATGTGATTAGGAGTAGCTGCAAATTTCTGTCAATATAAATCTATGCACATTGATTTCACATGAAAACAGCCCCAGACTTGTATTTCAGGACCTTGGTAAAGTTAATATATTTAATGCTTCTGTGGTGTTTCATTTTTAAAAGATTTTTAGAATACAGATCCTCCTTGTTGTGCCCATCATGTGTGGCCTTTAGTCACAATGTGTGCAGAGGATTGGTGTTAGCGGTTGGCATCTCCAGCTTTTTTCTTTTTTTCCTCAGGCAGAAAGGTAGTAAAGGTTAATCTCAGATCATTTTATGGTTCCTCCCCTTTCCCATTAGGCCACACCCCTTTAACACAAAGCTCTACTCATACTGGAATTCCACGCTCCCATTTTTCAAGGGCTGGCAGCCCTGTGACATGATCATCACTTTCCTCACACTTTCTCCCCACTTTCTCACAATACCAGGTCTTACCTCAGAAATCTCAGAGTGTTAGATGCAGCCAACCTACCAACTCTAACTGATGCCCAAATGTCCCAGAAGGGCCCACCACTCTGGAGCCCCTGCAACCACTTCCCACTGCCATCACTGCCTACTCACTCAGCCATGCACTTATTCACTCAGGGCCCAAACCTATCCCCCACCAGTCAGCACGCAACGCAGCTGCTGGAGCACACACTGTATACTATGTGTGGGGGGGGGGGGCAGTGACCAGACCAGAAAAGGTAAGTAAAAATCTTTTTTTACTTACCTCCCCAAAGGCCGCCTGGCCTCCAATGGGTCTCCTCAAACCTACACCAGCCTTTTTCTGGCATAAGTCTGAGGAGACTCCTGGAAGCGAAGCCGGGGCGGGCCAGGAAGCAGGGGCAGATCTCAGCAAACTGCTCCTGGCCTGGCCCTCTCCCTATCCCAGTCTGCCCATGATCTTCTCCTGAACCTGTCCCGCCACCAATTTACCAGTGAGAACTTGGGACAGAGGGGTTCAGTGGGCCACTGTCACCCGCGCGCAGCTTCCGGCCATTTGCCGTAGTGGCTGCAGCCCACCGAATGATGGCGGGAAAGCTGCTCCATCGATCTGAGACTTACTGACAGATCAGTGGTAGGGTCAGCAAGGAGCAACAACACCCTATCTCCAGCTTCTAATTATCAGAAGCATCCCCACAATATGATGAAATAGGTAAGCATCCAAACAGCTGCCCACTTAGCTCATAGGCCTACTCGGACAGTACCATCTGAGCCGCTCCCCCCCTCCCCAGCAACGTCACTGCAGGGGGGGCAGAGCTCCAAGTTCCGTCAGGCTCTGACCCTCCATTACACGATGGGAGAAAGTGGCCCCGCCCCCTCGCCTTTGGAGCCATTCTGGCTGACGAAAGCAAGTACACTTGCTTTTTGTCGGCCGGAATGGCTCCAAAGGCGAGGGGGCGGGGCCGCTTTCTCCTGTTGTGTAACGGAGGGTCAGAGCCCGACGGAACTTGGAGCTCCGCCCCCCTGCAGTGAATCTGCTGCCCCTCCCACACAGCTAGGGACATGCTGTTCCCTCTGCTGGCATGCTTTTCCATCCTCCTAATCAGGTGTCATCAAAACTACTCCCTCATACACAATCTAAACAGAAGTTTAATGATGTAATGTTACATCATTTTAAAGTACTATTTAGATTGCATGTGACGGAACGATTCAGACTCCCACGCCATTAGGAGAAAGGGAAAGGCATGCTGGGAGGTGGAGCAGGACATGTGCGACCCTACCCCTAATCGTATGGGGCTGCTGGCTTGGAAGGCCTTGTCTGAACTGACCCATAAAGTTTCACACTATGTAAAAACCTATTGGCGTATGGTGAAAATTAAGCACTTTTAAAATCCTGTTGGTTTCAATGGGATAATTCAGTCTGTGCCTAAACTCTGCCCAAGTCTACATTTCTCCAACTTGAAATCAATGGGACTTAAAAGTGTTTTAACGTGGCCAGGATTGCAGCCCTAGTTGTACACGAAAAATGTAAAACAGGTCCAACTTAGGCCTCATTTATGAGCATCTGGCTTTAAGGCTCTGGAGAAGAGGGAGGTTAAGCCAGTGGCACAACCGTTTAAACTGTAAGAGAGACAGAGCAGAAGGATAAGAGAGTGACAGCTGACAGAATGAGGAAACCATTAGCACCATGGGGCTATAAGGTGAAAAGGCAAAATGAAAGTCAGACTGTATCTGTAAAGTCATAGATCCAGTCAAGCAGTCTAGAGGAGTCATGGACACGAAGCAGGTTCCACTGCATTCTAGAGAGATAGCCTGGCTCATCTGTGGCAGCAAAAATAATGAGTCTTATGGATTAGAGTGACACAGAGGCTGGACAGAGATAATGGATTGGGTGGTGGTTTTTTTCCCCAGAGAACTGATGGTGTGATTAAGCCATCGTTGCACTTCGCAGGTAGTTGCTGTTGCTTCTGCCCCACTATCGACTCAATTCCAATGGGTTTTGAAGGTTCCGACAACTTTCAAAATCTGTGGGGGGGGGGAACAAAAGAAAATAATGTGTGCATCACAGGGGGCAGTGCCTCTACTATGCCCCCGTCAACTCTCTTATTTTATTTGTTTATAGAGGTCTGGACTGTTTTTTGCCTTGGTCACGAGATATCTTGCACCTATTAAAAGAAGTATAATAAATTCAAGCTGCTGCCTGTCCCCAGCAAGAATCATACACATTCGCGATGGGGGTGAACTTCTAAAATTCATGGGGGGGGAGGTGGGAATGTGAACTCCCTCATTTGGAAATTTTCACCTCATTTCGATGCAGACCCCCCCCCCGACCCATTCCTGAGGGTTCCTCCTTTCCCAAGCAAAACAAAATCTCACTTTTGCAAAAGTGAGAAGGGATAGCTGGTGGCAAGAGGACTGGACACTGCAGAAATCGTTAAGGACCTGCTCTTAACTCCTGAGTGTTTCCTGATGAGGATCATTTGGCTTACCAGATCCCCGCCGGGACGGGAGCAGTCTACCCTTAAGGGGGTGGGGCGCGGGGGCAGAACGCGTCGCTTTCTACTGCTACTGCTGCCCTTTCTTGGCCTCGATCCGCCCCCCTCCCTGCCCTGGTCTCTGCCCCGTTCCACCCCCCTGCCCTGTTCTACCCACGCCCTGCATCCCTCCTCCCCCCCCCATGCTGACTTACTGCCACCAGGACTTCACGGCAGGCTGCTGGCATGCAGCCATGACCTGGCCGCGCTCTATGGTGTGTCACCTTTTGCAACAGCCATAAAGCACCAGAAAGCAAGTTTCACTGGCCAAGTGGATCTGCCTCCCGTCTCTCCTATACTACATCTTGATCCACATTTGTTTGTGTCCCCTTCTCTCTTTTTTCTCCCAAAAGAGAATTGGACTGCCTCACTTCATGTCCTCTTTGCACATAGCAACTGCCTTATATATGTGTAGTTCCAAGCACTGTAAAGTGGAGGAGGACGCTGCTACGTGTATGTAAGTGGCCCCTCCCCCTTACCAGTCAGAGCCATTCCCAGCGGGCGACGGCTAACTCATGGGCGGCTGTTCCACCCATGCGGTAGCCGTCTCCCACTGGGAATGATGACTCCGACCAGCGAGGGGGAAGGGCCGCTTACACACACATAGCAGCATCCTGCTCCACTTACGGTTCTGCACCACCCTCGGAACGCCAGAGTTTCCAAGATAGGTTGTCCTACTTGCCCTGTAGGCAAACCAGGCCTAGCGCATCCCCCAATCTGTAAACACATTCTCTTTTTGAACTCTCTGACATGTTCCCATACAGAGGGGAAGTCCTGGCTGGCACAAATGGGTAGGATTACCCCACCCAGGTATGATAAGCATGCCAAGTAAAAGACATAAGATATGCTGGAAGTGAACTGCCTACATGAGAGTTATGATGTAGTCCTGCACTTGGAGGAGGAAAGATAAAGAATGTTCACTATTTAAAGCATTAATATTTTGTGTTTTGTTGGTTGGTGTTTGGAAACACTCCTGAGCTAGCCAAAGAAAGAGGACAAGACTCGGCTTCTCTCTTTCTTTAAAACATGCCCACTCCTTTCAGAGTTTACATATTTGAAAATCTCAGCATATTTTCCATAGGTTTTTCAAGTTTGGCAGACGTGATGAAATCCTTGCCAAGGCTATTTCACAATTTCTCAATACCGTTCTCCATTGGACAGCTTCACTGGAGACTCAGAGCTTGCATTTACCATCAGTACAGGAGCAAACCTGTGTCAGGTCTTGCACACTAAAAGATGGGACATCTGATCGAAGCCACTAATCAGAGATGTTTTGCACATTCTACCACAAAATACTAAACACCCCTGCGAATATTTGCAGAATCAAGATAAGTCTCAGATGTGCCCACATCTTTGTAAGCACACATTCTTTTTTTAAATACCTTTTCCTTCTTGACGAACCTTTGTGAACATCTTCTGTGGATGTCTTTGATCCTTTGCAAAAGGTCAAATTGATGGTTCACAAAGGCTTGCACTTTTGTGAATGTTCACTTGGAACATACGCAAAAGTGCAGTTCAATTTCAGGTCTAACTGGAGGAGTACTCTTGCATTCCTAATTTTTAAAATGGAAAGGCTTCAAATAGAATTAATTAGCCAAAAACACATTATTGCATTGTCATTCTTGTCATATCTATACGGAGGTCTTACACGTTGCAGTTTTTGGCCCTCTTGAGGACTGGTTGCCCTAATGAATAAATAAGCATCATGGTTGCAGGACTGGCATTTGAATGGGGAGCAGTTGAGCCTTGGTCATGGGTGCACAGAGAGATTAGCCCTATAGTACTGCATAAATTACTCACACACTGCTAGTTTTCAGACTGCAGGCTTCTGCCTGGTGAATGTTTGGTGCTTTGCTTCTTTTTTCACCGCCACCCAATGTGCCATCAGTTGTGTGTGCGTGTTTCTTGACTCTAAGTGACTTTTGACTCACTGGCATTATAAAGGGAGAGCTTCTATTTAAGGAGAGTTTCTATTTAACGGCTGTACAGATGGCCCCTGATCTCAAAAACACAGTGCCTAAATCAACCATTCCCATGGACTTTTGATCAACTGCATATAGTGCTGCTGATAAAGTGAGGAAAGAAACCAGTTCCATGTAATGCCGAAAAAATGCAGAGCTATCTTATTTGGCCAGTCCTTGGGGAAAACCGGCTGATATTCAATCCCCAAAGTTGCATAATGTTACAACTGTTTTTCCTGATTATGCTGTGAAAATAAAGGCCACCTTTTCCTTTTCACAGGTGCTGAGAATCCATTTAATACAATTTATGAGACCGAATTAATTTTCACAACATGGACAATTAATCATATGACCAGGTACTCTTACCCAGAGCAGAGATTCATTCCAATATTGTTTTAATACGTACCTTAACCTCTCTAGATTAGGCAGGGGAGTACACAGTGGAAGAGTTTAACACAGATCCATACTCATAAATAATTTTCCCCAGGCATCAACAAGAATGTGTGGCGCTCTGTGAATCATATTTTCCTAAGACTCTGCAGAAAGAGAGGCACAGGGTTTGCTTCCTATCTCTAGCTGGATTCAGTGGTATCTCCTGCCATCTACTGATAGAGTAATACCAAGGCTAATTTTGGTTTTTCTGATTCATTTACCAGCAGGATTGGGTCAATGGTCATTAGATTTTATTTATTTATTGTAAAAGCCTAATCAAGCAGAAATTTGTTTGCTTTGCTAGACCTGGCATCTGTTTTTACTTCGGTAGGTCACAGGCATGCATTCCATACAATTTCTCCAATTTTGGTATCTTTATATTTGCCCAATGGCTTGAGACGGGCACGATGTGACCTGCTACTAACAAGCAGGGCTGGCATCAAAGGGTGGCATCGTTGGGCAGCTGCCAAAGGTGCAGGACTCCCAGAAGGGCCCACTTCTGATCAGAGCTGGCCTCAGGAGCTGCAGGGCCCAACTGGAAACATTTATTTATTTTTTTTGCACGAACCCAGGTTCACAGCCAAGGTATGTAGAATCTTAGAGACATTATTTGTTATATTTAAATTGATTATAGACTTTATATCTCTATGGTAGAATGGAAAGCAATCAAAATGTGCACTTTAAAAGTGCATGTGAGTTAATGGACCAAATGGAGCTAAGCATATTTTTAATAAGCCTGCAAGTAAACAAACAGAATGTGTAGCTTACCTTTGAAAAGTAAATAGTTACAAAACCACTTGTTTTAGTGACTGTGGAATGATTTAGTAAAAATATTATTATTATTATTTTTAGAAAAAAATTTCAAAATGTGTGTACTGTATTTGACAAGACTAGAGTAGCACAGGGCCCCCTTAGGCATGGGGGCCCAATTGGTCCAATTGACAAAGCCAGCCTTGCTTCTGATCTACGAGTCCCCCCTTTTCGCCAACTGCCTTTGCATGATGGTGGTAGAGAGTGTTGTCACCCTATCAGGACCTGCTCAGCTAGGAAGAGGTCCATGGAGAGCAGTTTGCCTGGGGCTCCCTGAATCCTCAAGCCAGCCCTGCTTTTGAGCCGTATAGTGCATAACCTAACCTAAACACATCTATGTGGAAGTAAGAAAGTAATAGCGTGCAGTGGTTCCCAAACTGGGAGGTGTGGCTCCCAGGGAAGCTGCAGAAACCGCCCAGGGGAGCCACAGAGTGCCACAGAATCATCTCAGAAAACAGTGCAGTGCCAATTGGCAGGCAGGAACATAATGTAATGGGGAGCCACGGCCAATGGTCACCAATGGTAAAGGGAGCCGCCGGTCAAAAAAGTTTGGGAAACACTGGTGTATAGAGGTCCATGTAATTGACAACTTTCAGAAAGAATCATGTCAGCAATGCCATATACAGCCTGACTCCTCATATGTTTACTAGGCAGCAGGTCTCCCTGAACCCAGTGGCACGTATGCACATGTTAAGCGTGCACAGAACTGCAGCCTGCTCTCAGCTGCAACCCTGAATGTATTTCCTTGAAAGTAAGCCCTACTGAAATCAACGATACTTATTTCCAAGCACAGGAAGTCTCCAACTTGCAAATGGGTTGTGTTCCAGAAGTTCATGTGTCATTCATTTGTTTGGAACTCGGATGACAGTTTCAATGTTATCAGGGTTGCTAGGTTCCCAGGCTAGCCCTCAGAAGCCCATTTAACCCATAACTTAGCTGCCTCCTTTTCCTGTTTCCTTCCTTCTCCACTTCCTCATTCTCTCGTTCTCTGTCTCTCACTTTCTCCTTCTCCTGCCTTCCTCTTCCTCCTTCTTTCTTTCCACTTTCTGCTTCTCCTTGCCAGATCGGGTCTACAGCACTCTTGGAGCTGACGACAGCTTGTGACATCATCACAATCGCCACAAATGTCCATCGAGTGTGTGCCTGGATATGCTGGTATGTGTATACCTTCATACATGAGGTGATTGTTGTTGTTGTTTGAACTTCATCTGTAAGTGCAGCAGATGTTTGTAAGTCGTATGCTCATAACCCAGGGAGCCCCTGTATTATTATTATTATTATTATTATTATTATTATTATTATTATTAATAATAATAATAATAATAATAATAATAATAATTTAGTTATATTATAATAATAATAATAATAATAATAATAATAATAATAATAATAATAATAATAATAATAATAATAATTGAATTTCTATCCCACCTTATTCTCTGGCTTGGATGAAATTTCATCCTCCTGGTCAGTTGCCAGAACAGGAGAGTGTAAACCAGGTGCCCAAGTGTGTATTTGGTGTGTATTTGCTGTTAGATCTTTGTTCAGAGGTGGCATCAAGGGTTGGCTAGGTCAGGCACCAACTAGGCCCACACCCATTAGAGCGTCCACCTGGCCAGCAACTCCTAAACCCTCCATACTGGTGGCAGTGGTACCATTCAATGCACCATCAGAGGGCAGGTGGGGGCTCCAAGGCAGGGCTTTGCCCTAAGGCCTTCACTAACCTGATGTCAACAATGCCTTTGTTAAGGTGTATCCTTCACAGAAGCACCCTGAACATGCTCAGAGGCCGTTTGTTCTTCAGTCCTCTTTAAAAAAAAAAAACCACTTTGTTCCCCAGGAAAAGTCTGCTGCTCATACTTTGATACACTCAGTCTCAGGTGCTAAGCAATTCACAGGCTTGTATGACAATAGTAGCTTCCAGTTATCCTGATATTATTTATTTATTTATTTCTCAACATGCCCTCTGCCTTTGTACCCGTTAGGGATTATCACGTCGTTTTTTTTCAACTTGTTATAATTAAAATCTTTGTTTTTATAGCTATGGTTTATAATCCCGTGATTTTTATTCAGTCTAAGAATATTAACATGACAGTTTGCAATTCAGTTCGGTGCTTTCATGAAAAACAGTGAGCATATGCCCTAAAAGGAAGAGCTGGGTCGAGCTGTGCTGTTACATCCTTCTCCTCCATGGTCTGACTCATATGATTCTTCAAGTATGATGTGTGGGTATGGAGAGATCAGGATAGACAGTGCATGACTTGTGAGGGTCAGATGTACTGAAAAAGTTTCTTCAGGCTCCTGAAAAAAACATTCGGTGCATAAATGCCTTTGGTGTCACTCTACCATAAGGATGTGCTGAAATGTTTTGTGTCACAGAAAAGAGGTGACTTTTTTTTTAACCTGGTGGTGCTATGCATTGATAACGCTCTGCCATGATGTGCTATCCGTGAGCCACTGAGCATCCTGAGAAATGAGCTCAAAGTGCCAGGATCAAGCTGCTTACAAGACTCCACCACTGCAACTGGAATCCCTCTTAACTAAGGGCCACTTCACACATTACAAAATGTGTATGCTCAGAGGAGAGTGCTCTGTGTGGTAGCAGCACAGACGGGCCTTGTTGTGTGTGTTTGTTTGCACACTCTGGGCTAGCTGCAGTATGTCATAGCTTCCCAGTGTGCAGACACCATGCACATGTGCAGTGAAGACCTGACTGTACTGTCATCATACGTGATGATCTAGTTGAGCAGTGCATCTACAGCGATACCTTGCAGTTTTGTCTGGATACGGACCAGAGCATGGATGAAAGTCAAAAATGGATGGATGTCAAAGCATAGCCTTAATTTACTTTGGACGGTGAAAAATGTAAATAACTATATAACACATGTGAATGTGTGCAAAACCTAAATGAACAGAAATAAAAGAAAAAATAAACATAAGAATGTCAATTAGCATCGTGGAAGGTTGGATGAAATTAAATGAAAGTGGCAAGCACATGAATGAGATTTGAAATGTGGTTATACAGTTGGCCCTTGGCATCAGCAGGGGTTCCGATCCGGGAACCCCCGTGGATGCCAAAACCTGCATATATTTAAATCTGCGATGGGGGGGAGGGGCGACGCCATTTTACCTTGTTTTGAAGTGCCGCGTGGGCCCGCAGCCCGCTTCTTCAGTTCGGCGCTGCATTGTAAAGTCCTAACAAGCCTGTTAAAAAAACCGTGAATGGGAGCGACTTCCAGTTGCACACGAAACCGGAAATCAATTCCAATCTCGTTAACAATCTTTTTCGGAGCTTACAATGCAGCAGCACCGGATCAAAGAAGTGGGTGGCCCACGCAGTGCTTCAAAAAAGGTAAAATGGCAACCAGCTCTCAGTCAGCTTTGTTCGCTCTCACTGACATTGTCACATACATAGCAAATCAACGTAAACCCCATGCTATAGCGTGAACCCCATTTTAAACTAACTACCAAACTACGTCTTATGTTGCACACATTGACAGCACAATCCTGCTCAGAATTAGGCCTAAGGTATTATTTATTTTATTTTTATTTTTCACATTTTTTTTATACCGCCCTTCCTCCAAGGAGCTCAGAGTGGTGTACATATTTCCTCCCCTCCTTTTTGTCCTCACAACAACCCTGTGAGGTAGGTGGGGCTGAGAGATAGTGACTGGCCCAAGGTCACCCAGGAAGCTTCGTGGCTGAGCGGGGATTTGAACCTGGATCTTCCAGGTCTAAGTCCGACTCCCAAACCACTACACCATTACTCCACTTTGTTCTCTTATTTACTTAAAAGACAGAGCTGTGTTATATTCAGCTTGCAGCCAAAACAGTCAAACACTCATTGGTTGCGACTTCGACATTTTGAAGTTCTGAGCAAGTAGCTCTTCATCATCTGATCCATTTCAAATGTAGCCTATTCTGAGGAACAGCATGCAGCAGCGGTGTTGCTCCAGGAACTTCTTTGCTTAGTTGTTCCCCTGATGGACCAGAGTCATGCTTCTTAATAGGCAGCTGCAGCTAACCGCCTAGGGCAATGCTTTATGAAGGGCACCGTGTTTACTGCGGCAGCAGCAATGAAAGGACTTTGCCATCCCAAGGCTGTTATGGAGAGCAAGCTTCTAATTCTTTTAAAGAAAAGCATGGGCGTGAAGGAAGGATGGAAAGAAAGGGCCAAGGAATGGGCGAGGCTTCCGTGGACACCTAGAGAGGCAGGTGAGGAATCCAGTCAACATGGACCAAGAGTGAGATAAAGGTGGGTCTGTGACCAGCACCAGCTTCTCAGGGCCTCGTGGCAGGGGCTCACTCAGAGATGTGTCAGGAGGGGTATGAGCTGAGAGCATCCTTCTGGAAATCTGTGGGAACATCGATATGAAAGCGACTCTGTTGAAGCACAGACCGAGAACAAGGCTAAGCAAGAGGGGTGAGGAAAACCTGCCCAGCACCCCAGTACAAACTGTAAAATGACCATCAGTTTGGAGCACCATTAGCTACAATCCCATTAAACTGGATCCATGTGAAAACCAAACAGAGGAGAGGCAGACTATTGACCCAGCATGTAAAAAGCCCAATAGAGCATGAGTGGTACTTTCTTATGAGGACATGCCCTAAAATTCACATGGATCCCAGAAAGAGGAAGGCGGCACAGGGGAGGAAGGGGTGGGATCAGCAGCACTTGTGTGTGGCCGGATCATCTCCTTCTCCTTTTCTGCCACAGTTACACGCAAAATAGCTGGCACAGAACCAAGGAGGCCCAAAAGGAAAGCAGAGGCTTTCCCCAGGGTAATGGAATAAAATTGCCCTTACCCTAAGAAGTCCCCTACAACTGCCCCCACCCTATGATGCAGTGCGCACTCCATTGGTGTACCTGCAGTTAGATAGGATTAGGTAGGACATTGATCACATCCATGTAAACACACTTAAATTCCAACACATCTCTTTTTCAAAGCTCTGACTCTACATTTGTAATCCTTTCCTCCCTTTCAATAATCAGGAAAACACACACAGCGTGGCATTTGAAAAAGACATACCTTTCATACATTTCTGCTTAGAAAGCAGAGGAAATTATTAGTTCATATTTGATAAAGATTCACATTTTTCCAGGGTCGGACTCCTAAGAGCCACAATCCCCTCATGTTGGAGAGAGGCCAAACCATTTAAACCTCATTCAGTGGGAGGTTTATAGTTACCATTATTTTCAAACAAAACACTCTTGCTGAAGAGAATTCGGGAAAAGAATACGCATTTCTCATTTTGCAAGGCAAAAAGATGCACTGGAGGGATAAGCTGAGGTAGAATGAAGGACTGGACCAAAGGTAGGCTTCCCAGATCTCCAACCGGGACAGAGTGCTAGACCTTTAGGAGAAGGAATGTGAGCAAGTGTAGCTTGTTAAACCTTAGAGCACAATCCTAGGCATGTCTACTCAGAAGCAAGCCCCACTGAACACAATGGGTAGACATGCCTAGGATTGTGCTCTAAGGTTTAACAAGCTACACCTGCCCACATTCCTTCTCCTAAAGGTCTAGCACCCTGTCCTGGTTGGAGATCTGATAAGCCTAACCAAAGGGGAGAGGATCAGCGCCAAGTCCTGGATGTTGGTTTGCTGTTGTGTTATGGAATGTGGAGGGGAAAAAACCAACAGGTTCCTGTTTGGGGTTTTCCATGGCTTTCATCGTTTATCAAAAAGCTGATAGTTCAAACACCTGGAATGGAAGCTGTACTCACCTAAAAGTATGGAAGCCATACAAAACCTGATTTTGCCTGGCAGTGTATGAACAAGGAGCACTGTAAGCCATGGTTTTGGAGATAGTGGGCAGAGTGCTGGTTTGGGATCTGAAGAACAGACTAGCACTGTCGTCTGTGTGCCGCTTCCGCAGCCTCATAGTGCTGACTCAGATAAACAGGTTTTTTTCCCCTTCTCCCTTTGTTGCCTCCCCATTGTTCAAATATAGACTTTAAATTCCTTGTGTGTCAGGTACCTATATTGTGGGTGTGCGGGTGTTTGTGCACGAGCGTGTGCGCGTGCATTTGTTTCTCTGCAAAGAACCACACACATGATGGTGCTATATAAACAAATAACTAAGGAAAATACAAAGACAGCATCACTCTCCAGTATTCTCAATTCCACAAGAAACCTACCCTGTAAAGGAGACCATCACAAATTGTAACCCACAAAGCCAAATGCAGCCGCCTTGGGCATTTGCCTTGGCATAGGAAAAGGCGGGATATAAAATTTTTAAATAAAAATAAATAAATAAATAAATAAATAAATATCCAGTGGCCCACCAAGGTCTTTCTGCTTTAAATGTTACTGGTCTGTTTTCTGCTTGGGATTCTGGCCATGCCCTTGGTCAGGGGCAGTGATGTCATTAGGGTTGGTGTCACCCAGTGTGGTAACTCATGGTGTCACCCCCATTAACTTTATTTTAATATAGAACAGTACAGGTCACCCAACCAATTGGTAACCAACAAAAAACCAGTGGCCAACAGGATGACACTCACACAACTGAATAAGAGTTCTAGCATTAGCTCTGATACATAGAAATGACCCATATTAACACCTAATTGGTTCCATGCTGTGTCATAATAAACACCTCATTGGCTCTCGGAACAATCAGTCTTATTGTTCAGTTTTGAGTTAAGGAAATCCACTTTTTGTTACTTAAGGCAGTTGTGTTTTCTTTTTCCCCCGGTTATTTGGCTATAACGTTTGACAGAACACAGATAATTCAACATGGTTTGTTTCATTATATTTTTCATTAAATTACCTTTGCAATGATATATAACCTTATGGTATGATTCATAAATACACATTTTCCAAAAGGTTTCCACAATTTTGGTCACTAGTGGTGTAACACCCCCTCAAGAGCGTCATCTGGTGCGGTCTGCACCACCGTAGTGATGCCCCTGGTCAGGGGTCCCCCCAGACTTCCAACTGCCAGGGCCACGTTACGTAGTAATGCTCTTATGGTGGGCCAGAGCAGGCCCATTAAAGTAAATAATATATACATTTTATACAAAGCTCAAAGAATTTTCTCAATAGGAAAAGAAAAAGGTTTGCAAAATATTCATGGGTGTCTTCCTTTCTTCACTGGACTCTTACAGTACAATCCTGTGTAACTCTTGCACCGGTGTTACAGTACATCCACCGGTGTGAGTGCACTTATGCCAGTGTAACTTGTCGTACGCCAATGGACACAAAACAGAAACAGTGGTAGATGGTGGCAGGTGAGAGTGGGGTAAGAAGAGGAAGGAGTAGGGGTGCATGCAATTATTATGCTGCTGGGCTCAGCGTGCTGGCAAAACATATTGGTCAGGCAGATGTGGCCTGTAATTTAGGGGTCCCTGCTCTTGGCAGGCCAAAATGCACAGGCAATGGGCTGTGTTCAGCTTGGTGGGTGGCACAAGTGCAGCAGAGGCGTCGCTCCGGTAGGGGCCCTACCGTAAGTTGCACCCCGTCCTAGTCCCGTTTACCAAGCCAGCAGGAGGCGGCCCCGCCCCCTCACTGTCGGAGCCATTCCCGTGCGGAGAAAGCAACGGGCAGGGAGTCTTTTGCCTGCTGCTTTCTCCGCACGGAATGGCTCCGACAGTGAGGGGGCGGGGCCGCCTCCTGCTGGCTTGGTAAACGGGACTAGGATGGGGCGCAACTTACGGTACCGCCCCTACCGGAGCGACGCCTCTGAAGTGTAATATCTGATGTGACATGTGCATGAATACAGGAAGCTGCCTTATACTGAGTCAGGCTGCTGGTCTCTCTAGCTCAGCATTGTCTACACTGCCTGGCAGTGGCTCTCAGTTTCAGACATGGATCTTTTCCCACCCTATCTTGAGGTACCAGGGATGGGGGTGTTCTGCAGGCAGAGCCAGCCATCTGCCTGTGAACTATGGCCCTTCTTTGAAACAGTTTAGTTAGTTTAGTCTACATAGCAGTTCTTCTTCTGTGCCGTTTGTGGTATTCCCTCAGATCTTCTAGTTCCACAAAGGCACGCCTGCAACACGGAGGTTCTCCACACTTGTTGTTGTTGTTGTTCAGTCGTTAAGTCGTGTCCGACCCTTTGTGATCCCATGAACCATATCCCGCCAGGCCTTCCTGTCCTCCACTATCTTCCTGAGTTTGCTCATTTTCATGTTCATTGCATCGGTGATGCTGTCTAACCATCTCATCCTTTGCCTTCCCCTTCTCCTTTTGCCTTCAATCTTTCCCAGCATCAGAGTCTTCCCCAGAGAGTCCTCTCTTCGCATTAGGTGGCCAAAATATTTGAGCTTCAGCCTCAGTACCTGTCCTTCCAGGGAACAGTCAGGGTTGATTTCATTTAAGATTGACTGATTTGATCTCCACACTACCTCAGGTCATCAAGGGAGATGGCCCAAAGCCAACAGGAGTTCTGCCAAGGGCTGCAGGATTTGGCCTGAGGTTTGGAATCTTCCAAGGCAACGTTTTTCTGACCTCCACTCCCCCCATATTTTCAGAACGCACATACACAGCCCTCAGATCGGATAGTGGTATTGTTTCAGAACTTGAAACATGTCCAGTATTTGGCCTTCATTTCCCAACGGCTCAGGAAACATTCTGTTCTCACACTCTAATGGCTCTTCTCTAATGAGCACATGAAAATAACAAGAAGGCTACACTAAAGCCATCTTTTTTTTTCTTTTTTCTTTTTTGAGGGGGAAAAAACGAAATGATTAAAAGCCAAGGCCTCTATTTTCCAAGGCTGCTAGGAATGACAGGGTTTAAGAGCTCACCTTTTGAAAAGGCAAAATGCTGGAGTTTGGTTCTGCAGAATGGGGATTCGTTTTTAATTATGTGTTTGTGGTAGAGCTCACAGAATGGTAGGCAAACACAGACATGCTCCGGGAAGCAGCCATAAAAAACAGTGGCACGGGAAATGGAGACAGAGACTTTCCCCCTGCTCAGAAAGAATGTGCCCTCTCAAATGTGACTGCTGTTAGGATTGACAATTTTTCTGTTAGGGTTGACAATTGTTAGTAGCCCGTGCTAAAAGCCCCTGTTGCTTTCAACAGCAGCTTTCGCTGCAAACCTTAGTGAGTCATAACACTTATTTAGGTACTCTGAAAAGTTTCACGTGCTGGTTTCTGCACAGCAGCCCACTGCTGTTGAAGGCATAAGAGCAGTCCAGGCGAGATTGTTTTCTGGTCAGTTGGCAACCCTAGTGCTGCTGCAAATGTGCCTCCCTCTCAAGTCCCTTGCTTCTACCTTCCCAACAGGTGGAGATAGTGTGTAGATGGCACACATAGCAGGTAAGTAGGTAACATCAGAAATAGCCAGCCTAAGACACTGTACCCAGAGACACACATGCTGTACGCATTGAGAGTGGGGCTTAGGGTGTGTGGGCAGGGCTTACCAACACACTTCTGCTCCCCCCCCCAACTGCATGGACACTGTCCACCCGATTCTAACGTCTGCACAGGGCTACAGTATTACTTCTGAGAAGTGGGGGGGGGTGGCTGGTGCCCCCTTCCTGGCATCTCTAAAAGGCACCCCTGATTGAAAGGAGCACAGGCAGCAAGCTACAGAACACTGCCTTGTTGTTTCAGGGCATTTTCTCCAGATGGCAACAACTAGACTAACAAACCAGTAACACTTCGCCCTCTATTGTTCTCACTTTCTATCAGGATGTTGGTGTGGCCTCACATTAATCTTTTGTGTTTACCTCTGTTAAGCAGATTTATTTCTCTGGTTGGTAAATGTTTGGTCCTCAAATGCTTCAAACGTTCCAGATTCAGTATTGTCTCTGTAATGTAAACAGCTGGGAGCAGGTACAGCATTCATGAGACAATAGTCTTGGGCCCCAAGTATACAGGATGCAGCAACTATGTACCCTTGTGTGTGTTCATGAGTTGAAAGATACAAATGGTTTTGGATTTGAGATACGGAAGTGATGAGTTCTTGCATTCTTGCAGACACAGCTTCAGACTCTCCAGGTTCTTTGTTGCACAGTGGCGTTCCTGGGGGGGGGGGTGTACTGTAAGTTGCTCACAGCCTAGGTCTACTCAGCGTTACATGCATAGGAGACCCTGCGCGTTGCCTTCGCTGCTCGGAATGGCTCTGACGGCGAATGGGCGGGGCCACCATGTAACACTGAGTAGACCTTGTGCAACTTACAGTAACCAACCCCCCCCCCCCCCCAGGAACGCCACTGTTGTTTGCATACCCAGTTCTCCCAAGCAAGAATCCGGTGTTGAGAGCCCAGATAAAATATCAGAGTTCCCAGATGTTCCCCTTTAAATGGAACTATGTAGATGCAATAAGCAAGAAGATTATTATGGACTTTGCCCTACCCTGGGTAGGAGAGAGACTGTAGTTTAGTGGAAGAGCATTTGTTTTGCGTGCAGAAGGTCCCAGGTTCAACCTCCAGGCAGGGCAAAGAAAAATTCCTCTCTGACACCCTAGAGAGCTGCTGCCAGTCAGTGTCAACAATACCAAGTTAGGCGGACTAATGGTCTGACTCTGTATAAAGCAGCTTCCTGAGATGGTTGTTGGGGGTCTATTCGCAATCTGAACCCTCATTGGTGGACCTTATTCAGTGACACGATTTGTGTGCCATTTGCACTGAAGCAATTATCCACAAGATGTCCTCATCACGTATTCCAGCATTCACCAGCTCGCTCGCTCGCTCTCCCTCGCTCTCTGCTCACCCCCAGCATCCATTTGTGCATTTCTTATCTCAATTCTATACAGTCTCATAAGGGAGCTTCATCCATTAAAATTTCTGGTTTTATGCACACCTAACTCTACACACAGGATTGCATCTTGCAAATGTGGGTGTTGCAAACCAGGCAGGAACATCAACAGTTCTATTTTTTTCTGTGTGTACAGAAAAGTTCCTGGTGAACTCCTGCCAGTAAGGGCTGGGTGCTTCATTGCCATCAGGGTGGGTTTGGAATAACTGGGTAATCCACAAAGGATTACATTGAGGCTGCCAGATCAACACTTCCAAACTCAGGGGACACTCTGGAGCAGGGGTTCACAACATGCAGCCCCAGGGCTGCTTGCGGCTCTCTGAAGGATTTCCGGTGGCCCCCAAAGAAATCGGGGATCCCTTGGTGCGCGTTGCTTACGAAGAGAGCGCCGAGGGATCTCCGATGTCTTCGCTCCAGCCGCGTCGCTGTGCAGCCTTCTCGCTCGGGTTGCTGAACGAGAAGGACGAAGTCACTGAGCCTTGCGAGCCCATTGGCCCGGAGGCTTTGAGGCCGTTGCTGAAGGCGGCGTTTGATCGCTGCCAATCAGCTGGAGTCTCCTGGCATTCGGCCAGGAGCTGGAAGAGCCGCGTCTCCTCTTGTGTGCCAATGGGCGCGGAGGTTTGGGGGCTTGCCCCATTGGTGCTGTCGCTGCTCCGTGTGAGGAGGAGGCTTGCTCGCGGCGGGAGGGCAAATCCGAATTTTTATTTCTGTAAATATCTTTATTTATTTATTAATATGTTGCTTTTCTGGATATTTTCCGGCTCATGGACACACACCGTGATGTCACTTCCTGAGGAAGTGACATCACGGTTCCTTGACACGCCCCCCCGTGCGGCCCCGAAGAAGTTTAGTCTATTCATTTTGGCCCCTACCTACTTCCAAGTTGTGCACCGCTGCTCTGGAGAGTAGTGTCTAACGTGTTCTTATTTAATGCAGGGGTTCTCAACCAGTGGTACTAGTACCATCAATGGGACTTCTTATTTTTTATTAAACTTAGGGCGCAATCCAAACCTACTTAGGCCACCGTTGTAACCAGCAGCCCAGTGAAAACGGGAGGCCCCAGAATGAAAAGGGGATTCAAATCCCCTCCAAAAGGGGAATTCAAAGGGGATTTGAATCCCATTTCCGTTCTGGGGCCTCCTGTTTTCACTGGGCCGCTGGTTACAACGGCGGCCTAAGTAGGTTTGGATTGCGCCCTTATTTTATTAAACTTATTTTATGTATTATTTTAAATTATGTATTTTAATTTTTGTTGTAAGCCGCCTTGGGCATTTGCCTTTGGCATAGGATAAGGCGGGATATAATTTTTTTAAAATAAATAAATACTTCGGCCGACTGCTGGTGGTACTTTGGACCGCCAGACCACCAGAACCCTGCTCCAACGCGGCGCTTTCAGCAGCACGTTTTCGCTCTTGAAAGGCTCCTACCTTTGGCTAACCCTCCCAGGAATGCTGAGAAGGGCCCTCCCACCCTGCATTTACTGGCCTCCGAAAAACTGAAAAAATCGCCAATCACTTCCAGTGGTACGTAGCAGGAGAGTAGCACCGGAGGTGGTACTCGGCCGGGAAGGGGTGAGAACTCCTGATTTAGTGTGTTTATATACCACCTGTTGCAAGCCGGTGAGGCCATCTCAGCCCACCACATGTTGATGGGGGGAAGCATAGGATTGGGCTGTTAGTTGTGGCTCCCTTGTTCACCTCCAGTGGCTAAGGGGGCAGTCAGCAATGCACCTGCAATGCAGGAGAAAAATGTGCGCTGGTTCAATTAGATAGCTCCTTTAATAAACACCAAGGTTTCCATAGCCACAACATTCAGTAGAATATAAGCTTCCGAGGTCTAAAGCCATGTTCCTGTTTTATTAAATTATAACTATAAAACTTCCAACGTTTCGGCCAGTGGTGTTGCTGGAGGTGGGGCAGAACGCTAAGTTACGCACCACGCTGACTTCCGTTACTCACCGGCACGAGGCGGCCCCGCCCCCTCGCCTTCGGAGCCATTCAGTGGGGCGAAGGCAACATGCAGTTCCACCCCACCTCTAGCAACGCCACTGGATTCGGCAGTTGTTTCTAACTTCCTTCCTCAGGGATCAAAGAGCCTAGAGAGAGTGTGCATTTCCAAGCAGCTGTTAAATATCAGTTGGTTGAAAGCCTCCTGCTTGTAAGTTCTATCTTCTCATGCAAATTTAAAGGGGACTTGCTGTTCTTATATGCCTTGACACTGGTTCTAGCTAATGCAGGTACCCAACTGCTATTTACTGTCCTCTATTCTTCCTTCCTGTTAAAATTGTTTCTCCGAAGTTTATAGATTTCAATGGCTTCACGATTGAGCCTAGGCAGGAATGTTTTAGAAGGGGTCAATATCTACGTGTCAGCAACATTTATGGGATGCCTTTTGGACGGTCCGGTGGGTGAGGGAGGGGGACCATTGACCTAGCCGACCCGGGAAGGGGAGGGGGAGGGGGATCGCACCTGCCATATCCCCATCCCTGCCGGGTGGCTAGGCCATTACACGGCCTCCTCCGACTTCTGCTAGCTATTTAGCTGGCGGAAATCTGAGGTCTATCTGGCTGGCCCCAGTTTACACCCGGGGAAGGGGACGAATGTCCCCTTCCCTGAGTAGACCTTCGGCCCACCAGTGCAATGTCAGTCTGGGCTCAGGATCCAGCGGGCAGCCCTGGGCCACCAGCCGGATCCTTAGTCAGGATTGCGCTGCCCATATAAGAGAACCACCACTTACAAGGTGGCTCTTTGCCCAGTTAACAGGGGCCAGAGCAGGGAACTAGATATTAAACAGTGAGGTTCTGAAAATGAGGGCATCCCCTGCATCAGAAACTTGAGGCAGACCTGCTACATTGATCTGGAAAACCTGTGTACTTTGGGAAAAAGAATATTTGGACAACCAAGAGCTGAATAAATGTGGTCTATTGGTAAGCACTGCTACTTGGCTAACCTTTGTAACTACCCTGGAAAAATTATGTAAGTTCCTATTTCACTTCTTAGAATGACACAGTAAAGAAGCAAAACTGAATGAGAGGCCATGATCCCAAATGCCAAAATTCCATTGTTTGGGGATCAAACATGCTTTCCTGTTAAATTAAAGGAAATCATAATTTTAACTGTGATAGACCAAACAGCCCTGTGATAAAGGGCTATATCAAAACTCCCATTTGTCATATATTTCTGAGGGAGTTTTATCATACATTTATGAAACATGATCAGATAGATACCTCCAGTTTGTCTCACAAAAGTGGATTAGCTAGCTGAAGCGTGTGCCAATGTGTACAGTTGTTCAAAGGGAAGAACATACCTTTCCAGAGTAATTTTTGGGACAGAGTTCCTCCTGCTTGTTTAATTGCTGTGGTGCAGTGGGTTAAACCACTGAACCATGAGCTGTCGATCGAAAGGTCGGCAGTTTGACTCCGCACAACGGGGTGATCTCTCGTCGCTTGGCCCAGCTCCTGCCAACCTAGCAGTTCGAAAGCGTGTTAATGTGAGTAGATAAATAGGTACCACTTGCGGGAAGGTAAACAGTGTTCCGTATTGTCATGCTGGCCACATGACCACGGAAGCATCTTCAGACAGCGCTGGCTCTTCGGCTTCGAAACGGGGATGAGCACCGCACCCTAGAGTCGGACGCGACTGGACTTAAATGTCAAGGGACACCTTTACTTTTTAGGGATTTGAGGAGGCTCATCTCATTCTCATTCCTAGGCACAACTAGGTGCACATGTCAAAATTCACTCTTCTGCATTAGCCAAACCATAATAAACCAAATAACACAGATCAAGCAGTAAAAATGGTGTGTGTGTGTGGGGGGGGGGGGGGACATAAGCATTCTGTAACAAAGATTGCCATACTTCAGCTAAAAACTGTCAAAGAAATGTCTCTCTGACAGTGCAATGCTATGCATGTTTACTCACAAGTAAGTCTCACTTAGTGATTCCAGATTTATTTAATAACACAGACTACAGAAGTGCGAGTTTTGAGAGAGGGGAAAAAATCCTTCCAACGTTTCTTTACCAAATGTAAATAAGATGTTCTCTCAAGCTGTTTTTTCTCCCTTCCCTTTCCTTGCTTTCAGTCAGCTACAGGACGAACGCAAACAATTCTTTCCATTAAAGTCACACTCAAAACCACAGGAAAGGAACATTGGGAGAGTCCCTCACGCTGCATCCGTAGCATAGCAGGCCGTTGAAAAAGTTTACAGACTTCAGCCAATGGCTGGCTGGGGATCCGGGCCAGGCCTTGCCTGTTTTTTTCCCCGCCTTGCCAATGAAGTCATGAGTGAAATATGACATGCCACTCATAAAGAAAGAGGGCGAGGAGGGAGAAAAAGGCAGGAAAAAAAGTTAAGCCTGCAGGCGACACGCTCTGGGGCCTGATCCTCTCCAGCTTTCTAGGATCGGCTTCCTCCTTGACCGGGAAGGAAGTGCGGGAGGGGCCAGGTCGAGTCTTTCTAGAGGTGTTGTTTGTTTTGGGTCTCCCAGCGGGGGCCTTTAAGAAGCGCTGAAGCGGTTTCTCGGGCAGTTCTTGCTCCCCGCAGAAGAACCCTCGCGAGGGGGCTGATCGCGGCGGGGCACCTTCCTAGGCTCGCAGCAGCGATGGGGGAGGACGGGGTGCAAGCGGAGAAGAGCAGCGCGTACGTTTCGCCGAGCTCCGATGGGCCCAGTCTGGACCATCATCACAGCAGCCCCAGCCCGGTGCCGTCGGGCAGCCGCAGCCCCAGCTTGCAGCCTCCAACGCCTGGCGAGGCGATCCGGGACGGCTCGCAGGTGAACGCCATCACGGTGCTGACGCTGCTGGACAAGCTGGTGAACATGTTGGACACGGTGCAGGAGAAGCAGCAGAAGATGGAGCAGCGGCAGATCGAGCTGGAGGGCTCGGTGAAGGGCATCCAGAGCGACCTGAGCAAGCTGTGCAAGCACCACACGTCCACCAGCAACACGGTGGCCAAGCTGCTGGAGAAGTCGCGCAAGGTCAGCGCCCACACCCGCGAGGTGCGCGAGCGCATGGACCGCCAGTGCGCCCAGGTGAAGCGCCTGGAGCACAACCACGCGCAGCTCTTGCGCCGCAACCACTTCAAGGTGCTCATTTTCCAGGTGAGTGGCGGGCGGGCGGGCGACGGGGTGGAGGAGAGGAGATGGGGTGGTTGCGACAGTTCTTCTTTTCCATGGCCTCCAGAATATCTGCCGCCCCAGTCCAGGCAATTTGATTCCAAAGCAGCCTGAGAGCTTTGATTCTTTTTTCTCATTCCCTTCTCAGGCTGTATATAGAGCTTATTTATTTCTTCTTATTCCTGTGCTCTCACAGTCAGTGTGATCCTCTGCACATTTACTCTGAAGTAAGTCTCACTATGTTCAGTGTGATTTGCTTCCAAAATGCACATAGGAATGATAGGATTCCAACCAGAGAACCAGATTCCAACTGCAGAGAACTCCTTGGCCCTGTTGCAGTGTTCATGCACACCACCATGCATGCACATCTACTGCTACAGAGATATGGGGAGTCAACCCTGGCAGTAACTCTAGTGATGATACCAGAGGTGGACTATGCATACTCTGCACATGCCCAGAGGCACTCCACAGGTACCAGTGCTGAACTCAAATGAAAACAGCATCCAGGGCTGACACCTGGCAAATCAAATCCTTCAGGTTCGGTTGTGTCTACTTCATGCCATATTCACAAAAATGAAATAGGTATGGATTAGCATCACTAATGGATTAGCATCACTGGATATATATCTGAACTCCAAAATTCCACTAAGTAAACAGAGGTCGCATTTATGCAGCCTGGAAAAAATTAACAGCGAGCTGCTAGCACTGTAACCACACCCAGAGGAGGAATATACCTCCTACTGAATACTTACTACCTAGTTTCTTTCCAACAAATGATTGCTTCTCTCCGTCTGCTTATTTCAGTTGGATATGAGATTCAGTCTTTTAGCCTAATTCTGTGCTATGTTTGTTCAGAAACAAATCCTATTGAGTTCAATGGGACTTACTCCCAAGTAAGCCATATGTATGCCTTTGCTCCTTTTTAACTTGTACATTGCATTAGTAAATGTGTCTTTAAAAAAAAAAGTTGGTATGAAGTCTAGTATGTCATTACTTTAAAAAAAACTCACTTTGCATGGTATTCTCTCTGGAAATACAGGTGTTTTTTGTGGTTTCTGGACACATAAAAATAACACAAAACAGCAGCAGATACTGTTATGAAGTGTATCTTGACTGAGTAGCTCCACTCTACAGAGAACAAACAGAATCACACCACTCCTGGCTGTTGTAAAAAGTTTTCCTGAAAGCAGAACTCTTGCTTTATATGGTGTTTGTCATCCTGAACCAATTATTTGAGCTTTTCTTCTTATTGTTTTAGGATGGCTTTACTACATGAGTCTGTCTAAGCTTTTCTCTTCATTGTGCAGTTATCCATTTCTGTTGATAATCTCTTGTGTACTTACACAAACTCTGTTTGTGGCAGCAGGAAACAGGTTATCTTGTTGTCTTGTGCTCCCTGAGGCATCTGGTGGGGCCACTGTGTGATACAGGAAGCTGGACTAGATGGGCTTTTGGCCTGATCCAGCAGGGCTCTTCTTATGTTCTTATGTGCTCTGGTTGCCTGGACATCTGGCTGTAACTTGATGTTGTTAAATATATTTATATTGTGATCTGGGCAATACAACAAAATCTGATTAGTGGGCTGTAAAGTTAACATGCTGTTCCTCTCCAAGAGTCATCTTTCGTCCTGTGCCAAACAGCACCCTCTTTGTTGCACAGGCTGCAATACTGTGCACACTTACCTGGGAGTAATCCCCATTGAACATAGTGGGGTTTACTTCCCACTACTCAGATTACTCAGATCGGATTACTTCTTCTGAGTAAACATATATAGCAGTGGTCTTCAACCTTTTTTGTGTCATGATGACCCCCCAAATGAATAAATTAATTAAGTAAGAGGTTAGGGCCCATTGATCCCGCTCTCCTCCTGGGACTTGATCCGCCCACCCACCCCCGCTCCTGTCACCACCACCCACCCAAGCACCAGCAGCCTCATCCTGCCGAGCTCTCCCGGCCCGCGCCACCAGCAGCAGGGTCATTCCAGAATAGGAAACCTGAGCCGTGGTCCCCCCCCCCCAGCAAATTGAAACAGGGAGGGAAGGAGGGAATGAAATCCCTGTGGAAGCCCCCCCCCCCAGAAAGTTCTCCACCACCCCCTCCAGCATTACCCCTCAGTTGCCATTTTGGTTCCTGTAAGTTGCCGCTACCCTATAAATGAGACTTCGCGACCCCAATGGGATCCTGACCCCAAGGTTGAAGAACAGTGATGTATAGGATTGTGCTATTAGTCGTGTGTGTGTGTGTGTGTGTGTGTGTGTGTGTGTGTGTGTGTGTGTGTGTGTGAAGGGTAGCCTAGTCCTTTGTAGATTTACTTGGACATAAGTTCCATTGAATACTCCAATTCAATGGGGCTTACTCCAATCCCAAATAAGTGTGCATAGGACTGCCACTCTCATTTCATTGGTCCAAAACACCCACCATTGTAGTGCAATTTTGTTGTCCTCCATTGAATAACTCCACCACAAAAACAATAGAGGCATCACACCCATGCAATGGGAGCCAGTGTGATGCAGAGCTTAGAGTGTCAGACAAAGACTGGGAAGGCCTAGTATCAAATTCCTGCTTAGCCATGAAGCTTACTGGGTGGCCTTGGGCCAGTCACCTGCTCTCAGCTCAGCCTACCTCGCAGAGTTACTCTGAGGATAGTAAGGGGGTGGGGATGGGAATCTCGTACGCTGCTTTGAGCTCCTCCTCAAATACAATGTAGCAATTGAAGAAAGCATTGCAGGCAGTGCTAACCATGTTCACCCACAAGCAGTAGGAGGATTCCCCCACTAGTAACAAGTGTGTTTAGGACTACAGCAGTTCCATAAACTTCATGAGGTCTGGTGGCTTAGTTAATCCTCTGCCCTCTCCAAAACTGTAAAAGAAGTCAATTAACCTCCTCCTTTGTTTATACTAATGTATTAGCTGGCCCAATAGAATCCTCGGTCAGAAAGTCATTTCACTTCTATGTGTGATCTAAGGATAGCCCCATTGTGATTTTAATTCGATTTTTATCTGGTTGATTTTAATCAGATATTTATTCAGTGGCAGTGTGCCATTGAAACCAGCTTTCCGTTTCCAGACACAACTGCTATCCTAACTCGGCGTGTGTGGCAAAAGGTTTTGGGTAAAGATTGCTTGTATTGATATAGCAAGTTGTACCTGAGGGTTAACTGGCTTAAGAGTTTCCCCAACATCAGAGTATTTGCTAGACACATACATCAGACATTCACGTCGTTTCTTCAGAAATAATGTAACTGGATAGACAGGTGGTGTTAGGCTTAACGCTTTGGATTTTTGACATCCTGTCCGGTTTCAGCAACACAGCTATTGTGGCAATCCACGCAGTAGTTTTACAACACGTACTTCTTGAAATCGCTGCTTTAATAAGACTTCTGGTTAAATGTGGCATCAGAGGAGCAACGGCAGTAACACCAGACAGAAGTTTAGTTGCCTTTGGAGTAAACATTCTTATGAACAAGGCTTAAAGAATAGGAAGAACAAAGCCATGGCAACACTGAGAAGATAGCTACTGGTGTGGGGAGTACATGAAAGGTATATACTTGGACTGGGTTCTTACGCTAATTCAGAGGCGTGGGAGGCACAGCGGTACTGCTCCTTCCCATGACACTGAAGAACCCCCTTAAACAGTAAAAAAAAAAACCCCGGAAAAACCGAAAAAGAAACAGAAACCTTCGGAGCCCCTTGCCCCCCCCCAGGAGCCTCAGCGCCTCCCGCCCGGGGGCCCGGGGGCCCTGGGGCCCCCCGCCCCCCCACCCTAAGACGTCTCTGCTGACCACTATACCAGACTGGTTTCCAAAATTGCAGTGCCTCAAATCTACTTACAGTGCAATCCGACTTAACTTTTCTGTCGGTTTAACCAGCGGCGCAGCGAGAACGGGAGGCCCCAGAACAAAAAAGGGATTCAAATCCCCTTCAAAACAGGAATTCAAAGGGGATTTGAATCCCTTTTCCGTTCTGGGGCCTCCCGTTTTCGCTGCGCCACTGGTTAAACCGGCACAAAATTTAAGTCTGATTGCACTGTTATTTATTTAAAGAAGATACATCAGTTTTTTAAAAGAACCGCTTCCTTAATCTTGAGAATAAACTCTGGGAATGAGTATCAAGCTCAACTTCATAGCTAAGGCTATAAGCAACTTTTCTCTAGCTAGTACTGTGGGCTGTAGGTCATTTGAGCTGTAGGTCATTTGAGCTTCAGAGGGAGGGAGGGAGGGTTTCCCACAGTACTTTTTCCACCACCTGGATTGAACGCCCCAGGCAGACTGCCAGAGAGCGCGATGGGCAACCTGCTCCCATTGTGTTGGAGGAACATGCAAAGGGTTCTTGACATTCTCACACCAGCAAGAAATAGCACATGAAGGCTGCAATCCTGTGCACATTTACTCAGTGTGGAATGGTGAGCCACACTGAAATCAATAGGGGTGGGGAGCGGGCTGGAGGGGGTGGATCTTGGCGGCAAATATGTATGCCAGATCCTATCCCCCATTTTCCAGCCAACCTCACCCTCTTCCTCTCATTGGACATATACCAGCTACATGGCTGGCATGGGTCTGAGGAGACCCATAGGCAGCCAGAAGGCCTTCCAAGGAGTAAGTAAAAAAGATTTGCAGAGGTAAGATTTTTACTTACCTCTCATTGGCCTTCTGGTCGCACCACCACCACCCCATAGCATGCAGCACACGCTTCATTGGGACAGCTGCATGCTATAGCATAGCGGGGGGATAGGATTGGACTGCTAGTGAGTCATGGAAGAGCAGAGATTTGACTTTAATTTCCCTGCCTTGAATTGGATCTTGCTTTTCCTTTTCCATCCATTGAACAAGAACATTTTTGCCACAAGGTTGGCAAGATTGAGAAGGAAGTGGAATATCTGCTGAATTCTAACAACTAAGGAAATGAATAAACATCAAATTCAGTCCCCCCCCCAATAATCATGATTTTATCATCGTGAATCTATAATAACATTTTTCCCCAGACATGTAGGCTACCCAGTCAGTACAAAGTTGTCAAAATGATGAGGAGGATTGAAAGAAATGTGTGTATTGTGTACACCCTCCTCCTGCCCAGTGGATGATGTTCCATTTTCTACATCAGTGCTCACACACAAGACCCATTCATTGCTGTCTATACTAGAGTACAGTCGCACGGGTACACATTTTCCCTGATGAAGATAGTGGCCATGTACATTTGTCCCTTTTTCTACACATGGATTTTGAGCACGTATAGTTTGTAGAGCTGTTATCGCCTCATTACAGTGATACCCCTGTTAATTCTTGGTCGCTGCTATTTAAATGAAGAATGTTTTATTTGCTACATTTTTATCCCACTCTTTCTTCCAAGGAGTTCAGGGCTAATGCTTTCAGGGGTGTGTCATTGAAGCCTAAGTTTGTCAAACTCAATATTCCCTTGAAAAAGATTTCATTTGAAACAGCAGTAAAAGAGACATGCCAGCTGTTTTTTCTTTTCTTTTCCTGTGCCAAGCTACAGCTGCCTGGACCCCCCCCCCCTTTTGTGTGTCCCCATCCCATTTTAACCTCACTGCAGTCCTATGAGTTAGAGTCAGTCTGGGGCATCTTTCATCATTAGCTACTTGCCTGGTTGTCTGTGGTAGGTGAGAATGGGCTAGGTAGTAAAGCTCTGGAAACTATGAGAGTTGGTTCTGTAGTTCTTTCAGGATGTTGATGCACCACAAATGACTGATGGAGGTACATGAGGGCCCATTCAGATCCATTAGTAAATTAGTCCCAGTGCTTTTACACTGTATACTCTAGAGCAGTGTTTGTATACTCTTTGTATACAAGCGTTTGTATACTCAAACATTTCGGTCTCTGGAGCCCTTTACACTCCTAAACAGAGTATCGGGGAGCAGCGACGTCCCTGGGGGAAGTGTGCTCAGGGTGGCAGCGGTGGCCCCAGGGTCGATGCCGCCGGGTGCGTGGCGACCCAAAAGTAGGTTGGCGGTGACATGATGACATCACACATCATCACGTCACCGCCAGTTGCTTATGGGTCACCTTGATTTGGGAGCACACTGAACTAGAAGTCACCAGGACCCCAGGTGAGTAAAGCAAGAACATTTTTCCCCCCAGTGGCTGCACATCCCCCAGGATTGCTGCCGCCACAGTCCCCCGCCCCTTATGGGGCCAACATTAAAAAGCAGTTCTCCTGATGGGTTGCGACCCAGAAGTTTGAGAACCACTGCTCTAGTTCAGGTATTTGCCGGTTAAAGTTGGGCTGTGTAGCATTCTTGATGGAGTGCCATCTTCAACGTTTTTAGGACCAATCTGGCCCATTCGGAAGTGCAGCACTGTTAAAAATGTACTTGTAAAACCCGACTTGCCTTTTTATAGGATCAACCATGTGCATTCCATCCCCTTTTTTAGCCATGGTCTGGATTATACAAAATCTAAATTTGAATCGAGTATACAAGACATTCCACTCGGTTCTGTAAAACTACAGCTTTGAGAAGGGGGAGAAAGCTGTTTGGCTTCAGCCCACTAGGTAGGGGTGTGTGTGTGTGTGTGTGTGTGTGTGTGTGTGTGTGTGTGTGTGTGTGAGAGAGAGAGAGAGAGAGAGAGAGAGAGAGAGAGAGAGAGAGAGAGACTTAATTTGTTTTTCTGTTAAGTATCTCTTGCATCTTTAGATAATACTTTAAATAAATCAAGTGGCTCTGGATGGAAAACATTTGGCAGAGTCTGCAAACCTCCAGGCCGTTCCCTCTGGGAGGAAAAGGCTCCACCTTGCTTCTTCATTGTTCTCCTCGCCCTGCAGTCTCAGTAAAAACAGAGGAGGAAAACATCCTGGCATGTTTGTGGCTTCTGAATTCTGCTTCTTAAGTGCTTTGTCTCAAGAGCAAACTCAAACACTTTCTGTGTCTCTGCTGTATTAAACTGCCCTTAAAAGAAGAAAAGAACCCTATGATAAACAGCCTGATTCTGGGCACGTTTGCTGGGAAGTAAGGTCCAAGGGAGTTATTTCCATGTAAGAGTGCATAGGATTGCAGCCAAGGTGGAATTGCACTGGGATTTAAAATGTTCTGCAGGTAATTGTATTACACAACTGCAGTGTGTGTTCACAGAAAAGGAAGAATTAAAATCTTCAGTGTCATTACTAGGGAGTAAGTCCCATTGAGTTCAATGGAACTTCCTTCCTTCTGACTGTGTTTAGGATTGCACCTAATTCAAGTTACATGCAGATAGCCTCACTTGCAGCCCAATCCTGCGTAAACATACACGACTGGCCTAAAGGGCCAGCCACTGTATCCTAAGCCCATTGTGGCTGCCCCGGGGCTACTAGGTCGCACCTCGGGAGAAGGGGATGTTCGTCCCCTTCCCCGGGTGTAAGCGAGCCGGGGCCTATGAGCCTCCTCAGATATACGCCAGGTCCAGACCTGGTGTACATTCAGGGAGGCGGTATAAGGCCAACCCGGGCTGGGAAGGGGCTTAGGATATCCCTGCCCCCTCTCAGCCCAGGCAGGCCAGTGCCCCCCCTCCCTCACCAGACCACACCGGTCCACACACCCCTGTGCCATGCGGCCTAGGCTTTAACTGGGTCGTCCGGCGCAGGTTCTGTTTGCCGGGGGTGTGAGCGGTGCTGGCTTCTGCACCGGCACTGCTTAAACCCGAGTCGTCGCAAACGTGCTTTAGTGAGGATTACGCCATTGATCTGCATAGGTCTTAATGCAAGATTGTGCTTTTGCTGAATTTTGAATGTTTTGCAACATTAGGCAAAAGGGAAAGTCCGAGGGAAAGGTAAGGCAGATCAGACAGGGGAAGGACTATAACATGTAGGACCCCTTTCTTTCCTTCCCG
The DNA here is from genome assembly GCA_026170595.1 of Plestiodon gilberti rubricaudatus. Classification (NCBI taxonomy): domain Eukaryota; kingdom Metazoa; phylum Chordata; class Lepidosauria; order Squamata; family Scincidae; genus Plestiodon; species Plestiodon gilberti. The sequence goes on from JANXHW010000001.1 coordinate 164,693,995, forward strand.
TTCAGGAGAAACTCGCAACTCTTTAGGGTAGTACAGTAATCCTATTGGGGCTGCCGGCCATTTAGGGTTGTCCAGAAGTCTCCAGGATCAGTCTGCAGACAATTACTGAAGGCAGACCTGGAGATTATTATTTTTCCAGTGCCTCCAGGAATTTCTAACATTACATCCTGTTGAAAAATAAAAAAAATCTCCAGGAATAGCTTCAGCCAGAGTTGGCAAGCCTGTCTTATTATGCAAAGTTACTTGGGAGCAAACCCACTGGCATCAATGGAACCCACTTCTTAGTAAACATGCCTAGGATTGGCCTGTAGTTGATAGTAGAGTCTCTGCAGATATTTTTCCTTGTGCAGCTGTCTATCCTTGAGGGCCACAAACTTGCTTAAATATAGAGAATCTGTTCTGCCTCAGCAGCTGAAGCAATGCAGCAATTGGGAGTGTTGACTAGTGGGTGTGTCTTTACGCTTCAGGATCGTGGTCTCTAATGATGAGGAAATATGTGGGAAGATATGGACATGGTTTTATAGGAGATCTGTTAAAAGATTTTTATCAGGAATTCATAGTTCTAGGTGGTTCATATCTGATTGCTTGGTCTGGAGACTGGCTTCTTGTTGTTAATAATAAGCTTCTTTACCATTCTCAGCTTCTGTGAGAGGAAAACTCCAGATCCACATACTGAAGAGGACGTGACCACAATTTGTTCTGATCAGAAAGCTGAGGCAGCAAAGCAGATGGCAAAAGTCCCCTCACCACTTAACAAAACAATATAGGCTTTTGTATAGTTGCATGCATACTATGAAGAGTCGCCACTTGGTAAATGATTTGCTTTTGTTGCTGAAGACAGAGAGACAGACAGACCAGCGACCATAGAGTGCCTTCACGTATCCTATGCAGTGGCATAGCTATGGGGGACCGAGGCAATACTATGCCCCTGGGTGACAACCACATTCTCCTCGCGAGGAGAAGCCGCAGCAGGATTTTAGCGCTGGGCAGCTGCTTTTTTTTTTCAGCCGGAGGGCTGCATTTGCAGCCACAGGGCATATATGTGCAGAAAACGGCACGTTTTTTGGCTCTCCCACCCGCCCTGAGTTCTAGAAGACTTGAAATGAAGCTTTCCTGGAGTGCTGGGGATGGGGCGATGATGCAAAATGTGTCATCACCCCCCCCCTTTCAGGGCAGGTTAGCAAAACAAAAGATCCAATGACTGGAAGCCTGAAGTTTCTAGGCCAAGTTCCCTCAATAGTGATATGGTTCCCTGGGGGGCTGGTTTATATGGTGGAGAGAACTTTGCTGCCTCCAGGGCTGAATATTATTTATCCAGTGCCAGCATATTGACAGCCCAAAGGCTGGGGGGTGCTGCTGTAACTCCTGAAACAGAGAGTTCCAGCCATTGGGAACTGATCTTTCACGTGCCTGCATCTTGGGGCTTATTTAGAGACGTTGATTCTTGAAAAGCACTTGGTTTGCTGGCATCATGTTGAAAAGGTGTTTAACCCATGTGTGTGACTTTCCCCTCCCAGAATAGCCATGCTGACATGGGAACACTGCCCACAAAGCGGCTCACTCGTGAGGAAGTCCTTTTCATGCACTTTATATGTCATAGATAAAATCGGCTCAAAGACTCTGTCAAGATTATAGGAGCAGTTGAGATCTATTCAGCCCTGGAGACTGTATGGCTCACTCTGCCCAGCATGTCCACATCTAGGGAACAGGCTTGCCACACCCTAGAACGGATCATAAACGTTGCCATGATGTTCCCAGTTCTTGCTTTTCATCCACCATTGGCCTTTCCAGACAAAAGCCTCTCAGTGATCTCTCTTATATGAGCTTGATAAAGAAAAGACCTATTAAGTTGTTTAAGCCACCCCCTAGTTTAAGGGGCGGGGTGTGTGGAAGTGTTGTACACAGGATGAAAGATAAAAAGACGAGTAGTAGAGATGCATTCAGTAGCGAACAGAGAGCTTTTAAAATCTCTGAGAGGCAGACAAGCAAGCAAGTTTTCCTTCCCAGCACAATATTGACCTCTGGGGTTTTTTTGCAGAAAACAAAAGACCTGTGTGTGCCTAGAGTGTGAAATATTGGTTTAGCGCTCAGTTTACAAAAAAAATAATTTTAAATTAAATTTGATACTGCATGTTCCTCATCATGAACAATTGCTTTCCCTGTTCTGAGCAGTGACTGGATGCAAAAATAAATGTGTATATTTCCAGATTGCAAACAGCCACTCATCATCTGGTCCTCTCCAGTGGGTAAGAATTCCTTCTAGAGATGATCAAGTACTATAATCGAGGGATAAGTGATCACATGATGTACATAGAAGGAATCTGGTGAATCCCTTCCCCTTTTGGCAGATGTTTCTGGGACTTACGAGGATTCTCCTCTGTATTTTGGAGATTGCATGAGGACCCTCATCTGTTTAGTCCTGCCAACTATTAAGGGTAATTATTATATGCATAAAGTGCAGGTGTGTGGTAGATTGGTTGACTGTATCCACCTAGGCCCGGGTTTTGATTTGGAGAGAGGCAGTTATTCCAGATTATTAGTCAACAGCACGTACTCTTGGCTGAGATGATATGTCATTCTGTTCTCATGGAAAGAGGAGCAGGGGTGTGCAGGTTCTCCCTCCTCCACCCTGCTGCCAAGTCATGCAGGAGTGGTTTGTCTATTGACTTGGACTCAAATAGATAGGGACTCGCAACCAAAGACTCGGGACTTGGGGGCAAAGACTTGGGACTTGACTTGGACCCAGAGTCTTGGGCCTTGACTCGAGGCTTGGAGTCAGAGACTTGATCCACATCCCTGCCATATCTACTCTTGGCTGCTATTGAGGAATGATTTAGATGGGATGAGCCAATCGGTATGTGTACGATTCCAATATGAAAAGAACTTTGGAAGTTGCCTTGTACTGAGTCAGGCCGCTGGTCCATCAAGCTCAGTATTGTCAGCACTGACTGGCAGCAGCTCCCCAGGATTTCAGACAGGAGTCTTTCGCTGGAGTCCTACCCGGAGATTGAACCTGGTACCTTCTGCATGCAAAGCAGGGGCTCTGCCGCTGGACCATGAGACCCTTCTCGTAGTCACAGCATGACAGTGGATGAGTTATCTGTCTTTTACAGAGCAGGGATTGTGTAACAAAAGGGAGTGAGCTTGGACTGGTGAGCTTGGGATCCAATGGAAATAGAGGAGCAGACATAGCAGGGGGCATGTTTATGAGGAAGAGTTTATAGATGGTTAGAAGAATAGTGGGATAATTACAGTATATGTCAGGAAGTGAACTTTTATGTGGTGGAGAAAAGGGTTGTGGAGCTGGGAGGCTTTATTGAGATCTCAAGCTTTGGTAATGTTGAATACCATATTCTGCCCTCCTCTGACAGCAAAGCAGGATGCAAAACAGAAGAATACCTGCATTTTTGCATTGTGAATTCCACTCATGCCCATGGCTTGTTAAACTAGATTGTCGGAAAGGCACAACATGCATAGTTTTGGGACAGTTTTTGAAAATGCTAAATGTGTTTTTTTATTTTGGGTTCCCCCCCCCAAAAAAAAACCCAGAGGCCTTTCACTTTCCTCTCTCTGACTTGCTGCGCCGTTTCTGCTTGGCTTCTGCTCTTTTCCAGTATGGCTGCAGGAGTTGTTATAAATGCAAGCAAGCGGCACAGAAACCAAACAAAACACTGAAATGACTGTTTGCAAAGCCTTATTAAGCTTTGGCATTGTTCCTTTTCTGCTTTGTTGAAGCCACATGACCTGCATGTTTTTTTTTTCTCTACAAGGGTTCAAAATAAAGGTCATTCTGCCAGTCATATGCTGAGATACAGCAAATGAACAAACTCGCGCCTCTGTCCAAAACGGAGGGAAAATCCTGTCAGGTTTGGAAAATAGCATGCTGTTTAATGGCATGCAGGGAATGGAAAAATCCTGTTTAAATGAGAACTGGGGTTCAGCAAATGGTTTGGTATTCAGAAGCGTTTCAGATGTGACGGTTGGTAAATATTTGAACTTAAAATGAAAAAAGCAAAAACGGGAGAAGAGTACAAGAAATCTTAATTGTTTGCTAGTATTTTGCACTGCTTGGACCCGAATAGAAAGGAATTGACAAAACAGCTCCATGCTCAAAAATCAAACGAGTTAGAAGCTTAAAGATGCAGAAAATAGTAATTGGCTTCTTTGAGAAGTGGATGATGAAGTAGCTTATATGTTATGAGGCCATTAGAGGTTTGCCACAATAAACCAATACAGACACACTAGTCCTGTTGCAGGACTGTAACACCTCAGAATGGGAGCAAGCCTTCTCCCTGACGTGTTAGATTTCCTCATACATGGAGTTTCAGATGTGGGAGACAATATCAAATAAACATCCTGAAATGCACTGTGAGGTGGTAGAATCTCATGAGGTGACTGTACCCTGCGCAGAGTTACACATATGTATTGGCTCGTGGGTTTTTTTTTTCTTCCTTTTTGTCATTGTCATCTTCTTGTAAAAATCAGTGGACAAACTGAAAAAATGCAGTCTATTTTAGGCTTACCAGATCTCCAACCAGGACAGAGTGCTAGACCTTTAGGAGAAGGAATGTGGGCAGGTGTAGCTTGTTAAATCTTAGGGCACAATCCTAGGCATGTCTACTCAGAAGCAAGCCCCACTGAACTAAATTGTAGCCCATGCTTGAGGATATTTATGGAAGCTTACCAGCTCCTGCCAACCTAGCAGTTCCAAAGCATGTTAATGCGAGTAGATAAATAGGTACCGCTTGCGGGAAGGTAAACAGCGCTCCGTGTTCCAGCTGCGTGCTACGCGCTGCGGCAAGGAAAGTCATGCCGGCCACATGACCACAGAGGTGTCTTTGGACAACGCTGGCTCTTTGGCTTTGAAATGGGGATGAGCACCACACCCTAGAGTCGGACAGGACTGGACTTAATTGTCAGGGGTCACCTTTACCTTTTATTAACCTGCATCTATGTACATGTTGTCTTGGTCTTGTGTGAGATTTGCTGGAGCCAGTCAGAAGCACTGCTACAGTGGAACAAGCCACCGTCTGAACAGAGAGCTGGTGGCCCAGCTCCTTCTCAAGAACAGGCAAAGTCAAGAGGGTGTGCTTGTGAGGCCCTTAACTACCAGGACTTGCAGTTCAAGAGGCAGAGTTGTGCTTCCCTATGTGACATGCACTCTCAAGAATCGCCAGCCCCAGGGTTTGTTGGACATAGGACAGAGGGAGTGATATAATATGTGGCATAACAATTGGGGCATTGATCCCAGGGAGAGCAGGAGCCAGTGCTACAGGTCAGATGTACAGGTTCCAAATGAGGAAATGTCTCGTGTGTACGTACAAACACACGCACACACACCTTGTTTTGAAGCTCATTTTGCAGTTCCTGGGTGAAATAGTGATAACTACGGTAATATTTAACTTGGCCGCATGAAATGTAGCCAAATAACGACTTTGATTGGTATCAAAATGTAGGTAGTTGATATCCATCTCTTTAAAAGCCAAGGTGAGTGGGAAGTAATTCATGCTACAGTCCAAAGCACACTTGCTCGAAAGTAAGCATGACTGAAATCAGTAGGATTTGTATCCAAATAAACTGTGTTTTAAGATTGAGGTGTAATGTTACAATCCTTTACTCAAGTGGCTATGGCAAAGCATGAAGTCACATCTGCTGCAGCGTCTTGTACAAGTAGGAAACGGACTCCTTGGTCCCACTGTGCTGTCAGTTCCAGTATTACCGTATAGTTGTGCCTTTGCAGTGTCGCTCTGCAGTGGTTGAAATGGTGGGGACAACTCATTTGCATGACATCCTACCAGCTCCCCCTTTCTTCCCTGTTACCTGTTGCACAACTGTAAATAAGATCCCACTGTGGCACATCTGGCAGTCGTGGCTGCTAGTGGCATAACAGAAGCACCCCTTGGGCTGCAATCCTATACAGTCAGTTCCCGCTACTTGCGAATTTGTGAATCGTGAATTCACTTAGTCGCGAGCAGCAGGATTGACAACACCTTGTGCCATTTGCAAGGTGTGTCTCGCTTTCCGCAATCCCTGCTGCGATCTGCTGGCTTCCTGAGGCAGCAAGGACATTCAAAATGGCACCCATGACCAGCACAGAGCCCTTTGAAATGCCTGGGAGAAGGTTCAGGTAAGGTACCCCCTAACCCCCCCCCCGCACCTAACCCCATTGATCCCACAGGATCAATGCTTCAGTATCTGCGAATTCGCTATCTGCTAGATTTTCTCAGAATCTAACCCTAGCAGATAACAAGAACTGACATACTTACCTGAGAGTGAGCCCTGTCCAACACAATGGAACTTACTTCTAAGTAAACCTGCACAGAAGATTGTGCTGTTGGTACTACACCAACACAAATAGCTTTGTGGAAATCTTCATACTTTTCCACAAATATCTTTCTTTAGTCCAGGGCACAGATACCATGCCAAGTTGTCATACCATACAGCACACGTGTCGTTGTGCTTTGATCCTAAAGGTATTTACTGGTGCAGCGGTTTATGGGATCAGGCCAACTAGTGATCAAGTAAAATAAATGCTGGTTTTATGTGTAATTTTATGATGAAATGAAGCATCATAATTTGCTTTTTTATAGCAACGTTCATTTAAACACATTGCATATGAAGCTGCCTTATAATCAGCCAGACTATTAGCTGGTTTAGCTTGATATTGTCTGGCTGAGAGTTGTTCTCCAAGGTTGTTTTTAGCCCTCCTTCCTGAAATTATTCAACTAAGGATTGAACCTGGAACCTTCAGCATACAGAGCATGTGCTCCTTCACTGAGCTGTAGCTCTAAGAGTGCCTGGCACTGAAATCCAGGCTACTATCTAATCTATCGATTGTAGCCTAGATTTCAGTAGTACCCAAGGAGGGAAATAAACTGCATGTTTTAAGCTTGCTACGTATCCCAAAGTGCTTTCCTTCCAAAAGTTGTACTGGATACCCATCAATAAATCCATTTCCCACTCAAGAATGAATCGGAACAGAGTTTACAAGGATTAAATCAGGGTGGTCTCAGAATTGCTTCAGAAGATACATTTTATACCTTGGTGTTAGTACCTGTGTACAAAAAAGTACATATCCTGCATTGGGTATGATGGGCACATTCAAGTATTAATTACAGGTTTTTTCCCTTGAAAGTATAGGATTGGGGTCCTGTTTCTGTGTATTCAAAAGGAAAAAGCTGTGATAGATACATGGATGTGTCTTTCATAACTGCTTTTGTTGTTGTTGTTCAGTCGTTAAGTCGTGTCCGACCCTTCGTGATCCCATGAACCATATCCCGCCAGGCCTTCCTGTCCTCCACTATCTTCCTGAGTTCGCTCATTTCCATGTTTGTTGCATCGGTGATGCTGTCTAACCATCTCATCCTTGGCCTTCCCCTTCTCCTTTTGCCTTCAATCTTTCCCAGCATCAGCGTCTTCTCCAGAGAGTCCTCTCTTCGCATTAGGTGGCCAAAATATTTGAGTTTCAGCCTTAGTACCTGTCCTTCCAGGGAACAGTCAGGCTTGATTTCATTTAGAATTGACTGATTTGATCTCCTAGCAGTCCAAGGGACTCTCAGGAGTCTTCTCCAGCACCACAGTTCAAAAGCATCTATTCTTCGGCGCTCAGCCTTCCTTATGGTCCAACTCTCGCACCCATACATTGCTACTGGGAACACCATCGCCCTGACTATACGAACTTTTGTTGGCATGGTGATATCTCTGCTTTTTATTATGCTGTCTAAGTTTGCCATAGCTTTCCTTCCAAGGAGTAAGCGTCTTTTAATTTCATGGCTGCTGTCTCCGTCTTCAGTGATCTTGGAGCCCAGAAAAGTAAAATCTGTTACTGCTTCCATTTCTGCCCCTTCTATTTGCCAGGAATTGATGGGCCCAGATGCCATGATCTTAGTTTTATTAATGTTGAGTTTCAAGCCAACTTTTGCACTCTCCTCTTTCACTCTCATCAAGAGGCTCTTTAGTTCTTCTTCACTTTCTGCCATTAGGGTGGTATCGTCTGCATATCTGAGGTTGTTGATATTTCTCCCGGCAATCTTGATTCCGGCTTGTGATTCATTCAGCCCTGCATTTCTCATAATGTACTCTGCATATAAGTTAAATAAGCAGGGTGACAATATACAGCCTTGCCGTACTCCCTTCCCAATTTTGAACCAATCAGTTGTTCCATGGCCGGTCCGAACTGTTGCTTCTTGACCCGCATACAGGTTTCTCAGGAGACAGGTAAGGTGGTCTGGTACCCCCATCTCTTTAAGAATTTGCCACAGTTTGTTGTGATCCACACAATCAAAGGCTTTTGCGTAGTCAATGAAGCAGAAGTAGGTGTTTTTTTGGAACTCTCGTGCTTTCTCCATGATCCACCGCATGTTGGCAATTTGATCTCTAGTTCCTCTGCCTCTTCGAAACCCAGCTTGTACGTCCGGTAGTTCTCGGTCCACGTACTGCTGAAGCCTAGCTTGTAGGATTTTGAGCATAACCTTGCTAGCATGTGAAATGAGTGCAATTGTGCGGTAGTTTGAGCACTCTTTGGCACTGCCCTTCTTTGGAATTGGAACGTAAACTGACCTTTTCCAATCCTTTGGCCACTGCTGAGTTTTCCAAATTTGTTGGCATATTGAGTGCAGCACTTTCACAGCATAACTGCTATGATGCGCATATACTGTGTGCTTTGGTATTTGCATCTGAGAAGGTAAAATATCCCATTAGAAGTATAACAGTGTTTTTGTTGTTGTTTTGCTCTAAAGGCAGATAGACTAGGGGTGGGGAGGGAGATGTCAGCCAGGAAAGTGATATGGAGTGTAATGGTTAATCCCCCCCCCCTTTTCCTAGTGTTGTTGTCCTGATCTGAATCAGGGTCCCCCCATTGATCTCTGGCCCTCTTATCTGTTTGTACCCAAAGTGGTCCTTGAGTATGTGCTCTCCCTTCCCAAGTCCCACCCTGGGGCCACCTGCAATCAGTGAGGGCGGTGGGAGGGCCGATACACAGCCGTGATGGCTGCGAAGAACCATCGAAAACCAGGTGAGCAACCCGCGAAATTCCGCCCCCCCCCCCGAAGCGGCACCTGGGGCCCAGGGCACCAGAGCCCCCCATCGATCAACGCCTCTGCCTGCAATGGGAGGTGCAACTGGGGGGGGGGATCCCTGTCTGAAACAAAAGAGCCTACACATGTGATCAGGTCAAGGTTTTTATTGAACTGTATCCATGGTAGAGCAGCACCTGAAAGAGGAAGACACAAAGGCGTTTCCCACCATGTTCTCCCAGCAGAGCTCTTGTGCCATTGCAAGTTATCCAACAGACAGCCAAGTAAAAGGTGCCAGTGAGGTCTGACTGTCCTGGAATTTGCAAGGCGGTAGGGGCCTAGCTGGGAGGTAAGCATACCAACTTACCAAAGCTAAGCATACCAACAACCGTTTCTCATAGGGTTTGGTTTCCAGCCCCTTGCCAGCTTTGTTGGCCTCCTCATGGTCTCCTCTCTACTAATGGTAGAATTAAACACTACCCTTGTTTTCCAAGGTATCACTGCATAGAACAGATGATGGGAAAACGTCCAAGCACAGTAGAGCACAATTAATTTCTTCACAGAACTCTGCAGCTCCCTTGCACATTGTGAAACAAACACCAGAACTTTACAGTGTATCTGTTATATTTGAGATTCTGCTCTGGCATTTTCAGTGAGGTTAGCAGTATTTATCTTAAAAGCCAAATAGCTTAACAGAGGGCAAGTTGGCCGGCGTCTACAGCGCATTCGTACACTTGCCCTGGGGCAGCCTTGCCAATAACCTTTCCTCCAAGAAAGCATTCTGGCAAAGGGCTCTTGCTCCTTATTCACCAACAGCTAGATGAGTAAAAGCTACATTATATCTGCAGCGTCTTGCAATCTGTTTCCCTCTGGGAAGAGATTTGAGGCAATCGCAACATTTCAGCTAGCATTCCTGCCCCGTTCTGTGTCTAAAGATACTTTTCCCACCTTCCCTCACTGTGTGAAGGCAAGTTTATCTTGTGAGTGTTATCTGGTTCAGAATGATAAGGACCGAGTACATGAGAGTGACGTAAGTGTCCAGGAATATGCAGATACTGCAAGCTGCAACAGAAGAAAATAAATAACTTCAGGAATCTTGTTGAACTTGCTAGATTTTTCTTGGGCCCAAAGTAAACTGTCCAAGCTCACTATCATTTTTTTTTTGTCTCCTCCCTCTGGGACATACCCTTTGGCAGGGATGGGGACTCGAGTCAAATGACTCGACTCGCAAGTGTGACTTAGCCACTTTTTCACTGACTCGTACTTGTACTCGTACTCATGACCCACTGACTCGCACTCGTACTCGTGAACCACAGGACTTCCACAGTGGAGACCTCGGAGGAGGAGGGCAGCAGGGAGGAAGGGTTTTCAAGGGGGTGGGAAAGCAAGCCTGGCTCCGAGTCCCTCCCCCTTTTGTTGCTGTCTGTTTGCCATTGGCCACAACTCCGAGCGCGAGGGGTGGGGAGAAGTGAGGGAAGGCGAAGCTGCCGCAGCAGTTCCTCCTCATTGACCAAAACTCCGAGCCCAAGGGATGCTCGGCTCAGCAAGGGGAAGGGGCAGGGAGGGAATAATAAATGGTTTGAATGTAGACACGCTTGTTTTTCCCAAACCAGATGGGTGGTGACAAGACTGAGAGGTGAGGGAAAGGGCATAGGGGGAGCCAAGTGGGTGCTTTAAAAGTCTCAGAGGTCCCCACACACACCCCACACACAGATACCCACCCACCCCATTTTCAGGGGGAAAAGCCCTTTTCCCCAGAGTGACTTAACTCGTGACTTGTGACTCATGGTTTTTGGCCTTACTCGTACTCGACTCGCACTCGTGCAAAAATGACTCGCACTTGACTCGTACTTGCCCAAAAATTTTGACACTGACTCGCACTCGGACTTGCACTCGTGCAAAAATGACTCGTACTTGCACTTGCACTCGTGACCTAGTTACTTAGATACATCCCTGCCCTTTGGAAATAAGATGGTTTTTACAAGCACAAAGTTCTAGAACGTTTAGGAAGAGAGACCTTTAATTGACCCTCTACAGCCTCCTCTCTTTGTTTGGAGGAGATTCCTTCTGGAATATTTGCCTTTCCTGAAGTTTCTTGGCTGCAAATGTTACTCACGCCATTCCGTTCCATTACTGCAAAGAATTACTGCCGTTTCTTATGAGGAACACTGTGTAACTTTGTTTCCTCTAACATTTGGGTGCAGCATCTCCCAGTATATCTGCAGATTCATTTCTCCACCAGTAGCTTCAGTACAATTGTTTCCTCAAGACTTGAAACCATTCTCAAGGTTTTAGCCCTTTCCAATTCTGAAGCCCTGACTAAGAACCAAAGTGCACATTCAGCCATCTCCTCCACCGAATCCTATCCCCTTTCCTGGGCCTCGCCACCGTTACACGGGGCTCTCGAATGTGCTGGCACACATCCAAGTAGCCCCATCCGGGTGGCTGGCGTGTTACTTGTGATAAAGGGACTACCCTGAGGAGGTCTCTGGCTGCGGTGGGGCAGGTCCAATCCTGGTTACGATGCGGTGGGTGCCTGTAAATGCCTTTCATCTTCCTTTTTTAAAACTTTTTTTTTTAAATTGCAATACATACAAAGAGATTTAAAACAAAACAAAAAACAATGATGAACATAATTGTCATAAACTTTCACAAATCATTAGAAGCAGACTTATCTTGGTCTACAACACTAAGGCATAATTAATAAGCCCCACAGTTGGAACGTGTAATTATCAAGAACCTTGTTTCCCATTGTCCTCTGTAGAAACCATTTATGGAAGAATTATGCTGGTTTTGATGGCCCTGGAGAGGGCATTAGTTGGTGGGTTAATTTGTTGTCCTAAAATTTTCTTTCTAACCCAAGGCTATTATGTAAATTAGCTAAGTATGCTAATTAGCTGGGGGTACTCCAAAATTTTTGACTTTCATTGGTGGTACCCGGGCCTCCAAAGTTTGAGAACCCCTGTCCTAAAGGATGAGAATGTTGGATTTTGTCTAGCACAGGGGTTCTCAACCTGTGGTACGGGTACCCCTAGGGGTACGCGGACCTCTTGCTGGGGGTACGCCAAGCCCTCCCCCTTATCTGCCCCATCAGCAGCTAATTAAGTGTTAATTAACATGGATTTAAATTTTAATTGTTTTCGGAGCCCTTCTGTGTCTCTGATTTTGGTTTTGGGCTTATTTTTGGACTTTGGAAAATGCACTTTGGTGGGGTGGGGGAGGGATATCCTTGCATATCTCTCTCTCTCTCTCTCTCTCTCACACACACACACACACACACACACACACACACACACACACACGAGTTAAATAAGACATTTTTTTCTCATTTAAAATTGTTTTAGTACTTTTATTTAACAATTAATTACCTAATTAATTAATTGATTGATCCAGTTAATTAGCAGGGGTACTTGAGAAAATTGGACTATGATAAGGGGGTACCCAGGCCTCCAAAGGTTGAGAACCCCTGGTCTAGCATTTATTGGTCACTGTCTGGCCTGCCATTTTTAAAAAGTGGTATAATCTCTATACAAGAGATTATGATGATCTCTTCTGAACATATTGAACAAAACCAAGGATAAAGTGTAGATGAATTTGTAGAAATCACATTTCTTTAGCCACTCTGCCAATACTTATTGATTGGCTTACCAGATTTTCCGGGACCCCGAGGGGGGTGGAAGTGACATCACGGGGGCCTTGTCCAGCTTGCTCAACTGGAACTGACATCACACGGGGCGTGACAGGAACCGGAAAATCAATATATTAATAAATAAATAGATATTTACACACATTTTCAGTAGTTCTTGATTTTTCTGTTCAGTACTGGGTGCCTCTGAGCATGTGCAGAGTGCCTCACGCCTAAATTGCCTGTCTATTTGCTCACACACACACCATCATGGTGCCTCTTCAATCTTTCCTTTTATTTGAATTTTGTTTTCAGAGTAAACATGCCCTGGATCAAAGTAATAGGCTGGTGGGGCTTGATGGGATTCCTTTTTCTCTTTCCCCATTTTTCCCGTGTGTCGAGGCTGGAAGGTCTCCGAAAACATCTGAGTGAGCCCAGACCTTTTCAAAGCGCTTCTAACCTCGCGCAAGTGCGCGAGGCTGGGACGATGACGCAGCGCATTAGTGCTGCAGCGGGGGCAGTCCCAGTCAGCCGGGGCAAAGAGGACGCTGGCCGGGAGCCCAGAATTTGGGCTCCCGAACTGGGATTGTCCTGGCCGGATCTGGGACTATAGTAAGCCTATTTATTGATTATTTCACTAGTATACCACATATGTATCGTGGCATCTGAGTCATTGTATCCCCTCCTACATCTTTTCAAAGGTGTAATGTATATAGCATGAAACCTTAATGGAATAAGGTACTGTTAGGGCTTAAAAGTGCTTTCATTGTTTCTGACATAAATGGATTTAAAGAGTGGTTTTGAAAGCTCACTCTTTTCAAGGGAACTGAGGGCTACAGACCATTTACACTTCAATTTCTTCTCTCTTGAAAGTACAAAAGAGAGAGAGAGAGAGAGAGAGAGAGAGAGAGAGAGAGAGAGAGAGAGAGATAAAATTGGTGTGCCTAGTTATTGTAACAAGTCTGGCAAAGTTAACAGAAGAATGCAGATGTCCCAAGGCTAAATCTCATGCCGTGGTTAAAAACATACCCTTTTTCCTCAGTTGTTCCTCAGTTCACCCTCCATAAGTCCTATTTAAATTAGTGGAAACAGGGGCTTTAAAAAAATCATTGCAGCTAGAGCAGTTCAAAAGCCACATTCACACATAGTGATTTTTTTAATAAACCTGATTGTATGTACAGTGTTATTTTTAGTGGTAGCTAGTTTATTTCTGCCATTTCCCTGTGTCCAACTCAGCTGCGGTTTAACTACCGGTACTTCATTTTCCACTCTGTTTCCCCTACTGCCACTTTACATATAGGAGTATTTTTGATATTACATGTTATTTTCAACTGATAAAGATTTACGATGAACAGATGAATTAAGGATTATGCTCTCTAGTTAATTGTTTCTAAGGCCAAGGTTTGCCAGAGTTGAGCCCTGGAATCTGTTTTCAATACTGTTCAATACTGTTTTCAATACGATGTGAAGGAAATAAGCATATCTGAGCAAGTGCAGAGAGCATTTCCCTCACCAAGAGCCATCACAGCCTCAAATCTTGAATTGTTGAGACTTCCTTGGTTAAAAGGTATGTTTTCTAGGCAGATGAGTTCACAAAATTCTCATTTTAGAAATCCAGCACCGTGTCTGTGTGAAGTACAGAAATAGAATTCGAGAATAGTCTATTCTGCCTCTAGTTACCTTTTCTGGGATGTTTGGGATCCGTTACTTGATCTTCTAATGGTAAACAGGCGTGGATCCTCCAGTGGTCGGGGAGCTACAGCTGTGGTTCCAGCAGCAAACAATTAGGCCAGTGTCAACCATAGCACTGCCAAAATGGTTAACAATGGCTTGATTTGGATTTCACATCCCGGGTTAAGTAGGAACCCTTGTTTGCCATAAACATGGTTGACATTGTTGACGTAACACTTAACAGCAGGAGGAATTTGTGCTCCAAAAGAGAAGGGTGAAGGGGAAATGGCAGGTGATCCACATCCTGCAACCAGTTACGTAACCATGGTTAAGAAATTGGCAATGTTACGATTGTGGCCTGAAATGAATTTCACTATAACTGTAGTTGACAGCTCATTAGTCCTACACTGCATAGCAGAACAATTCCATAGGAAGTGTGTGATTGTTTCTGGCAAATATACTGTGGCAGCAAAGAATATTTCACTTCCTTTACCTCATTATTCTAAAGAAAAATATTGATGTTGTTCAGGGCTGTGCCTTGTTTATCAAGTCTGTGTCATGTGAACTCTGAATAAACACATGTCAACTCTTTGCAGGAAGAAAACGAAATCCCTGCCAGTGTGTTTGTGAAAGAACCCGTTCCCAGCATTACTGATGGAAAGGAAGGGCCTGTTGATGAGAACAAAGCTTTGGAAGAAACCATGCACACCGTGGAGCTGTCATCTGAGGATGAAGCACCCCATGAGGAAGATGGTGTTGATGACAGTATGGATGAGAAAATTGAGGAGACAAGAGCTGAGAAGATCAAGAGGTCAAGCCTCAAGAAGGTAGACAGTCTGAAGAAAGCATTTTCCCGCCAAAACATTGAGAAGAAAATGAACAAGATTGGCACCAAGATTGTCTCTCCTGAACGAAGAGAGAAGATTAAGAAATCCCTCACCCCTAACCACCAGAAGTCCTCCTCATCCAAAAGTTCCTCTTTCAAGGTATCTCCCCTTACGTTTAATGTGAAGAAAGTTCGTGATGGAGATACTACCACAGAAATGGAAGACAAACCGGAAGAAGCTCCTGGCAGTGAGCAGACAGCAAATGATGAGGAGACCTCCTTCACTGAAATTCATTCAGACCTGGTCTCTCCTACTTCTCTATCGGAAGAAGGAAAAGCCTTTGCTGATTCCCTGGAAAAAGAAACAGGAAGTGAAGGAGACGTGGCCATCAACAACGGCATTGAGCTTGCAATTGTGGAAGAAGGTGAAGACTACAGAGCTTCAATAGGTATCAGACAGGACTTCTATGATGATGAAAGAAGCAAACCAGCCAGTGGAGAAATGGAACATTCTGATGAAGAATTAAGCCATGCCGCTGTCCTCCATGTAGACCAAACTGCATAAATAATCTGAGCCACCTTTTCTGTTTCTAAATGCATATTATTCTTTTTAGTTATGTCAGTAACCAGGGTATATGTCTGTTGCATAATAAACATGGGGTAGTAGTAAGTAATTCAAGATAGAGCTCTTGGGGGTTTTAATGTAGACTTGCACACAAGGCCGATTTAATGACATTAGAATTGAAAACCACAGTGAAGAATGAGGCCTAATATCCAGGTGACTTAAATGCAACAAAAGTGCCATTTCATAGGCAATTCCAATCTCCTTCCTTTTCCATTATTAATTGAGAGTTCCTTCAATTAACTGTAACGAGATGGAGGGGGTGTTTAAAAGAACTGATGCAGGCAGTTACAGCAGTTGATGAAGAGCATAGCCATTCGACAAACTTGCATCAGTTTTATACTAGTTTAACAGCCCAATCCTACCTATGTTCCACCACGCAGATGCAGCAGGGCCTGCACAGGCTATGCTGTATCCCGTGGGGGGATTTAGCAGGTGGGAGGTCTCCTCGAGATAAGGAGGCATTCGCACACCTGCTCTGGGAAAGCTCCAGCCCATGCAACGGGTCTACTCAGACCCACGCCAGCCGTAAGGGCTGGCACAAGTCCATGTGCACCCATTTTGGTGAATCGGGGTTAGGATATGGCACGTGCCAATGCCACCAATCCTGCCCCCCTCCTGGGCCCAATTCGCCACCCCTGTTGCTACCGTCCCACAACCCGTTCCACTCCTCCCAGCCCTCTTCCCACTTACATACCTGCTTCAGTGGGCGTTGCTCCTTCTAACAGCATGTGCGGGAAGGCTTTGGCCTTACCGCCCGTGGGCTTGGAAGGCACGCTGTCACAATGTACTTTATGGCACATTTGCGGCAGCTTGCACTGGCGGAGCATGTGTTCCGCCAGCACGAACGCCAGTTAGGATTGTGCCATAAGTGCCATAGTTAATTTGAAAGCATGTTGAGAGTAATCGGATATCCCTTCTTCAGAGAACTTCAGCACTCTGAAAAGAAGGAATATTAGACTAGTTTGGGGGGTAGATATGCTCTTTCATTTAATTGGTAAAGACTCCAAGTACCATGGTGTTTAGAATCCATTCCCTATTATTTTTTTCCAACCATGGTGCTTGGGAGCTGTGTATAATTTGTGGGGAAGAGGATGCCAACCCTCCAAGGGTCTCTAACTGTATTCTGTTCCGCTTGCTGTGCCCTTTTTGCACAGAATTGCTGCTGGCCCCCGGACTTAGGCTGGGGGAGAACTTGCTGTACTTTCTTTGTATCAAATTGTTATCAAATTGTTTTTCCGCTCCGTTTTAGGCTACAAACTGTGGGTTGTCAGTTAATGTGCTTTTCTTTCTGTGTAGTGTGACTTGCATCATTGTTGCCCAGTCTGTCTCTTCAAAATATTAAGCTCAGTTTCTTCTGTTACTTTTTGCCATAATAAAATGACCACAATGTAGTTTTAGTATTAGTTTGAAATGACAATCCAACCTCACTTGAGCAGGGCTGGCATTGATCATGTCAGAGTCTACTCCACTATGAGAACATAAGCCTTCACCACATGAGGGAGCAATGAAAGGAAGTGCTTGACCACCACCGTGAAAAAATCTTGTGGTGGCTTTACCGTATAAAAAAGTAATGTGAGAACTGCATCTTCGCTACTTTAGTGTTAGTAACTACTGAGGCAAAAGTCTCCTGCAGATATTATCATCTCCATGGTAATGACCATGCTTGGGGGGTTCAAGAGCACTTGGGTAAACCCCACCTACATGATGATGTGTTCCTGAAGCTCCACCCCCTCACACATACAGCATTTGGCTACTTGCCCAGGATTCCCAGGGACAGGGCTTACCAGCACCACACGTTCATTACCATGCAGACAAATACATCTGCTCAGGGCTATAGCAATTAGGTTATTGGTTTGTCGGCTTGGTAGTATCCATATTTAATCATATTTGGGGGGCTTTTATTACCCCTGAGAATTTTACTTTAAAGCACCTCCATTCTTCTTTAGAGGAGATTTTTGTGTTTTGTTTTGTTCTGTCCTAGTTCCAAGCATTACTAGAACTAGTATATTAATGAAACAGTGTTTGGAGGTGGTCTACTGAGGACCAGTTTGGATAAAGATCTTTTCCGTAGATTCACTCATAATAGAAAATGATGGCTTAGTGGTCCCGGCGCGATGTACCACCTCCCACGCCGCAGACCTCTCAATGTACCACTGGAAGTAACTGGTGATGATGTCATCACCAGTTACTTCTGGGTTGGAGACCTCGGCGCAAGTCTGCAAATGCCAGCAAGAGGCTCCGGGCGAATGGGAGGGCTTTTTCAAGCACGCGAAATCCACACGTTGGAGCTCTGCCCGCTGAGCCAAGCGTCCTACTGGCATTTACAGACGCATGCTGAGGTCTCCATGGCACAAGGTGCGTGTCCACGGGTACCACCGACACCCACCTTGCATACCACCGGTGGTGCGTGTACCACCGATTGAGAACCTCTAGCATAGTATGATCATCCATGAGAAGTATTTCATTTCTACAAAGAAACTCATGAGCATCTGCAAAACCCATGCCTTGCATAAGGGGTTGAATTTTAAGATGCTCACGCAGGTTGATATAGATGGACAAAGCATTCTGAGGAATGTATAGTGGAAATAGGGCCCCATATTAGACTCCTTTAGGAGTATTCAGATGGGGGGGGAGGAATCTCCCCTGAAAATATTTATTTCTTGGGAAAGTTGTGCTCCATCATGCTTTGCTCATACTGTACTTTCCCTCAGGAGAACTACTGTAGAGGGTTATGTTGAAACTGGTGAGAAGCGGGGGATGGGTGAGGCAGTTGATCAAGAATTCAAGATGGCTGTATGTATGTCTATGTATGCCCTCCAGTTGAGTCGACCTTGTGATGTTCAAGTATGCTGATTCAACAATTATTGTATATACACATGTATATTTTATTTTTGTTTATTTTAAGAGAGAAGAGTTTTAAAAAAAACTATTTGCTTAGTAAAAACTGTTTAAATGGCAAAAGGGAGAGATATATTGTGATCTAAACAGTTCATAAAAATAGATTATTGGTAGATGCACCCAACTACTGTATTTAAGAGTGCAATGTGAGAGAGGTCTTGATATGTTGCAATATAATCAAATAAAAATAATGAGAATATAGGCTGAAAGACAGAAGAGGGAGGAGGAGATCCTACCAAACGAATGAATGCACACTTAAATAGTACAAGTATATTACACAATATTCAGGAAAGATAAATTTTTATTCTTTAGTTACACAATATTATAAACAAGGCATTTCAAAAAATACATCAATAGATCCTTATTATGTATATGTTACGGTAGATGGCCACAATCTAGTGCACTGTGTATGTGCTCTCCACATTAATTTCTGTGTGACTTGAATGCACAGATCAGCATTGGCCAATGTCCAAGCTGTGGCAGTTGTTGAAAAAAGGAGGGAATGTTGCTAATCCCTCGCACATCTGGTGAATGTCCAGCAATATGGAATAACACAAGTGAATGCTGACAACAGTCATCAGGTGATAGGCCAGTGAATTTGGAAAATCTCCATATTTTTGGAGATATAACAGATGCATGAGGGATTGTCACCATTCTCTCTTGTACGACTTTTGACAGTTTCCCTATTTTGAGCATTCTCTATAATTTATGGGATTTATGTCAACGCAGGGAAATAGAAGAACAGAGAGAATGTTAACTTTTGATGCTAGTAGCATCAAAATATTTTATACTATGTTGTATTATTTTGTGTTCATGTGTGACAAATGGCAAGGAGCACGACCCACCAGGAACAGGCTCGGTGTCAAATCTCTTGTGCAGTTCCAATTTCATTTGAATCAGGCGTTGTAAATGCAAAGTTCCTATTGGACAGCGTGGGGTCTGCACTCTTCTGCAATATGTACTGAACATTGCAATGATATAGCATCTCGTTTTTCTGCAGATATTGTACTTTTCAACCAAAATTTGGACATGGCTCAGAAACGAAACTGTGTTCTTTTTGCCTATTACCGGTAATTCTCTTGCAATGCTCCATTCCACTTAATCGCAAATGTAAACCAGCAACAAACTTACACGTGCCTGACAATTTTATTTGTATGCATTGTTTATTTTTCCTTTTTTTAATACTAATAGATCTGCTTTTTACATAATATTGCACTAAAGCCTTGCTTCCCCCCCCCCCTTTTCAAGGTATATTTAGAACTGTAAATTAAAGAAGACATCTAAGAAAAGATATCTGTGAGGACAAGCTGTCCCATGTGGGGGAGCTTCCTGCAGTCATTGAAGTGACACTGGTTGTCTAATCAGAGCTGATTTTTAAGCAGGACTATTGATGGTTATCTTTAAAAAAATATTATGAGAGAGTTGCAATCAGTAGAAATAACTGATATTATCTGTGCAGATGCATCTTATTTTGCATTAACAATGTAACAGTGCCTGTTACTAACTACAGATGTGATCAAGCGAATAAAAGTCAAAGTGAATCAATTTGTTTTGGTCTGAGTAACATCATTGTAAAACTTGGCAAAGAAATCGTTTAAGACTTCATACTCAATCTAGCAAGAGAGATCCATGCTCAGAAGCAGGCTATTATGCACCCAGGTTTCAGATAGGATCGGGGTGCGCAGTCGCCGCCACGTTGCAGTTCTTATCTGGGACCATCTGAAAATAGATTTTTTGATAGCATCCCAGATGGAAATGCAAGTCCCCACCTTGACAAGATGTGGCATGTGACAGAGGGGCTAACTACACATCATGTTTGAATACATCATGGAACATGTTACACATGCTGTGATTTCTCTCCCCCCTTTAAGAGATGGTGGAGCCGAAAAGTACCATAGCTAGGGAAAAGCTTGCTTAACCCTTTCTCTATCTACTATTTCTCAGCTTAAAACCTCCTCCCCCTGAAGCAACCTTTCCCACGATACAGTTGAAAATGCATCTTTTATCCATGTTTTAAACTCTGATGGAAAAGCCATTGGGAAGGGCAGTTTGCGTCAACAGGGAGTGGCAAGCGGGGCGAGATTTTAAGTACTGTCTCCCTCCACCCTAGCCAGGTCTTCTCAGCTCTTCTTCTACCCCTCCCCTCAAACTGTTTTACTTTAAAAAGATGTTGAGGCTCCATTGCACATTACAAAGTGTGTAGTTAACTCTTAACAGCCTGCAACTAAAGTTGGATTGCAGCTCATGTTCTTAATATCCCATTCTTCTCTATTCAGTTTTTGTTTTTAAAGAAATAAACATGGTCTTACGGAAGAAATCAGCGCACCACTTTTCAGATTCAGCATCTTGCCAGCGATGGTGTATTTTGTAGTTCCATCTGCATTTTTTTTTAATTGGATCACTCTGGACTTTTAATAGTCTACCTTACAGAGTTCTACAAGCAGAAGTTTATTGAAGTGGATGTTCTGTTTATTCACACAGATACACTCGTGTCTTCGAGAGTGCCACGTAGTCCTTAGACTTAATTTTACTGACAGGCCAAAGCATGTATGTTTAACCTTCACGGGATAGCTGTCAGCTTTCAGCAGCCCTTTCACACTTGCCGGAAAATTGAACATCATGTTTGCATTCCACTCACAGCTATGCCTACATCGTTTGTCTTCCTGCAAGCTTTAAGTCAAACAACGCTACTATCGAAGCCATGGCCGTCAACAGGTCCTATTTTATTGGGCACCTCATAAGTGTTAGAATGAAATGCACACTCTGTGATTTGAGAATAGAAAAAAAAACTCTTTGCCATTGCGATGAAACAATAAGTGATGCCAGGTCCTCTATGTGTTTAAAATAAAAACAGCAGTGTCCAATTTAGGCATGGGAGGTAGTCAAGCTGGTCTCTAAGGCTGGAGGCCCTAAACAATCATCTTACCAGCAACCGCACAATAGCAGCTTTTTTCTTTTAGGGATTTTTATTCAGAGTTTAGAAAATGAAGTACCCATATCAACAAACAAGTAGCAATCCTTTCTTTCCTAGCAGATGTTGTCGCTCACAGATGCACACAATCCTTCAGCCCCATTATTGGACTCCAACCTAGTCTAGCTTAAACACACAGACGTATTTAAACAGTTCACCTCCGGCACTGCCCTTCTTTAGTAACAGAGCACAACAAAACGTCTCTCGGGTAAAACACAAGGCAAGTTGCTATGCCATCAAGCAGATCAGGGTCACAGTCCACCAAGCCTGCATCCCAAACCGTTCTCTTGACTGTGCCACTCCAGGCTGCAGGTGAAGGATGACATGGTTGAATGCTCCTCCATACAAATACACAAGCAAAGCAAAACCTCCCTCTTAAAGAACAAGTGGAAGGGCTCTCATTCCTAATCTGCTAGTTTTCTGTGTGGAGGGAAACAAGATTTTGAAAGGAGAATGCTATCCCATGAGTTCTCACCCATGCAAGAGGAGCCCATACGCCTTAAAAATACTAAACATTTATATAGCAAAAGTGTACAAAGCACTTCACATGGATTATCCTGATGTGGTTCTTACAACAGCCCTGTGAGTATTATCATTCCCCACACTGCAGTGGGCAACCCAATTCAACACAAATCCCCACGCCACGTGGTAATACAGCAGCGTATGTGATATTCAGAGAGAGAGAGAGAGAGAGAGAGAGAGAGAGAGAGCTTTCTCTACAAAGCAATGTGCACACCTATTAGTAATTTCCTTAACAAAAAATTAAAAACTGGGTTAGAAGGTGAGAAGTAGGCTTCGAAGGATGTTTGCCCAAATGAACTTTACAAGTGCCACAGGGCTTTTGGTAGGGAGAGATGCCTGTTTTGTGAAGTGCTGCATTATTTGCAAGCAACAGGCACATCAGGACAACACATGCTCTTAGGGGTGACTGCAAATGCTGCAAATCACATGCAAAATTAGATCGCATGAAGTTTGAACACAGTTTACAAAAAACGCCTAGAGAACAATTCCTCTTTTAGCTTCCATGCCTCTTCGCAGTGTGGCTAGTCCTAAACCCATTGGCATCAGTGGCTGCATTTCCAGTAGCTACACAGATTTTCCTTTGATTGGGATTCTATAAAGTCATGCTTTGTCTCACTGCAATCTGGGCAAGCACACTGAACAATCAATGCTGCGCTCCATCTCCCTAATCCTGTCTGCTTAGTTCGCCAGCAGCATAAAAGGGTTTCGTTTTGTCAGCAATGCACAGCTGACACGACTGTGGCAATGCAAGCTTTATTCTGCTCTGTCTCTTGCATCACTAGCCACATTTCCAACTAAACTCTCCTTCGGAGGGCTTTTCCTAATCACAAAGAATTACAAATTAATTACAAAGAAGGGAGGAGACTAGTTGACATTTGAGCATATCTGTGGAGCCTGCTTTCTAACACACAGAGACACTTGGTTTTAGACCTGCGGCTTGGATAAAAAGGATGTGTGAAATGGGAAGGTGAATACCAATATTTGAAAACCAATTTTCTGATCACAATTCATCTTTAGGCACAGCAGATTGCATTTACTAATACCGGTTCAGAGGCTGCATGCATTTCACCTCTCCACCTCCTATTGCCCTTGCTTGCGAATGGAAGGAAGACTGTGCAGAGTCGGTAGACAGATGCTAGAACCAAACAATGGGAGATGAATTCGTTACTTCATGCTTTGCGGGTTTCCTGAAGGCATCTGGCTGGCCTTGGTTAGAAACAGGATGCTGGACTAGATGCAGCCTTTTCCAATTCAGCAGGGCTGAACCTAATGGAAGGCATTACAGATGGCCAGTTGTTTGGTTGGTTGGTTGGTTGGTTGGTTGGTTGGTTGGTTGGTTGGTTGGTTGGTTGGTTGGTTGGTTGGTTGGTTGGTTATTTATTACAGGATTTATATACCCCCTTTCTCATAGAGTCTCATTGACTCAAGGCGGTTTACATAGGCAGGCCGACCATAAACCCCTATTTTGTTTTCAAATTGGGGTTTTTACAATGTTATTCTATGAGAAAAACTCATAGAACCCTCCATTTCTCAAGATGTTTCTTTTCATAGTGCCGTTATTGTTCTGACTACAGAGCTCTTGCCTTCCAAGCTTCCACAGGCAACCGCATATCAAGCCTCAGTTGGGTTCACAAGCTGTTATCCATTTCTTGCCAGCTGATACCTCCACAGTCCACAATCCTCCGCATTCCCTCACGAAGCTCCATTGGTTCTCTGACAACTCCATCAGGGGCATTCGTCACCCTTCCACAGAGGCGTCGCTGGAGGGGGGGTACCATATGTTCCACACCATCCTAGTCCCCGTTTACTCCCTGGTACGAGGTGGCCCCACCTCCTAGCCATCGGAGCCATTCAGTGCGGTGAAGGCAACAGGCAGCTTATACCGGGGAGTAAACGGGGACTAGGATGGTGCTGAAATTCTGGTACCGCCCCCCCCTCCAGCGGCGCCCTTCGAAAGCGAGACTGGGACTGGCCCTGCTTAGCTTCTTCAGGCAGAGCGGCAGCTCAACCACCAAACCATAAGAACATAAACATAAGAACATAAGAAGAGCCCTGCTGGATCAGGCCAAAGGCCCATCCAGTCCAGCTTCCTGTATCTCACAGTGGCCCCACCAGATGCCTCCGAGAGCACACAGCCAACAAGATAACCTGTTTCCCGCTGTCACTCCCTTGCACCTGGCACAGAGAAAACCTACTTCTAAAACCAGGAGGTTGCTTATGGCTTGTAACCTATGATGGTCTTTTCCTCCATGAATCTGTCCAAACCCCTTTTAAAGGCATCTAGGCCAGGTGCCATCACCACACCTTCTGCCCTCCAGTTATCACTATTCCTTCAGTCACAAGGGATATTAACTGAATGCTTCCCAGTCAATGTGAGTAACTAGGTACCAGCTCTCAATCAGCACGCTTCTTCCAGTGACCAGAAGCCCAGTGGAAGGCAACAGAAGGTCAGCTAAGGACATTATAAAAACAATTCTATTGCCAGACTTGGGACGAAGAGTTGTCATGGTGGCATCATTAAGTCCAGTCTTGGTTTAACTCAGGGGTGGCCAACCTTTCAACATGAATGCTCCTGGACCTTTAATGACTGTATAAGTGAGGGCATTTCTGAATGGGCATTTCTGAATGGGCTTTAGCAGCACCATCAGCCATTGCAGCTGCCATGATTCTGTCTTCTACACAACTCTTAAGAACACAGATAGGCCCTCATGGTAGAAGGTTGGCCACCCCTGGTTTAACACAACTCAGAACCTATCTTGTGATCCATAATTTTAGCTTTTGCTTCATGCAGGATTTTGCTAGTGTATGTTGTCTGACATAATCCTCACAAGGACCCTGTAATGTGAATGATTGTTCTTAACATGTGCCCATACTACTTCCCCACATGATTGAAAGGCCCAGTCAGAGTCCTGTTATAATGGATCCAATGTCATTTTCAGTTGTGAGATTGAGGTCCCAATCCAAACAGGCCACTGCGCTGTTGGAACGCATGTTCTGGCAGTGCAGCAGCCTTTCTAGCATCACAAATCGCAACACACTGTTGCACACAACTGGTCCTCTGCCAGAAATGGTGAGCAGCAGCGGCCACATGGCAATCCCGGATGCCCTGGTACATTAGCATGGGGGTGGGTGGCGGTGGGAGGAATGGGGAAGAACAGGGCAGGGACCAGGGCAGAAAGGGGGGTGTCGAGGGCAGGAAGGGGACAATTATCGGCGGCAGCTTCGCAATATCCTATCCAGAGGCATTGTTACGCAGGGGTGCAAGGCTGGCCCATCCATGAGGCCAACTGAAGCAGTCATCTCATGTAGTACATTGGTGGGGGGGTGGGCCCCAAGCAGCGGATTGCAGGGGGTTACCTGCCGCCAGATCCGTTGCCCCCTCTGCCGCTGGCTCTTCTTCGTGCAGCTGTTCTCAGCTGTAAGTTGGGCCCTCCTGCCCTCCCGGGTGCCGTTCAGCTCCAAAAAGGGGCTGAAAAGCACGAGGGGGGGAGTTCCGCGCCATGGCAGCATGTGATGATGACATCACGCCTCCCCCAGGGGCGGGGCGTGTGGCATCCCGTGGGGGGGGCGTGTGGCATCCCGTGGGGGTGTCACGACGGCAGCCCCCCATGGGGGTGTAGGGCTGCTACTGATCCTATCCCCCTTCCTAGCCTCAGTTCACCTCCCTGAATCCACTGGGAATTCCACCAGCCAAAGAGTGGAATGCTGGTCCAAGTAGACCTATCAGAGAAGCGGAGGCATACCCTGAGGTAAACAATAGTTCACTTACATCACAGAGGCCTCTGGGACTGCTCTCCCCTGCCCCCCAGACAGATCTCCTCTAAGATCCAATTCACACCTGACATGGCCACAATAAGGCAGTTCCCTCATGAGAGAGAAATGTCATTTCTGGACTCACTGCTGGAGAAGGCTCATGTGAGGGCACTGCTTGTGTATACCAGCCCCTCCACCTGGCAGGGTGTATGTGTGTCGTCCCCCCAAAAAAATTTCTGCTACAATGCCACTGCCATAATGACAATTGGGACATTTGAGTACACCTGTGAGTTAACAAAACACATGTGAGTTAACAAAAACGGCACTTGCATACAGGTCCAGTCAGACCCTGTGCACCACGCAGGGTTAAATTGGGGGCTCCAGTTGTTCCACATGACCATCTGTTCCAAGGCGCAGTCATTTAAGATATCTACAAATCTTGTAACCTTTGTTACAACCGAAGCATGCATTTCAGCACAGCAGTCTCAATCTGGATTGGGCCCCACCCACAGTTGATTTCTGATGTAAAAGCTACTCTTCCTGGTTTAAGCGGCCCATCTATTCATGACAGGCTTAATGTCTCGTGTAGTTTGGCCCTACGCCTCATGCAAAAACAGCCTGCATGTGTGTGTTTAACAAGCTGATATTTTCTTGACCCTCCTTCTTGACCAGCTTTCTTGCTCACTTCCCCTTGTTTCCCTGGGTGGGTGAGCTGCACCCACTTCAAATAAAACCAGCTCTCTGTCAAAAGCAGTGTGTATGTCGTTCAACCTCCTTGGATTCAAAGCGTTTAGTTCTTCTTGCATGGTTGTGCTGCCCGGTTCAACAAGATGCATTCCACTGTTGATACAAAGTTAGTTTGGTTTTTGGCTAAAGCAAAGTTTGGCTATTTATCTTTCTTTCAAATCAGGGATTAATATCTGTGTGACGGTTGGCACAGCTTTCCTTTTCCATAGCAACACTCCAGGGAACATAAACTATGAGTCACAATTCCTCTCCAGGAGACTTTTTTTTCTACTTATGATCAGCCCGAGGAGCTCAAAATATATTCCCTGAGACATAGTTTTGACTTTAGTAACTTCTGATTCTGCCTCCAATTGGAACATACCAGGGAGGGGGGGGGGGCTCCTTGTGTGGGAAGGGACCCTTTATTTAGGCATTTGGCCCCACCCAGCAGGCAGAGCAGCTGAAAAGTGCAGGCGGAGACAGTTCCCAGGCTGGTGCTACCTAATAAGGCTACCCCAAGGGCTAATTCATATCAACCCTGCAGGAATCCTCATTAGATTGTAGGTCCCTGATAGCTTATACACAGCTGTAGGTGGCTTCCTTCAGTAATGATCTGAATCGGTCCAATGGTACCCTAATTAGAAATGCTATTTATTCAGACCTGGGACTCAGTGCAGGTTACAGGAGCCAAGCTACCCTACACAGTCTCAAAACATTTCCAAGCTTCTTCTGATCATTAGACTGTTCAATGGCTAATGCGTAGGGTGACCAGATGCAACAGAAGGCAGAACTCCCATCTATAGAATTTTGGACTTATGCCAATAAATCCTCTGGTGCTGATTGGCTGAGCCAAGGTGAAGCCAGAATGTTTATGAATGTTCAGAATGTTCAGCTCAGGTAATAAAACTGTCAGAATAATGCCATGGTTGCAGTCCAAATTCTATGGGAGGTGGAGAAATTGCCAGTTTGGTTAGGATTACAAACCCTCACACAGGCTTTAAGAAGAGGAATAGTTTTGTGCGGCAAGATTGGGATTGGGTGAAAAAGCCAGAGGATAGGGAACCTTAGCCACTGTTTCTATCACCATCAGCTGTAAGATTATGGAACTTGGTCTATGTGTGCAGCAGGAATAAGGTGCTGGAGTGCTAAGGTGATAGAATGGACTGTACTAGTTCAGTCTGGGTGAAGTATTTGAAGGTTTCCCTACATTTAAAAGGAAAAAAAAAACTCCCTACAAATAGGAAACTAGTACAGCGGGTGGCGCAGCGGGTTAAACCGCTGAACCATAAGCTGTCGATCGAAAGGTCGGCAGTTCGATTCCCACGACGGGGTGAGCGCTCGTTGCTTGGCCAGCTCCTGCCAACCTAGCAGTTCCAAAGCATGTCAATGCGAGTAGATAAATAGGTACCGCTTGCGGGAAGGTAAACAGCGCTCCGTGTTCCAGCTGCATGCTACGCGCTGCGGCAAGGAGAGTCATGCCGGCCACATGACCACGGAGGCGACTTCGGACAACGCTGGCTCTTCAGCTTTGAGATGGGGATGAGCACCACACCCTAGAGTCGGACACGACTGGACTGAATTGTCAGGGGTCACCTTTACCTTTTACAGCAAGCAAAAGGCTTCCTGGGGGAAGCATTTCAAAATGGTCTCACTCATTAGTAGTCCAGAGTGATACATTTCATTCTACCACACCACCCCCAACCTTCTACCACCTCATTCTGCTTCACATGTAAATCCACTCAGATATAATGTATGTGAGGTGCTTTGAAAACCTGAGATGCACTAGGGCTGAGGAAATGGTCCAATCACAGGAGATACCGATGCAAATAGCCTGCTCTACAGGCTGGCTTTGAAAATAGGCCTGTGGTGAGCCGTGGTTTGAATTAAGCACTGCTTTTAGCCAAGGCTAAAAGCTGTTCCCACTTTGCATTTGGAACTCTGCTGCCAAGAGCATCCAGACTTCAATGGCAAAATGCACACGCGTGTAGCCATCAAGGGCGAATGAGGCACACGCTTTTTGAACGATCTGCTTCCTCTCGTCCTCTCAGAAGACTGCCCATATGTTTCTCATGAGTCTTCGTAAATGTGGATTCTGTTTGGGGAGTTATATTACGTGACAATGACAAGGATGTTTTTTTCTGATATTACAAGTCTATGTGGTCACATTCTTGATTTCATGTTGCGTAATTGCAAACTAGAAGTAGCCTGAAGGAAATGCAATGGGTGTATTTGCACCAGGCCTATCCAACATCATTTTGTCATGGCTGCCTCCCATTGAATGCCCAGTGTTGATTGCCACAATTTTAGATTTAAATTTTAAGGGCAACCCCACATAATCTCGTCATCTCCCATATCTACCTTGTAGACCACATCCCATTAGCAAATTGTACTGCTTTGAGCAGCCTCATAGTAACTTTCAAATCACCCACCTCTTCTCTTCCTTTCCCTCCCCATCTGGGGAGGGACCATAGCTCAGTGGGACAGCACCTGATTTGAACGCACAAGATCCCAGGTTTAAACCCTAGCACCTTCAGGTAGGGTTGAGAAAGTTGTTTGAAATCCTAGAAAGCAGCTGCCAAACAGTGAAAATAATACTGACCTAGATGGTCTCATAGCCTGGCTTGGTTGAAGGCAGCTTCCTATGCTCACCCCTGTTCCATGTTCTTCTCTTTTGCTCCAAGTTCTGCAAATCCAAAAGTCCTCTTTTCTTTACAGGTGGTCCACAAGCCACACTCAGCTGGCTGAGCCTCTCCAGATAATCCACCAAGCATTACCCTTCCATTCTCCTTAACCCTACACCTTCTGTCTCCTGCCCCTAGAAAAGATGTACATGTTACAACACAAAGTGCAAAACCACAGGTTGTCACATCATGTCAAGTTGTGAACTCCATGTTCCACACATCTCCCCATAGTGCTGTGCACAGATTCCTTTTGGATCCACATTTTGCTGTCGCTTGCAGGGTGCAGTGACCCCCTCAGTGCCTGAGTCCTGGCCAGGAAGGACGATGATGAGAAGCACCAATATTAAGAAACTTGGGGATATACAGGACACATTTCAGTGACAGCTCTCTGGAGACAAAAAGGACAGCTTCTCTCCTTTTGCCTTCCACTGTTACATCTTTCAGAAGATCAAATTATCCTTGAGAGCGATTTCATGAGTTCAGATAACAGCTGCAATTATGATGTGGAAAATAAATGTAACTTAGGAATTCACTTTCATTGGAAAGAGGAAACATTGGGTGCAGAAAATTAAAAGTCTTAACTTTGAGAAATAAGAGTACAAGGAATAAAGAAACAGAGTTTGTGAGAGACGAGAAAGCTGAAAAACAAAAACAGTTGTCTCACCTTTTAAGAAAAATTACAGCTCAGGGTCCCCATGGATCAATTGCTATTTTGGTGATAGAGATTCCTGGACTCAGCATCCTGGTTTATTTGTTATGGGCACCAGACAGAGATCAGAACGCACTGTAGCACTCTATTTCTTCACTTTCTGACTTGAGCCAGACTGATGATCTCAACGGGGATACAAAGTCACTTTAGGCTTGGAAGGGCAAGTAAAAATTTTCTGTGGAACGATGTCTTTGAAGACAGCCAGCTTTAAACATGAGATGCTTAAAATCATGATGCACATAATAGGCTCAGGGCTGAACATATATGACGCTCTCTTATATGAAGGCGGCAAACCACCAGAGTACAGCGTCTCTCTCATAGGAAGCTGCCTGTGGCTGTTGGTCCATCATCCCCGTCATCAGTATTGTCATCAGCACAGATTGGCAGTGACTGCCCAGGATTTCAGATAGGAATTTTCCTCTGCCCTACCTGGAGATGCCAGGGATTGAACCCGGGGCCATCTGCGTGCAAAGCTGGTGCAGCTGCAGCCCCTGTCTCAGGTAGGGGTCTTTCCCAGCCTTACCTGGAGAGGCCTGGAATTGCAGATGGGATCTTTTGCATGCACTCTACCATTGAGCTACAGTCCCAACCCTGCTGTGCTTTTTGGTTTGTCTGTGCTGGACATCTCTCTCACCCCTCCTACCCCACACAAGCACAATCAAAAGAGAAAAGGCTGTGTATCCCCCCCCCCAGTCTCTCCATAAATAACCAGTTTATAGCACACAACAAATGCACAGTTGACACATCAGCTGAATGGCATCCAGATGTCTTTTCTCGAAAAAGCACTTCTGTTATGGGCATCTTGCTTTTGGTGAGCATTCAAACAAAAATATGTCAGGCTGAGAAGAGCCAATGAGGTGCAGCAGCTAGAATGTTGATCTGAAATGTAGGGAATCCAGGTTCAAATCCCTCCTTAGCTCACTGGGTGGCCGTAGGCTCCTCACTCTCTCAGTCTGCAGGGAGGCTAACATACCACTTGAGCTCTTTGACCTAAGGGACACAAGTTTAAACAATTAAATAGTGCTGTAAAAAAAAATGCCCCTTTCCCCCCTTGGCTAACAAGGGCATTTGGTAGTGTTTGGCTTGCTGCCCTCCAGGGGTCTGTGGAACAGTGTCTGTTGTATTATTGGGGCTGAAAAATGCCACTCCCCCTGTCTTTCACTTCTGCCATGTTGTGACCTTCCATCTGCAAAGAGGGAAGTGGTACTGGAGCTGAAACTGACTAGTCTCCAGGCAAAGGCTGACATTTGCAAAGGGACTTCTGCAGGCTCAGTGTTGTCAGTTTCATCCCCAGCAGTTGCTCAGTCTTCAGACTTTGCCTCCCAGCTTCACTGAATTGGCTGCTGAGAGGAAACTCACAAGGGACATTTCCAGACATTGTTTGGAGACCAGTCAGTTTTATCTGCTATGTCAGATGCAGAGAACTTGCTGCCCCTGGTGTTGTCTGGATTAGAACACACATTCTCTACTCTTTTAACAAGGCCATAGGGAAAGCATCCCAGCGTCCTTGCAACAAGGCTAGCTATCCCTATTAACCACTTCTACATGGACTGGATATTGCACTACTGCAGTGTCATTTAATTAGGACTTGCAAATTTATTCTGCAAATGCAAAACTGTAAGAGCTGCATACTTTACACATACTGGGTACAGATCATCTGGGCCAATGCACCCATTATATAGCAGTCAGTCCAGTTGATGCAATCAAGTGTACACTCAACAGAAAGCTTGGGACTTGAGACTTTTGTGAGTGTACATTTTTATACCCATGTTTCCAAACAGGTGTTTGTCTCATCCACTAACTATATTTTTAGGTATACAGTTTAAAAAACAGTAGATGAAAACATTTTTTTAAGTATGAAGATGTCCACAAGCCCCTAGGCCAAACTCTATATTTATGTGATATAAATAAAAGGAGTTCTACTGATAGCACTAAACCACCACTGAAACTCGGAGGTCCAAAGCCTGCCATATTATTTTGCATGGGATCAGTCTGGGCCCCCACCCCTTCCCAAAAAGGGACATATTGCAAGGGAATGCAGTGCCACTGGGAATGCAGTGCCAATAATGCAGTGCCACTGCATTATTATGCAGTGCCACTGCATAATAATAAATTATGCAGCACCTTTCTGAGTACAAAATGAGTTAGATCAGGCTAAAAAACAAGCTCTGTTCACACACACACACACACACACACACACACACACACACACACACACACACACACACAGGAACTTTTTCCCCACTGGTGCAATCTTGCACTGCTGAGGGGGGTGTGTGTGTGTGTGTGTCTGTTAAGGCTAAGCAACCACATGAGTCTTCCCCATCCAATTGACTTCATCCCTTCCAGCAGGCTGCTGATTGGGTGACAAAGACTACACAATTGCCCCACCCATGTGTGCTTAATTCACACACATTCTTCAACAGCATTAGAATCACATCACAGGAAAGCAGGTACAATACTTGTACAGTATGTGTATAAGAGAGGGTGGGGGCACCAAAGCCACTCAATAACCTTGATGGCTGAGCTAAGTTTTAAACCTGGGTCGGCTCCAATAATCCAGCATGCAAACCCCCACCCCACCCCCAACCAGTGATGGGGACTCGAGTCAAATGACACGACTCGCAAGTGTGACTTAGCCACTTTTTCCCTGACTCGTATTCGTACTTGTACTCGTGACCGATTGACTCACACTTGCACTCGCACTCGTGACCCAAGGGACTCGTACTTGACTTGCACTCGTGGGGGTAACGACTTGCCATTTCCAAGTCATTTTCCTTTAATGGCCGGCATCAACACAGGCAGGCAGGCAGGCGCAGTGGAGACCTCGGAGGAGGAGGGCAGCAGGGAGGAAGGGTTTTCAAGGGGGTGGGAAAGCAAGCCTGGCTCTGAGTCCCCCCCTTTTGTTGCTGTCTGTTTGGCATTGGCCACAACTCCGAGCGCGAGGGGTGGGGAGGAGTGAGGGAAGGCGAAGCTGCCGCAGCAGTCCTTCCTCATTGACCAAAACTCCGAGCCCAAAGGATGCTCGGCTCAGCAAGGGGAAGGTGCAGGGAGGGAATAATAAATGGTTTGAATGTAGACACGCTTGTTTTTCCCAAACCAGATGGGTGGTGACAAGACTGAGAGGTGAGGGAAAAGGCATAGGGGGAGCCAAGTGGGTGCTTTAAAAGTCTCAGAGGTCCCCACACCCACCCCACACACAGACATCCACCCACCCCATTTTGAGGGGGAAAAATCCATTTTCCTCAAAGTGACTCGACTCATGACTTGTGACTCGTGGTTTCTGGCCTTACTCGTACTCAACCCGCACTCGTGCAAAAATTACTCGCACTTGACTCGTACTTGCCCAAAAATTTTGACACTGACTCGCACTCGGACTTGCACTCTTGCAAAAATGACTCGTACTCGCACTCGCACTCATGACCTAGATACATCCCTGCCCCCAACAAATCCATGGTACAATCAACTATGGTCAATCACCATTTCTAAGATGTACTGCAGGATAACCACCACTGTTCAATATGTACTGTCTTGACAGGACCTTATTGGGAGGGGAGGGAGGGGAGGAACCAATGAAATGTTAATAACAAGAAGAAAACCATTAACAACTAAAATGACCCAACAAGAACATTATGTATTATGGTAAATGCTTTTAACAATCACCCATAAAATGGTCAGTTAGTCGCCAAACAATACAGCAGAAAAGTTCATTTGTAGTGATTTATTGCTTTTATCAGGGATTTACCTGTCTCACAAAAAGGTGAGGAATGAAAAAAATGGTTTGCATTTGAGAGAGTGAGTGGGATGAAGAAACTGAAAAGGTCAGTGAAACAGAATCAAAAGGCTCCAAGAAATGAGTGACATGTGCTATATATACTTTTTTTTAAAAAAAATCCCTGGAATGAATGAGCTCCAGTGAACATTTTTCCCTCAAAAATTTTATTTGATTAGTTCCTGAAAGAGCAGCAATAATGGCTGAAGTCTGCTCCAGAGCAATAGAAGAAAATAATTCCACCATAGCCTCCCCATTCTTATTTCAGATACATTTTCCACAGGAATTGGCCCTATCAATCAAGTCGCCCCATGTTTGAGAGTTGTGTCATGTGGTGGCATGCTGCATGTGTTGTGGCAGCACTTTCTTCTCTGCCCTCTGATGCACTACCACTCTTCAGAAGTCACACATGACGCCGAAGCTGGACCAAAGGTACAAATCCAATACAGGGAAGAATATCCAATTATAGACATCTTTGGAGGGAGTCGCTTTTTCACAGCACTCAGAAGTCCCAAGTGGTTTGAATCAATGTCTCTTCATCACGGAAACAACCATATTTTATTTATTTATTTATTTATTTACTTACTTACTTACTTACTTACTTACTTACTTACTTACTTACTTACTTACTTACAGAGGGCGCAATCCAAACCTACTTAGGCCGCCGTTGTAACCAGCAGCCCAGCGAAAACAGGAGGCCCCAGAACGGAAAGGGGATTCAAATCCCCTCCAAAAGGGGAATTCAAAGGGGATTTGAATCCCCTTTCCGTTCTGGGGCCTCCCGTTTTTGCTTGGCCGCTGGTTACAATGGCAGCCTAAGTAGGTTTGGATTGCGCCCTTACTTACTTACTTACTTACTTACTTACACACACACACAAACACACACACACACACACACACACACACACACATAAATGTGCCACATTGAGCTTTTGGAAAGGTGGGGTATAATTTTTTAAAATAATAAATAAATAAATTTGTGTGTCACTTTTCTACGAAAGAACTCTCTAAAGTGGCTTAGTAAGTAGTGGTAACCCCAGAAAAGACAATAAAACAAGGACCAGCCTAGTTCACTACATCTAAAATGCACACTTTAGCAGCGAAAGTTAAACTCCAATAAAACCCTGTGGAATGCCCGCCCACCTTCTGTCTGAAGAGAAGTACTCTCTCACTTTTATGCCACTGGAGGAGGGCATTCCATGATGTGGGCACCACCAATGAAAAAGCTGACTGACAGACCAATCCTGTGTACGTTTACTCAGAAGAAAATCCCACTGGGGGATTTCAGTAGGGCTCTCTTCCAAGTAATTCTCATATATCACCTATTCTGGAGCATTAAAAAGCTTGGGTCCTACTTATTTCAGGGAATATCTCCTTCCATATGACCCTCCCCCCAGTACCTAAATTCTTCTGATGAGGCCCTGCTCCACCACATTTTATCTTTTGAGGAGCCAGATTATCCTCCACCAGGAATAGGGCCGACTCTGTAACTGCAGCAATGCTGTGGAACTCACTTCTGAAGGGCACTTGTACTGCCTCCTCCCAGCTGACCTTTTGAAGGCAGGTAGAAACATTCTTGTTTCAGCTCACTTATGGAAATGATGAACTGATTAAGTTACGCTCCACCCAATACTGTACAGTATTGGTTTTGTTGCTGTTATTGTTGCATGTTTCATTTTGTGTTACTACTGTTTTATTGTGGATTTTTATGCTATGCTATGACATATATGTTTTTGTAGATACTGTTTATAACAGGGATGTGGATCAAATCACTGACTCCAAGTCTCAAGTCAAGTCCCAAGTCTTTGCCCCCAAGTCCCGAGTCTTTGGTTGCGAGTCCCTATCTATTTAATGGGGAAAACAGGTTTATGCCTGGATAAAATTCGACATGTAAAAGACCCCAAGTCTCGAATCGAGTCTTTCGAGTCTTTTACAATCGCCAAGTCAAGTCCGAGTCAAGTCATTGACGCGACTTGAGTCCGAGTATATAGACTCAAGTCTACATCACTATATAACAATAATTTAAAATACATCAGACCAGGGATGTGTCTGCATAGGGCTTACTTTGGTGATGAGATGTGCACATACATCTGTTCCTGCATCCATTGAGTAGGCTAGGCTGGGAGATAGTGACTGGCCCAAGGTCACCCTCTGGGCTTTATAGCTGAGTATAATTTGAACCTGGGTCTCTTCAGTCGTGGTCCGACATGCTTCCCACTACACCACAATGACTCTCACCTCACTGTTTGAGGAGTTTGCTTCACAATAACATACCTCTATCCAGGGCTTGCCCAAGACCTCCTGGCACCTGAGGCGACATGCCAAATGCTGCCCCCCTTACCTGATGATGTGCCAGCCTCTGCTCCTCCCACTCTCCAATATTCCACCTCAGCACTCTCCTCCTCATTTCCTCTTCCTCTCTGTCCCTTCCTTCCTTTGCAGGTAGTGCAGGTAGTGGTTGGAGAAGGAGGAGCAGTGGAGGCAAGTAGGCAGACAAAGATGGGCAACCCCCACCAATCTGCCTCCTGAGGCGACTGCCTCAGTTGGCTTCATAGCTGGGCCAGCCCTGCTTCTATCTCTCAATTTGTGCAGGGAGCACACAAGCTTTTGTGTTTCAAATCTAGTAATAAGTTTTTTGTTTGTTTGTTTCAAATACTACCCATGTGTGTACTCCTGGGCAGCCTTGTAACCTCTGTCTCCTTGTCTTTTTGTATCCTTGGAACAGTTTGGGCGTGATTGCAAGAGATATTTTTTGCATCTTTCCTGGCCTCCTCGTAAATGGCAAATAGTTCAGGCTCAATGTTGAAATGCAGAAATTATGTCATGAAAGCCCATACCAAGTTTTATTGCTCTGTCTTAATGTTCAGGAGAGATATTGAATTGCAGGCTGCGTTTATATTTTTCCTACTCCTTAAAAAAATGATGGGTGGATTGGGCTGGTTTATGAACTTAAAATGAAGGATTATATGCATGCCAGGTTTTATTATCTGCTGACTCAGGATCATCCTGGAAATAGCAATATACTCTCCACATTCCTGGGTAGCATCCGAAATCTCACAACATTTTCATAAGACTTTGTGGACCACGATCCATTTCATCAGATGCATGATGAAGATCGGATGGTGGACTCTGGTCCACGAACACTTTTTCTGAAACAAATTGATTCATCTTTAAGATGCTACAAGACTCTTTGCTGTTTTTTGCTGCAACAGACGAATGCAGGTACCCCTCTGAATATTTTCATCACTTCTCTATTATTATTATTATTATTATTATTATTATTATTATTATTATTATTATTATTAACAGTATTTACATACCGCTTTTCAACAAAAAATTCATAAAGCGGTTTACAGACAAAAATATTCAAGTTACATTGTCCAGTCAAAACAAGGAAGCAAAGTGAGGCCCAGAAAGAGAATTGAAGGTGGATAATAATACTTTGCATTTGTATAAGGCTTTCTGAGAGCGCAAAATGCTTTGCATGCGTTTTCTTGATGTCCTTACAACAACCCTGTTAGGTAAGTAAGGCTGCGATGCTATACACACTTACCTGGGAGTAGGTTCCATTGAACTCAATGGAACTTACTTCTGTGTAGACACACATAGGATTGCGCCATAAATATTACTATCCCCCTTGCAGCTGGGGCTGAGAGGGTAGCTTGCATAAGGCCGCCTGGTGAGTTCATGGCGGTCCACACAGGCTGAAACTTTGCCTAACGCTCCCCAGGATCTGCTGAGAATCTGTTGTGTCTGGAGTCCTGACAAATTGCCTTTCGTTGGTTTTATTTGTTTAAAAAGCCACAGCATTGAGCTCAGCCCATCTTACCGTTGCTGCGGCCTCACTTGAGAAATCTGCTGCTTTTAACGGGAAGACAGACAGGGCATGCTTCCTAGAGCCATCTCTTCCTAAAGGCTGATCTACACGACAGCGTCGCGGAGCGTTTTTTAATCCGGCGGAGCCGCCGGACCTCCGCCCCACTGCCGGGTACTACAAGTCGAGTGTTCTATTTTTTAGGGGGCGTGACGGCAGAGCTTGGAGGTGGCTCGCGGAGCTGCTGTAGCCTACCAATCACAGGAGAGGGGGGGAGGGTGGCTGAATGCCAATGTGAACGACAACCAATCACCTTGGAGGTTACATCCACACAGCAACTGCGCTTTCTTAGGAAGGCGGGACAACATGAGGGGCAACAGGCTTGAAGACACTCCCCCGCTTCCAGCGCGGAGGCTCCAGGCAGAGGCGACGGCGGAGCCTCTGCCTGTTGTGTAGATCAGCCTTTACTCCCCCTGGAATTACTGCACTCTTGCATAGTATAGTTATTTAGAAACATCTTGTGTTTTGGCTTCCTTTGTGTTTCTGTTTTTAGTTACTCCATGGCCTCTTGGGATTGGTACACAATCGTTCACTTTGTAAAGAAAGTTCCCAGTTCTAGTACAAAAGCATTGGCTATCTGAGCTAAACGGTAGCTTTAGTTTTGGAGATTTTTTTTTTTAATCAAAGATCTAGAGATATTGTCTTGTGCTGATTCTGAACATGGATAGAGAGGCAGCCCCTGGTTGTGTACTGAAGGCATTTCTCCAGGAAATCAGGCAAAGGTCTTTTCCAACCGTGGCTTTAATTGAAGAAGCTGCTTTGGATGATTGATGCCAGCAGGCCAGTGTCCTTGTTGTGCTAGTAATAAGACAGGAGGGTCACTCCTTAATGGTTCTTAATGACTCCCGGATGATCCTGGATGGAAGCCTCCCTTGGGGCTTTCAGGACCCTGTGTACAACTACCTGAGAGGAGGAGCTGAAGTGTCAGCATCAGGTGACAGCTCTCCCTGATTGGTCCGGGAGAAAGAGAGCATGGGCTGTAGGCAGGCCCAGCCAAAGCATGGCTACTGCCTGAGGCAGCCCAAGAGTGCCACCCTGCCCACCCCCCCAAAATACCCTGGTGCATGCATGTCCTCCCCTCCTCAAGTGCATAAGACAGAGGCAAGGCCAGTTCCCTTCTCATGCCTCTTCCTTCCTCGGCCGGCGCAGGTCCTGTTTCAAATGAGCATGCTCCACTCTTCCTGTTTATTTTAAACAGGAGTCATGCATTGTACATTGAGCGAAACATCTCGGGATTTGGGTTATAAAACTTCAATTTATAAAATATCAAAATGTAAAATACATCAGCAAAAATCAGTAAAAACACAAAGTAAGCATATAATGCTAAAACCTCATGTAACAAATACTTTAAGATCACTGAGTAAAATACAATAAAGACATTTAAAAACTGCAAGGGCATGACGTTTCGTTTACCAATCTGTAAACTTTTTCAAATGCTAAAAAAGAGCCTAAGTAGGCAAGAAGATGTTACAAGTACACATCGCAGTCTTGCTGCTTAAAAAGGAAATTTGGTGCACATTTTACTAACACAATTAACTGGAAATCAAGCAAACCTGAGCCAAATCCTCAATGACCCTACTATACTGCCATCTAGTGGTGGCCTAAAAAATAGCCCGACTAGCATCAATACTATTTCTTATTGCTTTTATTTATTGCAGGGGTCCAGACTCTATTAATAAGTGATAATTCCTGTTTCCTATTCAATACTTGAGATCCATGTTTAAATATTTCAATGGCCTCCAAACTCAATCTGGCCCTATAATTGTTTTCATGCCCTAACTTTATAGTGTCTTCAAATTTAATACCATGGCCTGACTTCATCTTATGCTGGGCTAACGCAGATTTCTCTATTTGGTTAAGCCGGCATGCCCGTTCATGCTCTTTGAGCCTGGTATTTATAAAGCGTTTCGTGGTACCTATGTAAACTTTTCCACAGCTACATGGTATCTTATAAATCCCAGGTACATTCAGTGGAGGTCTCGGGTCTTTTGGGTTCCTTAAAAGCTGGCTTATTTTATTGGTAGGTTTAAAAATTGGTTTAAAATTATATTTACTCATCACCCTGCCAATTTTATCTGTCGTTCCTTTAATATACGGTAAATGCACTGGTGGCCTGATTTCCTCATCTGTGACTTGTTTAACTTCTTTCCCATGCAGTCATGCAGATAAAGAAGGCCAGAAGAGAAGGGAAGGAGCAGGCGGTGGCATTCCTGGAGGGGTTCAGCACTGTCAGTGGTGCAAGGCGCTGCACCGTGCCTTGCAAACTGGTGTAATGCGGCCCCTTCCACTCGCCCCGGAGCCATTCCGACGCATTGCCTTTGCCACCAGAATGGCTCCGCGGGCAAGTGGGAGGGGCCACGTTACACCAGTTTGCAAATGGTGCAGTGCCTTTGCAACACGTATGGTGCCACACCTCCTCCAGGAACGCCACTGGAAGCAGGGGCTCCACCTCTCTATCTGCTAGCCCTATTGGCTGCAGCAGTGTTCCCCCCTCTTCCTTCAGAGGCACTGGCGAAAGAAGGGGGTGGTCACTGTCCCAATCCTTTCCCCATTCACTCTCAACAAGCGGGATGAGGATTGGAGTGCTGGATCCATTGGCAGTGGACCAGAGGGGTGCCAGACAGACATGGGGTGCTCATCAGTTCACTATGCTCCCCAACTCAACGTGAGCCTTTTAGGCCGCTTCATCAGCAGGCTGGCCGGTGCAGCAGAATGAGAGGGAGATGGAATTTGATCTGAGAGAGACTGCAATGGAAGCGAAGAGAAGGAGCTGGCAGCTAGCAGACATGCTTAGAACACCCATGTAGCTGATGTTGATTGTAAGAGCATGTGAGAACTCACTCCATCCAATGCAGTATATTTGTAAATAAAGCAAATATTACAAAGACACCATATGCTACCATATGCTAATATGTGATTTTTTTATATCTAAGGAAACCCAAACCCACTTGTCACCTCTCAGAAAAATGAGGCCCAAGCAAATAATAATACTTTCCTGCCAACCCTGCTTTGCATGCATGCCAGGTGAGCATGCCATATAGGCACGTCCTCCGCCTGTGCCCTGGCATGTCAGGGCTTTTTAGCTTAATCATGTGGGGAGAGGTATCTCGAAACCACCTGTCTACATTCACTGCTACATAAATGTAAACAATTCAGAAAAACCCCAACACGCCTGGATGTGGGTGAAGTATGTACCCTCTCACAGTGCACTCACAAAAGTGCATAGATGGGCTGGCAGACAAAGTAGCATCCACACCGGCCCAAACATTCAACTTGAGGAACATTAGACCTGCAAAGCATGTGTGTTACTTACCAGTGAGCCACCAAAAGGACTGCTGCGTGGTCGAGAGGAAGATCTGTGGCTGCCTGAAGCTGCCTTCTTCTCTGAAGTTAGCCATGTCTGAATCTAGGAGAACTCTCTGAAAATGCCCTCTGCATTGTCTTGAGTTCTTGAGAAGAACAGGATACAGATGTGGCAAAATAACATTTTAAAAAAATGAACCGGGAAATTGAGAAATAAATGCACAAGGATCTAAAAGGAAGCCCTTTCTGGAAATGGTAGAGAAAAGGACAACCAACATGATTGGACGGGGTGGGGTGGGGGCTGAGTATCTCCCCTATGTGGCAAGAGAAGGCTTTTTAGTTAAGAAAAAACTAAATTATTTTAATCTGGGACTTTTCACTTTAGAAAAAGGCAACTAAGGACCAAGCAACATAGAATGTTACATGTTAATATTTCCTTTTTTTTTTTTACTGTTTAAAAATAAAGATGAATAGCAGCCATGGGGTGAGAGCAGGATCTGATCCCCAGTGTGCACAGAGATGGGGCATTGAACCCTTTTGTGTGTGCCACAGCTCCAATGCAAATTGCACACCCCACCCCTGAAACTGCTGTTAGATGCTGGAAGGAAACTTCCACAGGCACCAATGAAAGATTTCTTCCCAGGGCTAATAGCTTTGGGGAAACACTTTTAGTCAGGATTGTGGTATGGTTGGAAAGGTAAAGGTGACCCCTGACAATTAAGTCCAGTCGTGTCCGACTCTAGGGTGTGGTGCTCAGTGAGATTCAATCAGCCCCCTCTCTGCCAGTGTTCTGCAAAAAGGAAAAACAAAACATTGAAAACCAATGGAAGGTTTTTTTTAGCCTGAAAATAGTGTGGAGGAGACCATGATTGGGATCCAAACCACAGCAAAGGTAACATACTAATGCCCCTCTATGCGCCTGTTGCAGTTTTGCTGATTTTCACAACCTCCCACTCTAAATATTGGAAAACTACCCCCCCCCAAAAAAAACCCAGTGATATTGCATGATTAGGCACATATCTACGGTAAGGTAAAGGTGACCCCTGACAATTAAGTCCAGTCGTGTCCGACTCTAGGGTGTGGTGCTCATCCCCATTTCAAAGCTGAAGAGCCAGCGTTGTCCGAAGACGCCTCCGTGGTCATGTGGCCGGCATGACTCTCCTTGCCGCAGAGCGTAGCATGCAGCTGGAACATGGAGCACTGTTTACCTTCCCGCAAGCAGTACCTATTTATCTACTCGTATTAACATGCTTTGGAACTGCTAGGTTGGCAGGAGCTGGCCAAGCAACGAGAGCTCACCCCGTCGCGGATTCGAACTGCCAACCTTTCGATCGACAGCTCATGGTTCAGTGGTTTAACCCACTGCGCCACCCACTGGAAAGGGTTAAACAAATGCCCCTTGTGCACCATGGTTCCAATCTTGGACCCACCCCCACTCTGCAGCTGCAACAGACTTCAAAAAATAAACACATGGGGCCAAACTGTACATTGAGTAACACACGTTATTTGGCTCTCATGCAGTCACATAGAATAGCAACTGGCAGAAGTTGTTCTGGGAAAGGAGGAATACCTGGAAAGAAAAATAAGATCCTCTGTCAGAGAGATTGCCACTGTCTTCCTTGACTCAGGTGATCATCATCTGCTTTCCCTCAGAATTCCTGTATTTCTACGGCTTGTCTCTTATTGGCTTACAAAGATTACTTAAGATTACTTAAGCAGTTTCTATGAACCCCAAGAGCATAAGAAGTTTTGTTCCCTGGGTGGTCCAAGTATGCAGAGGTGTGGAAAGCAAAAGGTGTGTCTTCTTAAGTTACAAGCTTCTTCATCCCACAGTTTCGGGTGTGTTTAGGATTCTTTGTCCTCTTGCAACAGGCCCCCCATGTAGCTATGTGACATCCGCAACCTCTTCGAACACAAGGTGTTGTCTACAAGGGCATCTCATGGATTGGATAGAGCAGGTGTGGTCCAGTCAAGGTCATGTCATCATCTAGTGCATACAACCTTTGAGATCTACACACCCTGAACTAGAAGGGGAACTACACAATGTCACACTGCTGCTAGAACTTAAGGCCGATTCACACTAGATTTTACCAGGCTCGTTGCGGATCTGCGGAGGGTTGTGCGGAGCTGTTTTTATGCTTGCGGAGCAGCTTGCGGAGCAGAAACGCAGAGGCAGGAAAGATGGTTTCCCCTCAACTTTTGAGGCGGTTGTGCTTGCGTCGCTGGGGATGTTCGCGGAGCTACAGCAGCCCACCAATCGGAGGAGCGCACTTCTATTCACCAAATCTCAGCTGCGCTTTCTTAAGAAGGCAGGACAGAAGGAGGGACAACAGGCGGCAAGACACTCCCCCAGCTCCAACCGCATAGACAAGCGCATACGCAGGGGCAGAGGCAAGGGCAGGGCCATCCGCGCTGGGAAAACTGTAGTGTGAATCGGCCTTTAGCAATGTCAGCTCCAGGATTTGGAGGGCCCTTGAACAAGGCACCCTGACCCTGTGTGTATGTGCCCCCCCAGCCCAAAAGAGGTGAGGCTTGCAAACCAATTATCTCATGTTATCTCAGAGCTTTTTGTAAAGTGAACATTGTGACCCTATTAAGACAGTAGTCCCTCCCTTTGCTGGTATTGGCCAGTAAATGCCTGCCCTCTCAAGTCAACCTTGGAGCAACTTCTGCTTTTAAACTTCCCAGTGATGTTACCACACAGTTTGGAGCCCTGGTACCTGACAGGACACCTTCTCCCACATCAACTTGCCCATGTGCTGAGATCCTCATCAGAGACCTTTCTCTGGGCGCCACCATGACCCAAGACGAGGCAAGAGGCACCTAGATCAAGAGACTTCTCTGTAGTAGTGACCTGGTTATGGAATTCTCTATCCAGGGAGGCTTGCTTGGTGCCAAACTACATGTGTGTCATTTTAGTACCAGATGAAGACCTTTCTATTTTTCTAGACCTGTTAATATCTAATGACTTGGATTGTAACATAAAACTCTGGTTTTTCTTTGCTGTTTGTTCTGTTGACTTATTCATTCTGATTTTATTGTTTTATCCTGTGTTGTAAATCACCCTGGAGATCAGTGGCATATTAAGGGATGGGGGTGGTGGGCAACACTTTGCCCAGCCGGAGGGGGGGGGACAAAGGCCACAGTTGTTTAAGCGGCTGGGGGGCGGCTACGTCTTCAGCTTCTCTTCCTCACTCCGGGAAGAGAAGCTGAAGACGCGGCTGCCGGCAGACTGGGGCACCCGCGTCTTTGGCTTCTCTTCCCCACAATCGGGGAAGAGAAGCCAAAGACAAGGGTGCCCCAGTCCCTACCTCCTGCCTCATGGCTGCTGCTCTGAAGTGACGAAACGTCCGGGTGTCACCAGGCGGGGGGGGGGAACCCATCTTTGCCACCCCAGGTGGCAAGGAAGCTGGGTACGCCACTGCAGGAGACTGTTGATAAAGCTGTATAAAAATTAGGCTTCAAGCACCTTGAATGACCTTGGGCCAGTTGCCCTCTCTCAACCTAATCTACCTCACAGGGTTGTTGTGAGGATAAAAGGCGGTGGGGAAAGATTCATGCATGTGGCCCTGAGCTCCTTAGAGAAAGGGTGAGATATGAAAGTGATAAAGAAACAGCATGAAACTGTGCTGGGAGACTGGGTGAGCTATAAGGAGAAACTGTGTACATTTCAATTGTTAACAG
Source organism: Plestiodon gilberti rubricaudatus (assembly GCA_026170595.1). Classification (NCBI taxonomy): domain Eukaryota; kingdom Metazoa; phylum Chordata; class Lepidosauria; order Squamata; family Scincidae; genus Plestiodon; species Plestiodon gilberti. The sequence goes on from JANXHW010000001.1 coordinate 164,738,649, forward strand.
TCATATAGCAACTCAAACATTACATGCTTGAATTAGAAACAACTGGGCTTTCTCTCCCCCCCCCTTTCTCTGCTTGGTAGCCTCAGGTTCTGTGACATCATTTTTGTTGTTATTTATTCTGATGCAAGAGCTCATTAATCAAGTTGGGGGGGGGGAATCAGATACTATTATTATTATCAGTAACCAAGGAAGTTTAAAAACATTAGTATAAAAATTGAGATGCAGCTGCCAGAAGAATTTTGGAATTCAAATCCATCCATACGGAATTGGGTGGTAACTAAAAGAGAGGATGGTAAATGTCTGCAACCTCCACATGCGTTCCTTCCTTAAAGCAAGTCCAGGCAATGCTGCCGCACAATGCCACATCTCGCTCGCCAGTCCACCCAGGAGGCTTACGTCATGCGCTGCCAATGCAAAGAATGCAAGAGATAATACATGGGCAAGACCTGCAGTCATTCCTATAGTTTTTGGAAATCACCAGTCAGTTCTCATTAAGGCATCAGCCAGCAGCCAGACACGTCGATACGCAGTGCCTATCAGATATGAAAATCATCCCTGCTGCAAACGTGTCTGGGCCTGACCACTTCTGGGCTGGGAAGGCTCTCTGTGCTCAGCAGGCCTTTAATATGGCCGCCTGCCTGATTTCAACATGCATTAGTCAAGATCTGGGGACTAGAATGTGTGAAAATAATCATTTGGAAAAACGACTACATGCCAGCACACATCTAGCAGGGTAGAGAGCTTGCCATGGGTATCTACTGCTTGGGCAGACAGAGAGCAGCTTATTTGTATGTTTCCTTCCATGAAGTTGATTTTGCTGTTCCGCTTCTATCCCATTCTTCTTCCAAAGCAGCTCACTTTTTTCGGCTTAGGAGGAGGTGCCCCATCATCAGGGAGCCCATAGGCAGCAAGCCTCACTTCAACAATGGAACTGTCTCATGTGAACCTAAGACAGAAAAAGGGCCCTGCCTCCTCAGATGATGGGTTCATCTTGGCCAGCATCGCCTTGCTCACAGTCGACCCAGATGCTTCCCAAAAGCCACAAGCAGGATGCTAAGGCAACAGCCCTCTCCTGTTAGAGCTTGTTACAGGCCAGCGGGTGGAGCAGTGGGTTAAACCGCTGAACCATGAGCTGTCGATCGAAAGGTCGGCAGTTCGAATCCGCGACGGGGTGAACTCTCGTTGCTTGGGCAGCTCCTGCCAACCTAGCAGTTCCAAAGCATGTTAATGCAAGTAGATAAATAGGTACCGCTTGTGGGAAGGTAATCAGCGCTCCGTGTTCCAGCCGCATGCTACGCGCTGCGGCAAGGAGAGTCATGCCGGCCACATGACCACGGAGGCGTCTTTGGACAACGCTGGCTCTTCGGCTTTGAAATGGGGATGAGCACCACACCCTAGAGTCGGACACGACTGGACTTAATTATCAGGGGTCACCTTTACCTTACCGTAGATATGTGCCTAATCATGCAACATCACTGGGTTTTTTTTGGGGGGGGGGGTAGTTTTCCAACATTTAGAGTGGGAGGTTGTGAAAATCAGCAAAACTGCAATAGGCGCATAGAGGGGCATTAGTATGTTACCTTTGCTGTGGTTTGGATCCCAATCATGGTCTCCTCCACACTATTTTCAGGCTAAAAAAAACCTTCCATTGGTTTTCAATGTTTTGTTTTTCCTTTTTGCAGAACACTGGCAGAGAGGGGGCTGATTGAATCTCAGGTGTCAGGGAGTTCCACAGCCTAGACATGACAACAGAAAAGTTCCTCTCTCACATGTTGCTGTTAGCCGAGTCTCTGATGGCAACTGAACATACAAGAGGGTCTTCCCCCCTGATGCTCTCAAAGAGGGTGGATTCATATGTGATTCTTTGCCAGGAAGCGTGTTTAATGCCATCTAACACCAAAATAAAATAAACATATAAGAGAGAGTCTATTGGGCTTGAAATCCAACGGAAAAGAGAGACTGTCGCCAAAACCAAAAAGCATGAGTCAGATACCTGAAGAGGGGAAACAATCAACAGCAAAACTAGCTGAGTTTAAGATTATATATTGTACTGTACAAAAGCAGCTATTAGCAAACAACATTCTCCATTGACATATGTTGGTGCTTTTAACGTGGAGCTGTGCATTCTTGACCCCCCCACAGAGCAAAGACTAACAGCTTTAAGAATAGCAGTTAAGTGAGGGCCTGGTGCACATAGCTGACTTCCCACTCCAGGTGCTATAAACAGACTCTGCATCCTTCGTGGTAAATGTCACACGGAAGCAGATGAGAAACATGTTGCGAGGAGATGCCTACAGAAGGAAAAATGGTAATATAATGGGAATGTTCAAGGCACTCCATGGTTCCCATTTCAGGTGCATAATTTTCATGGTTCGAAGTTTGCCCCAATGCACCGTTAATAATAGCTCTTTGCACAAATGAACATACATATATTGGTTTGATTTTTTTTCCCCAGGTCTTCTCTGATTGTATAGCTGGAAGGATAACAGTCAACATTGTGCAACTAACCAGATGAACATTTTGGGGAGTTGCCGTTTGACCAGTTTTCAACTGGGCTGTTAAAATGTATAATAAAATGTATAATAGCATTTTACAGAGCTGCGGAGTATTTGAAGCATGTATGGGAAGTGGGGTAGCATAGCATAGTGCTGGGCAGCCCAAACGAGTGTTCCGCCAGCCACTGGCGTCGCTGCAGGGGGGCGGAGCTCTAAGTTCCACCGTGGTCTGACCCTCCGTTACACGGGTGCACGAAGTGGCCCCGCCCCCTCGCCTTTGGAGCCATTCAAGGCGGTGAAAGCCACGCGCAGGAGACTCCCTGCGCATTGCTTTCACTGCCTTGAATGGTTCCGAAGGCGAAGGGTGGGGCCGCTTTGTGCACCCGTGTAACGGAGGGTCAGACCACGGCGGAACTTAGAGCTCCGCCCCCCTGCAGCGACGCCAGTGCCACCAGCGCTAACTGCCTTAAGGTAGTTGTAAACAACACTCCGACAGTGGTCAGCGGCGTGCACTGCCGGAGCACTGGTGGGAAGGCCAGAGCCTTCCTACACACACCAGCAGATTCCAGAGGACCCACCAAGGCAGGTAAGGTGGCAGGGGAGGCGGGACAGGGTAGGTGGAGGGTGGGACAGGAGCAGGGGACAGAACGAGTTGAACACATTCGTGTTGGTGTAGGGCTAAGGGGTGGAAAGCTGACAGACTCAAAACTATGATGGCAGTATGGACTATATAAAGAATAAGTAAACAAAACTATATCAGAGAAGGGGGACTCCCCCAGCATGAAATTGCTGGATGAATGCCACAACCAAAGACAGCCGCAACACTATTCTCTTGCCTCTCAATTAGAGCTACAGGTTGCTTGGGCCAAGAGATCCTGTATGCTAGGTAAGCATGAGTGTGTAGAGATAAGAGTCATTTATTTCTTGTTGCGAACAATAAAGGAAACAGCTGTGTTCATGAACAATTGGTGTCTGTGAGTGTTTCCCCTGTGCCTTCCAAGCTTTCCCAAGATCCAGCGTGATTTCTGAGTGTTCTGGGTTTGTGACTGATCACCCTCTGACCTAGAGCTCTAGAAGATCACAATACAGTACTGTATTTATCATTATCTCCATGGTAGAGCCAGGGGTCTGAGGTTATAGAAAAGACCATCTGAAGGATCCATTCAGTCCAGCATCCTGTTTCCATCTATGGGCAGGCAAATGCCTCTGGAACGCTTGTAAGTAGGGCATGAAAAGCACAGTCCTCCCCATAACATGTACAGCATCTGATACTCAGAGATATGCTGTCTTTAAACATGGAAATTCCATCTAGCTACCATGATGAGTTACAGCTGCTGATAGACCTATCCTCCATAAGCAAGCCAGCTAGTGGCTTTCTGATGGCTACCTGATAAGTAAGCAACTAGGGACAGGGCCCTAGAGATGATGCAAATGAGCTCATTCACATCGGGGAGGGCAGATTGGGGTCCAAGCAGAGGGGCAGCAAACAGAGCACCAGCACCAACTTTATTACTACATATTTAGCACAAACAGGTTGCATAAACAGGGCCGTGAAGTTGTTGGCCCATCCACTTGAAAACAAGTCACCCCATAGCTGTGTATATCATGAAGACCATCGTCATGCCGTGTAGCCACAGATACATGTACGGGGTATAAAATACACTGTCCTCAATATCTCAACTTTCATTTCAAGTTACGGGAAAAGAAACAGTGTTGTAGTCCTTAAGTTGTGCTTTTACCTGAAAATGTGTGTGTATGCACTGGCGTCGCTCGAGGTGGGTGGAACGGTAAGTTCTGCACTGTGCTAACCTCCGTTGACTCCCCGGCATCAGAGCCATTCAGTGCGGCGAAGGACTCCCTGCGCGTTGCCTTCGCCACACTGAATGGCTCCTACGGCGAGGGGGCGGGGCCGCCTCGTGCTGGGGAGTCAACAGAGGTTAGCACAGTGCGGAACTTACTGTTCCACCCCACCTCGTGCGACTCCACTGTGTGTATGCAATGTCTCAAGAAATTTCTGACTCTGGTCCACAGGATGGGGGTGGGTAGGTGGAGGAGCTAAGCAGGATCTCTGATGCTAAGGTCTCTAATGCCCTCAATAGCCCCTCTACACCCTGTGATTAGCAGAAGCAGAGCCAAATATGCCAAATAAAGAGATATATGCACATGCTTGATTTGCATAATTTAAACAGATAGCAGAATTAAAATGAGAGGCGCTTAGTGCAAAGTCCATACTTTAAATATCCTCCTTTCATGAATCAAGAATTTCCAAAGCAAAAGGGCATTTTGTTCTTATGTCCCTTCTTGTTGATGCAAATGACCCAAGTGGGAAGCCAGGTTTATGCACCACAGGGTCTTCTTAACATACATCTCTTGATTATTTGATGCTTGATGACTCACTGCGCGATGTGTGAATTGCTTTCCCTCTTATGCTGCAGCATAAGAGACATATATGGAAGCCCTGGAAATTCCAAGTTCAAATCCCTGCTCAGCCATGAAGCTTCCTGGGTGACCTTGGGTCTCTCGGCCTAACCTACCTCACAGGGTTGTTGTGAGGATAAAGGGAGGGAACTATGTACCCCACCCTGAGCTCCTAAGAGGAAGGGTGGTATAAAAATGTGAAAAAGTAAAAATTAAAATAATTAATTAAAATATTTAATTAAAAATATATAAATGTTCTGGTTGTGCATAAGCATAAGGTGATCCATTCACATGTGCAAGTCACCGCTTGATCTTCATCAAATGAGGAACATGAATGAATGAACCAATGCCCTGCTGATCTCTCTTGAGAACAGAGCTGAATCTATGAACTAAGTCTATTGAACAGCATGATGTTCGAGGTGCTATGAAGATCTATAAACATTCTTCCTGTTATGTATGTCTGTAATTCACATGTGCAAGTTATCATGTGAATGGACCATTTTCATAGTCCAGTTGATAAGTGCATAGTGGTGCAGTCATCAAAGGCTGAAAATGAGTGTATGAACCCACTCCCTGTCACCTATATGAACCAGTAATGGGGCCCAGCCAGCTTCTGAAGCACATGCACCTCTGTATTGCAGAGCCCTGCTGTGGCACAGTCTGGTCTGCAAATCAGGGTCATTTGTTGTCTGGCCATAACTATGAGCTGCTTCTACTCCTTGACGTCTACGCTTTTTTTTTTTCTTGTTCTCTCCTTTCCTCTTATGTTTTATTCCACAGCAGGTGGGCAACTAATAAAGCAAAACAATACCTGGAATGAAGGTGCATGATGCTGTCATAACTAAACATTTTTTTTTTTGCCAAGCATAGCTGGATGTTTGTTCATATACAGACAACTTTAATGTAATTGCTGGAAATCAATGGCAAAAGCTGCCTGCGCTGGATTTACTGCCCAAAGGTATTACGTTGGCTTGTCGTCTCTAATGGGATGTCTTTAGGAATCAGTCTTGATTCTCATTGGTACCTTGTCAGACTCATAAAACTAGAAGCTTGCATAACTGACAAGGAGATCCCTGAAGGCATGAGGAACATAGGGCATATCGAAGCCGACAGTTAATTTGTAGCTGTAAAGAAATGATGATATCATCATAAAACTGCTCTAAAAATCAGATTCCACTCAGACTCTTGAAACCCACAGGATGTATAGACATAAGGTAGTTGACATATGTAGTTTAGTAGACAACCCGAAAAAGCTCCAAGCTCTTCGTCCTGAAGGATAATACTGCCATCTGCTGGATGCAGGTAAACATGAATGCTTCAAATCGCACGGCTGGAGTGGGCAAAAGCAAAGCTGGGTTAGTCTGCACTTGATAATTTAAAAAGAAGAAAAGAGACATGGCCTTTGTAACACTGTGAAGCAGTGGCATCACTAGGACGCGCGTCACCCCAAGGCGCGCGTCACCCTAGCGATTTTGGGGGGGCGACCCGGCTGCACCCTGCCCCAGGTGCCCGCATCGCCCTCCGGACGCTCCGAGGCCGGCCCAGGAGCCGGCCTCGGAGCTTCCAATCCCGCCAGCGCTCCAGGGCCTTCTGAAAGAAGGCCCATGCAGTGCGTTAATATGGGTATTTTTTACAATTTTCGCGCATGCGCAGAGACCGTTTTGAGGGCATTTTACCCCGTGGCGCGCGTCACCCCCTGGCGCCCCCCCCCCCGCCACGCTCCAGTGCTGTGAAGACTGGCTTCTTTTATTTAAGGAGCATGACCTTTTGCGGGGAGTACAAATCACTTCATAAACTACTGAAAGGGATGGAACAGAAACAAGCAGGAATAACCCCATAGTTCTTTGACAAACTTGAGGATGAGGAGGGGCAAATTAGCCACTGTTCTGGAGTCTGGTGACAATTAGGATTTAAGTCAAGTTCCTACATTCATTTTTTTTTTAACAGATTAAGGGCCTGGTCCTATACAACTTCCCAGTGCCAATGCAGCTGTACCAAGGGGGCATGCGCTGCAACCTGCTGGGGGGGGGAGACACGGAGGCCTCCTCAAGGTAAGGGAACATTTGTTTTCTTACCTCGGAGCTGCATTGCAGCTGCATCGGCACTGGAAAATTGGGCGGGATTGGGCCCTAAGCTTTTTAAATGCTTTTGTTTGTGTGTTGTCGATTGTTTTATAACATTTTGAATATATTTTGTGTTTTTAACAGGACGTGAGCCGCCTTCAGGGCCTCTTAGGAGGCGGAAACATGACATCTAAATGCCTTCCCAGGCAGCTGTATAGCAAGGGGCTTCAGAATGAGAGCTATCCCATAGGTGTCTCGGTCCATGCCTGACTGGAAGTTGAAGCTCACTAGACAGCATTGGACCTTCCCCCTGACCCAAGGCAAATTTCACACAGGAATGTCTCCTTGCTATGTCCCTCAGCCAGCTCTGTTCCCTGATCACACCAAAGCCTCCCACACAAGGTTTCTGTGGGTCAGCTGGCTGGCTCATGTGAGGCTCCGGTAGGCGCAGCTAGTAGGCCCGAAGTCTGCCTCCCCACATGAGTGCATCACAGTGTGCTCGGATAAATAATTTTGCCACCTATCCTGTGGCTATCTCAACAGAAGCAGCAATCCTGCTATCAGTTTCCTTTTTAACATGGCCACAGGGGAGGTGGCAGTTCTCTTCAGCAGCCAATTTTCAGATTCTGTTTGAAAGTGGCTAAAATGTTGCACATAGCGGTGAGCTTCTGGGTCCCAGGGTGACCTGCCCTTGTTTAACAGGGTGGGATTTACAAGGCATTACGGAGAGTGTTACACCGCAGTCAGCACATTAATACCTTGGATCTTTTGAAGTATCTCAGTCCAAGAGAGCAAGATTATTAGACTCCCTACTTGCGCTGCTAGAAAGACACAAATACAGGTACATACTGCCTAACAGAGGGATCACTTTTCATAGTTCTAATCCAGATAATCTCTTGCTACAAATTTATACAAGGATGTGTATCTGCCAAGGAATAAAATCTGCCAGAAAGTTGCATTTTGCTGCATTGTTTCTGACCTGTTTTTTCTATTATTCAGAGTGTTTCACTCTTTGCGCATCAGATGCAGCCTTCTGCATAATGTAGAGGCCACAGAATTTCAGCTAGCACTTCCTGTTTCCAGTCAAATCATTTCTAGCTGAGCAATCAACCATCTCTTTGGAGAAGTAGTTCTTGAATGAATGTTACACTCGTAACTGCCTCCTAAGAGGCAATTCAGACCACCCTCTTGTGATTTCCTTTTCCTGCTCGCAACAACCCCTGCTCATGACAACCCAATCATCTAAATCTTGGGCCACAAAATACAGATCACTTTTCCTCTGCTCACCACCCCCCAAGCTTTCCAAACACGGGCAATCGGAAACGTTATGGCTTGTGTTTGCGATGAACGCTTCCAATGACCTGTTTCCCATATATGCATAGATTGTCATAAGCAGAGAATCAAGAACATAATGAGGTTGTAAGAAGCAACCCAGAAAGAGATTTGTGTCTCCTCAGAATTAACAAAAAGAAGCAGAATCCTAAGATATGCTTTTACGGTTGCAAAGGGACCAGAAATAGCCAGTGCAGTGAAGATCAAACATAATCCGACTAGCACTTTTGTATGGCTTCATCAAAACTAATCTCCAGCAATAAGCCATATTACATCAAGAAGAGTGCAACTCATACTACAGTACTATAGAAAATACTCTAGCTGAAAGAAGTGCAAGCAGTAAGATTTCTTGAATGATTTCCTTTGGTTGAAGAATCCTCTTGCTACTGCATTACCATGAAATATTTCGTCTGAGGGAAAAAAAGTTATTACTTGTAGTCCAGGCAGACCAAGCTGTCCGCAGCTCTGCTCTTAACATCATTTCAGAAGCACTTCAGAACCCCTCTAAAATGTGAAAATGAATCTTGGGTTGAACTTGTACATGGAAATCCTATTCCATTTCGGTCTGCTAGTAGTACCGTAAGGCTAGTTATGAACATTTCCAGGAAATGCTATCCAATTAATGATGATGATGGGATGATTAACATTTCAGCAAGTGTAGCTTTTCTCACTTCTCCGTGATAAACTGCATTTGCCAAAATACCATCTCTGCACTACACTGAAGGAACAAGGGTCTGGCTGTCCTCCATTACATCTGATTGCACTACAGTGCTACAACCCTGTTCACACCCTGTTCATTCCTTTCCTTCACTAATGCAACCTTCTCTTTCTGGTCTTCCATTGTCTCACCTTAGCCCTGTCTTATCTCATCCAGCATTCTGCTGTCAAAATCATTTACCTCTTTTGTTGCTCTGTCACATAACCCTCTCCTTAAATCCCTACGCCGACTTCCAGTCTGCTTCCAGATCCCACACAAGCTTCTCATCCTCACTTTCAAAGCCTCCATGAATTATTCCTCCTTTTCACTCTACTCTCATAGCCCTCTATGCTACTTTGCTCCTCCAGCCCCATCACCTGAAGATATCTTGTTCTCTTACAGCGCAATCCTGTCTAAATATCCTGTAAGGCACATTTTCAACACCCAGCAAGTAAGCGACGCCAGCAAAGAGATTGGCACCACTCACTTTGCCCTGGACTGTAGCCACCCAGAGGCGTCGTTAGGGGGGTGGGGGGCCCATTGCCCCCAGGCGACAGGGTGGCAGGGGGGTGCAACTCAACCACCGGCAGAGAAAACGGCAGCGGCGAAATGGCATGTTTACAGCCTGGCGGCAGGTCGGGGATTGGCTGGCTTGCCCACCCGGGCCCTTTGCACTGTATATCAGGTGAAAAAACACCTCGGTGTGTGTGTGTTTTCGCGCCCAAACTACTGGAAGCGCCAGATCAGTCCGAAGGGGGCGGGGCTTGGGCAGTCATGTGGGGGGTGTCATGTGACCACCCCTGGGGGGGTGTCTGGATATGCCACTGTAGCCACCACTGACGAATGGAGATACTGTAAGGACTGCGCCAGGTGGTGTGGGGGCATGGGGAGGGCGGACCGAGGTGGAAAGGGAGGAGTGATTGATCAACCAGGCCAGGGATGGGAGAGGGATCCTCGATAGCATGCTCTGCCGAATCCTATCCCCTGTCCCAGGCCTGGCCGGCAATACACCGGCTCTTCAGATTTGCACTGACCATTTTGCTGGCACACATCTGAGGAGACCCATAGGTGCAGCTGGAGCATTACCCAGGGAAAAGGGACAAATGTCCTCCCCCCCCCGAGGAGTACTCCAGCTGCACCAGTGCTGACCCGATCCTGCTTAGGATCTGGCGCAACGTGCTTTAGCACACTGCGCCGGATCCTAGACAGGACTGGGCTTTTAAATGAGTCCCATCCCTTCTCCCTCACTGACTTTATGCATGAAGCTTCCTCCCAGATCACCAGCGTGAGCCTTCCTCTCCTGCTTCCTCAGAAACCACCTTTTCGATGAAGAGCTCAGCACAGGTCCCCATTTTCCATATTCAACTGCAACTAAGCCTAATTAAGTGTATGTGAAATAATCACATATTATTTCCCTGTTTGCCACCACTTCAATTTCCTCCCTTTCTTCTGTTGTCTTCCTTTTGTCTGTTTATAGACTGTGAATCCCTTGGGTTAGGGACATGTCCTTTCATCTATTGTATGAATACAATACATACATAGGAGAATCATGGTCTCACGTGGCCAATGGGGATCCCCTCATTTCTTCATAATTCTTTTAATTTTGTCAGTATAGGCTCCTGTGGATTGGCAGATCCTATTTTGTTATTGGCCCATTTGCGTCTGAGGTTGGGGTCACAAATAGTAAGAGTTTGCCACCCCAGGACAAGCTGCAGAACATGGCAAGGTCAGGTATTTGCTCAGGAGAGAACAAAGGGGCCACCACCCCAGCAGAGCTGCCGTTCTCATGTCGTATGGGACATTCAAGAAGGTCAGCGACAGCATAAGATAAATTCCCTGAGAGAATTTCCCATGAGGCTGAATTTCACACATTCCCTGAGGAAGTCCAGAGTATATTGGACAAAATGTTAGAATATGGATGCTATCTAAATACATAAAAACAGACAATACATAGCATGAAAAAAGAAGAAGAAAGAAAAGTATAGAATAAAAGAAAAAGGAAAAGATTCAGATTAGCCACTAACATTTACACTTAAATCGATTCTTATATTTACTTACACCCTGCCTAATTGCACTGCAATTGCAGGATTGCAGTGCACACCCTGCCTAATTGCACTGCAATTGCAGGATTGCAGTGCAATCCTGACTAAGGATCTAATGGGCCAGCCGCTGTATCCTATGTTACTCCCGGGCTGCGATGTGGCAGCCCGGGAGCACCTTGGGAGATGGGGACATTTGCCCCCTTCCCTGGGTGTAAGCCGTTTGGGGCCCTATGGGCCTCATCGGATGTATGCCAGCTATGAAGCTGACATATATTCCGGGAGACCGTGAAAGGCCGAATCAGGCTGGGAAAGGGCCTAGGATATCAGCGAAGCACGCCGCCAATATCCCTGCCCCCTCCCAGTCTGGGCCAGCCAATGGCCACCCCCTGGCTGCCGCTGCCTACCCTCCCCCTGCCCCTGCCCTGGTTCTGAGCCCGGGCTGCCCGTCGACTGGCAGACTGGAGGTCTACTCGGGGAAGGGGACACACATCGCCTTCCCCGGTTGTAAACCGGGGCCAACCCGATGGGCCTCCTCGGATTTCCGCCAGCTAAATAGCTGGCAGAAGTAGAGGAGGCCGTGTAACAGCCTAGCTGGCCCGGCGGGGACAGGGATATGGCCGAGGCCATCCCCCAGCACCTCCCTGGCCGGCTAGGCCAATGGCCCCCCTCTCTCGCCCGATGAACCCCCCCCCCCACCGGATCCTGACTCACCTCCTCCAGCGGATGTTCGGGCGCTCCGGCAATGGAGCGAGGGAGGCTGGCCCCTGCGCCGGCCTCCCTTGCTCCTGAGTAGTCGCTAACGTGCTTTACGGCATGTTCGCGACACTTTAGAACGGTGGGGCACTAGCTCCACTGTTCTAAAGATCCCCAGGATTGCACCGATAGTCAGTTTATCCATTTCTGCCAATTCCAATACTTTCAACTACCATTCCTCCACCAAAGGTACCTCTGTCGATTTCCAGTTTTGTGCATACAACAACTTTGCAGCTGTAGTTAGATATAAAAATAAAATACCATAAGTGTTTTCTAATTAGAGATCCAGCAAACAGTCTCTGGTTTCATCTGTAGATTCACCTTCAAAATCTTCTGAATCTGGAGATGTACAGGTGGGTCCCCATATCTACAGATTCGCTATCCACGGTTTCAGTTATCCACGGATTGCGGGGACCCCCCCAGGCTGTTACGTTTTTCCCAGTAAGCTTCGTTTCTTCCTTAAACAAACAGGAGGAGCAGCCTTTGGCTGCTTATTGCCGGCAAGTAGAACAAAACTAAGTCCTAGTAGAGAGGCTCTGCAAGGTTAACAGAAACCTTGCAGAGCCTCTCTAGGACTTAGTCTTGTTCTCCTTGCTTGCAATGGAGGCTGCTTCTCTGTTTGTTTTAAGGAAGAAACAAAGCTTGCTGAAAGAAAAATCAGAGCTGGGGGGGGCTTGCATGCCTGCCCACAGGGGAGGCAGGGCATGGGGCCCCTCAGGAAACCATGGAGGGGGTGTTCACTCCTATCCAGGGTTTCAAGTATCCACGGAGGGGCCTGGAACATATCCCCAGTGGATATGGGGGGAGTACTGTATTTGAATCCAATATTTTTTTTGCTTTCTCACAGATCCACCACACGTGGTAGAAAGTCCCTTCTTTCTTTCCACATTTCCAGCATATATAAATTTGAATATGGATGCTTTTAATGTACGACCATGGTCCTTAAACCCGGATATTTTAACTGTGTATGTGGCCATGAAAATTTGAGAACCTTTTTAGAGAATTTTCAGTTTGCACCCCCAGGTTAAGGTAACCCATGGAGATGTCTTATTCAAGGGCCCCTCAAATCCTGGAGCCCACATTGGTCTGCCTTGCCTTGCTTTGTATACATGTCTTTTTTTCCTTTTTAAAGTTTTAGGTACACTGACTTTCCAGCGCTGGTATAGCCATGCCAACAGGACACACACTGCATTTTGTAGTGCAGAGGCAGTCATGGAGGCCTCTTCAAGGTGAAGGAACATTTGTTCCCTTACCTTGAGGCTGCATTGTGGCTGCACCGGCACTGGAAAGTTGGTTAGGATTGTGCTGTGATTCTTATGATAACAGGCCAAAGTATATACCACAGTTTCTCTGATGCTGAAGTGAATGAGGAAACACCTGTTCACATGAGAGCTCCATGTGTGCAGGGCAGCTGTTTGGAACTCCATACTGTTACTTGCTGAATATATCTGTATGTTTCCAAATAAATCTTCACAACTACGATGAGGAACAGAAAGCTGCTTTTTTTTAAAAAAAAGTGCGTAAACTAGAAAGTTTTCAGAATAAAGTGCCAGATCGCAGCTTGTGCATGAAATTCCCAACACATCAAATCACAGAAGACAAATAGTCCTAATACACAGGGCCTGCATAATTGCTACAGGAAAAATGCAAAACACTTTGCCAATCAGTACAAGGAGTGAGAATAGGCTTATTTACTCAATATAAAATGCTTCCCAGTCATTCATAATTACCTCTCAATATGGAACAATTTTATGATTTAAAAGAATACTTTCGTTTCTAAAGAGGTCTGGCGGTGCACCAGCAATCAACAAACATCTTGGCAGCTATTCAGACAGCATCCATCGACAGTTGCTATAATTCCATCTCATTATCATGTTTACAGGCACATGCGCCGGAATCAGGTAAATTTAGAAGTGATGGTGAACAAGTCAGAGGCGCTGCAGTGGGTGGTCGGCATGGAGAACGTGCCTTTCCAGGTGACTATGGGGAGACCGTGTTTACATTTCAGTCTTTCTTTGTCTTATGCCTGACTCGGTGTTGGGGGTGGGGGAGCCTGAATCATTTAAACTTTCCTTAGTTTTAGTTTTTTGTAGCTATATGAATCGATGGCAACAGAGAGCCCTGTGGTACCTCAAAGCAATGTATGAAGTCTTTCAAGGTCTCTAGAATATTTCTTCAGGCTGAAACTCAAAAGCTTGCTCACCTCTCTTTGCAGTACAGCAGGGGTTCTCAACCAGTGGTACTAGTGCCACCAGTGGTAGTTTGGGCGACTGGTCTACTGGTCCATTGGACTGCTCAGACTGCTGGTCCATTGGAACCCTGCTCTGACACAATACTTTCGGTGACGTGTTTTCGCTCCCAAGAGGCTCCTGTCTTTAGCCACACCTCTTGGGAACACTGAGAAGGGTCCTCCCACCCACCCAGGGCCTCCTACCTGTGTTTTCTGACCTCAGAAAACCTGAAAAACCGGAAGTAACTGGCGATGATGTCATTGCCAGTCACTTCCGGTAGTACACAGCAGGAGTGTGGTGCTGGAGGTGATACTCGGCTGGGAAGGGGTTGAGAACCCCTGCACTACAGTATTTTCATTGGTCCTAATAAAGGGATTACCCTACTTTGGAGACATCAAAGTACTGGAAGAGGGAGAGGTCCTTTCGTGACCTCCCATTTGTTACCCTGGAGGTTGCAGCCTGCAGCTGTGTGATTGTTAGGGTTGCCAGATTGGAGGCAGCCCATCAAGCTGAGGAAGAGCTTGGAGAGGTCACAAGACTGCCAACCCTTGAAGAATGAGGAGAATATCAGGAACATTCCAGTGGAGCCAGCGGCAGCCCCAAATGATCAGAAATTAACTTTTGCTGCCCATCTGCCTGATTAAAAAAACCACTATGTTAAACCAGTCATTAGTGCTGAGGGATTTGGTTTCTCTCTCAAAAAAAGCACCTGAGGGGGAGGTTGATGCAGATCTGGACCATGGCGGGGCCAAGGGTTAACCCTCCCCTCCCAAACTCTGGGCTAGATTTCTACCACCACTCCACTTTGAACGGCTGCTATTTTTGGAAGAAAAGTCAAGTCCCTTCACACTAATGGCAGGCTTAAAGTGGGATGAAGGGACATCATTGCCCACAGTGTGATCACCTATTCCTTCTGTCCTGCTATTATTTCTAGTCAGGCAGGTTTCTGGAAACTACAAACCTACAAAGCCTGTTTACCAGGGACAGTAGGGAATAAGCAAGAATATTTGATTTTATACCATGTTCAGTTCTCAAAAGAACCAATACGTGTCTGTCCACAGCCACAAGGTCCCTTCTGCTTCTGAGGCAAGGGCAATAGTGAGACATGACCTTAATTTCTTCCCGGCCCACAGGTGTTCACATTTAACTCCTGTTGCATATATACACATGTAGAGGAGAGAAGAGAGGTTCCAGCATCCACAGGCTGCTTCAGGGCAGTAGCGCCGAGGGCTCAGCGCTTAATCCGTTCTCCTCTCTTTCCCTTCGGTTTGAACATGCGGCTTACTGGGCAGTAGCGTCACTGGATGCACGTCACCCGGGAGCTGGAGGGGGGCAGACGCGCGTCACCCCCCACCCCCGGGCGGCGCCCAGCGACCCTCTTCCTGGTGTCCGGGGGCCTTCTGAGAAGGCGACCCTCTTCTTCCGGCGTCCAGGACCTTCTGAGAAGGCCCACAGCGTCGCGTGCTATTTATTCTTTTTTCGCGCATGCGCAGAACGTTTCTGAGGCAAGGGCTGCCCGTTTCCGTTCTGCGCATGCGCGAAAAAAGAATATAAATAGTGAGGCGACGCCGTGGGCCTTTTCAGAAGGCGCTGGACGTCACCGGTCGTGGTGGACGCCCCTAGGCTTTCTCCGGCTCCGAGGCTGGGAGAAGGCCTCGGATCGCCCACCCACGTCACCCGTCCAGAGGCTCCGAGCCCGGGAGAAGGTCTTGGGACGCTCCGAGGCCTTCTCCTGGGGGCTTGGAGCCTCTGGACGGTGACGCGGGCGGGCGCGGGGCTCAGAGCCTCGGGCGGGTGCGCGCAGGCGCGCGTCACCCCCCAGCGGTCCTCCCCACGCGCCATGCTCCAGCGACGCCGCTGTTACTGGGGTCACCCCTTGGTAGTTCACGAACGTTGCCACCAGCTCAGGATACCAGGGTAGCTAGGGAGCTCCCCCCTGAGCAAGAACTCCCTTCTGGGACAATACTGGACCACGGTCCTAAATCCTCTCTCTCTCTCTCTCTCTCTCTCAGTAGCGCCTGCAGAGCAAGGAGATGACAATTCCACTGATTTCTCAGAACAAGGCAACTCAGAGTAACTTGAAAAGGTTTATTAAAATGCTAATACTAATTTAAAAAGGATTACAGGACCAATAGAATAAAGGAGTTAGTTAAAACTACAATGATTTTTCTTAGCCAGCAGGTGGCGCTGCAGCATTGCAGAGCTCATGCATGCTTCAGAACTCAATTTAGCTTAACAATGCATTCTAAAATGGCTAGACCATGACAGGAAGAAGACAGAACCCAAAGTAATATAAGAACATTATAATTTCTAGCTATTATTAAACTCTATCATAAAACCTGGGGATGACTGGTTCCTTTCCACTTGTAGCCACAGAGTGGTCTCCTCATTCAAATGCCAGGGAGAAGAAAAAAGAGAGGGAAGTTTTGTTTTCCCCGTAGTTTAGTCCCTCAGCTGAAGACATCAGCTGTTTCTGATTGATCATGAGCTGCTTCTCTAGTTACCTGGGCCAGTCCTTTGGTAACTTGATCTACCTCCTCCCCCACCTCTGCATTCCAACAGGAAGGGCTATGTTAATGAAGGACTTAGAAAGACAAAAGATCTGGCTGGCAAGATGCAGGAATGTGCAGGCCAGCTCTGAGAAACACAAGCAGGAGCTCTGAGAGCACAGACAGGCTGTTGAGTTTAAGCACTTAAGAAAACAGACTAGGGAACGTAGAACACACATGAAATGTGGATTTCATGACAACACCCATGGATGGGCAGCAATGGTCAAATCATTGGCCTTGGAAGGCTTGCTTTTTTTTTTTTTTAAAGTAAATAGCACATGTGGAGTGCTTGATTCAGACTGGAATGACTATGGCAGGAAATAGGAGGGGCTTTCTATCCTTGCTGCAGTCCCAATCCAAATTGGACCCCCTCTAGACTCTACATGCACTGTTTGCCCTAGGGGAAAAAAGCCCTCATATAGACTAGAGCCAAGAGAAGCCCTTTTTTTTCCAAGACAAAAAATAGCATGCCTGGGATGCTGAGTTCAAAACACTCTCCTGCCATGGTTCCAATTCAGATTTCCACTACAATGCTCTTGATGATATGAGGGGAGGGGAGCAAGCACACCAGGACTAATGCTGTGATTTAAATCATGTTTACTTTGGTCTTTGTAGATTCTTAAAATGATACCCAGTTAATAAAGCAGGTTTTGGAATGAAAAATGTCATGGCATTTAAATCAAAGAAAAAAAGATACATTAGCTACAATAAACCACCATCTTAGCTTTGGATTTCCAGTGTCCTTGAGAACTGCAGGAACACAAAACGAGATTAACGGAGCCAACCTGCCAAAAGATACACAGCCAGCCGAATGGGCCAGCTGCTGTATCCTATGTCATTCCCGGGCTGCCACATATATGAAGCTGACATATATCCCAGGAGGCTGTGAAAGGCCGAACCAGTCTGGGAAACAGCCTAGGATATCAGCAAAGCACGCTGCCAATATCCCCGCCCCCTCCCAGTCTGGGCCGGCCAATGGCCACCCTGCCCCTGCACCGACCAGTGCAGGACGAACTGACCTAAATCGATGGGCGCAGGGTCTGGAGGGAGGTGGAGGGAGGGCTGTTGGCCTCTGCACTGACGACCCTTATTCCAGAGTCGTTGTTAACGTGCTTTACGACACGTTTGCGATGGCTTAAGAGTGTCACGAAACATGACACATGACATAAAAAAGAAAAAAAAGTTTGACCAATGGAAATCTCTTGGAATGTAGCAGTCATGTTTTATTGTAAATAAAAAAAAATGTTTATTATTTATACCTTGACAAATATGTATAACATGTAATAATAGACATCAAGTAAAACATTTAACCTCCATTCTCAAATGGGGAAGGAAACACAACCTGGTTTTTACAAACCTGGCAAAGTTATGAAATTGTTTGACAAGGAAGCATCTCTAGCTTCAGGTTATATCCTATATGATACAGCGAGGCAATTATTCTTTGAGTGCTTTAAGACATCAAAGTGGCTGGTTTGCAGCAATTCTTTCCTTGTTCAAATTGACTGCTTACTTGGAGTATATACACATAGTACTTATTCCACTAAGGCAAGGAAGAAAATTATGACTCTGTAGCATCATTTCCCCCCCCCCATCCTAGCATAGATTGGAATCAATTTTGCAGTGAATTGACCACACTTGGGGTGTCATGTACTGGTAGAGATAAATCTTTATTTAACATTCTGAAAAAGAAATTGCTTTCAACACATACATCATATTAGGTAGATTCCTGTTTTGTGTTTTTGTTTTTAAACACACACACACACACACACACACACACACACACACACACACACACACACACACACACACACACACACATGTCCCCAATATACACACTGGTTCCTTTCCAGAGGTCTGTACAGAAGTCAGAACATACGTACCTCAAAAAACCCAGCTTTTGCTGAACCACCGCTGTCACACCTGCGCAAAAGCACCACAAAGGACTACTTATTTTTTATTTATTTAAAGAATTTATACCCTGCATTTCTCCCGAGGGCACTCAAGGCGGCTTACAACACATTAAAATACATATATACACATTAAAATAATTAATTAAAACAATTTAAAATAAACAACCCCAGTGGGTCACCTGAGTTTACATATGTTAAAAGCCATTTGTTAAAAGATTAAAAGGTCAGCCCATCATGTCAGACATCAAAAGCTGTCCTAAATAAAAACGTCTTAAGGCCCCGCCGAAAGGTCGCTAAAGAGGGAGTCGTTCTCAATTCCAGGGGGAGGGAATTCCATAATTGGGGCACCACAGCTGAGAAGGCCCTACTCCGCGCCGCCATCCCCCTCACCTCCGTCAATGGCGGCACAGTTAACAGGGCTCCCCCTGATGTACGGGTCGGATTATAAAGAAGGAGGCGGTCCCTCAAATGCTCTTAATGGCTCGGGTCCAGGGTTTTAAAAGTCAAAACTAGCACTTTGAATTGTGCCCAGAAACGAACCGGCAGCCAGTGTAGCCGCCGAAGCAACAGTCCGACTGAGTCGAACCGACAGGCCCCGGCAACCACCCGGACCGCCGCATTCTGCACTAGTTGCAGTTTCCGAACAGTCTTCAAAGGCAGCCCCACGTAGAGCGCATTGCAGTAATCTAGTCTAGATGTCACTAGGGCATGGGTCACTGTGGCCAGGTCTGCACGATCCAAGTACGGTCGCAGCTGGCACACCAACCGAAGCTGGGCAAAAGGCCCCTGGCCACAGCCGCCACCTGAGAATCCAGGAGCAGCTGCGCATCCAGGAGAACCCCCAAGCTGCGGACCTGCTCCTTCAGAGGGAGTACAACCCCATTCAGAGCAGGACGATGATCCAGTACCTGAGTCGTAGACTTCTGGACCAGAAGAACCTCTGTCCTATCAGGATTTAATTTCAGCTTGTTTGCCCCCATCCAGCTCCCAACTGCCTCCAGACAACGATTCAGGACATCGACCGCCCCCTTGGAGTCGGGTGGAAAGGAGAGAAGGAGCTGGGTGTCATCCGCATACTGATGACTCCCTACCCCAAACCCCCGGATGACCTCTCCCAGCGGCTTCATATAGATATTAAACAGCATGGGGGATAGAATTGACCCTTGTGGCACCCCACACCTCAAGGGCCTGTGCCTGTGCGAAAGCACTGACGCAGCCATCCATAGCTTAGCTGTCTGTAACTCAGGGAGCCAATGTAGTCATAGAGAACAGTTATACACGGCCGAACTAAAGGGCTGGCCGCTGTATCCTGTGGCCCATTGCAGACTGCCCTGGCACTGCCTGGGTTCTACTCGGGGAAGCGGACATTCATTCCCTTCCCCAGTGTAAGTCGCTTGGGCCGCAATGGACCTCCTCAGATGTATGCCTGGTCTGAAGCTGGCGTACATCTGGGGTGGGGATGTAAGGCTGGCACGGGCTGGGAAAGGGCTCAGGATATCGGTGGAGCATGCCGCTGATATGCCTGCCCTCTCCCAGCCCGGGCCAGCCAATGACCACCCCCCTGGCAGCCCCTGCCCAGCTCTCCCCCCACCCCTGCGGACCAACAGCGCTGGATTTACCATCGTCGGCAGGCGCAGGGTCCAGAGGGTGATGGATTGAGGGCCGCCGGCCTCTGCGCCGGCGACCCTTACTCATGAGTCATCGCAAACGTTCTTTATGGCACGTTTGCAATGCTTTAGAGCGGCGGAGCATGTGCTCCGCCGCTCTAAAGTTAGTTAGGATTGTGAAGTTAATGATGTATTGATTCCACTTTTTCCCCAGTACTTGTTGGTCATGGTATTTTAAACCACATCATAAAGGGGTGGAAATGGCTCTTCCATTTTAACACCAAGCCCCAGGGGAATTCACTGTCACCAGATATTTATTTTTATTCATGGTAATTCCTGTGTCCAAAAATAGCTGAACATTTGCAAATGGGATTCCACCTAGGCCTCTAACAGCACAATCCTAAACATGTTTATTGAGAAGTAAGTCTCATTGTGTTCAGTGGGGTTTACTCCCTAGTAAGTGCAATTAGAATTGCAGCCAAAGTTTGTCTTGGAACATTCCAATTCCCTCCAGAGGTTCCTGAAACACTATAGCATACAGTTGATTCAAACATGTAAAAGATGTTCATGGTACAGGCCTTAAATGGCTGTACCACTCTTGACTGCAAGAGAGGGAACCACATATTTGAATATTTTCCTACAGAAAAAACCTGTTTGCAGTGTACTGCTAATCCATCACAAAGAAATGTGTTCAAAACTTCAAATCTATTCATTTTCTGATGTGAAGGGTTGCCACTGCAGAGTTGGCTTTTACATGTACAGTAGTTCCCCATCAGCAGACTGTAGTGATGGGACTGTAAAGGTACCCTGCTCGAAAGCCAGTCATGTCAACAGCATCCCAGTTAAAAGAAAAACTAATATTCTGGCATCTGCCTTTTAATATCAAACGTACTACTCATGAAGGCCACTGAATTTTAGACAACATCCATGTATTGACATGCAATTCCATTAAAGCAGTGGTTTTCAACCACTGTGCAATGGCAGTGTGCTGCAAATGGTCTGCAGGTGTGCAGTAGGAGTTTGGGGGGGGTTTCCTTTATTAGTAGGGCCATTGGGGAATGTGAGCCCTGCCCGCCCCCACCGGCAGCATGGTGTGCCTTGTCAATTTTAAAAAAACCGATGGTGTGCCTTGGCCATTTTAGCACCTTGGCAATGTGCTGTGAGATGAAAAAAAAATGGCAATCACTGCATTAAAGTATACAGATTTGCTTATAGTTGATCTAGGCCAGTGGTGGCCAACCCGTGGCACGCGTGCCACAGAGTGGCACGGGAAGGTCCGTCGGGTGGCACGCCGCCCGCCCGCCGCCTCCCTCCCGGCTTCTCCCTCCAGGTCCGCGCAACTCCGGAGGCCGGGAGAGAGCGTCCTCCCGTCACGCCGGCTCGGCCTATACTGCCCAGGCCTGAGCCGGCGATTTCGCACATGCGTGCAATGCATCAGGAGGACGCTCTCTCCCGGCCTCCGGAGTCGCGCGGACCCGGAGGGAGAAGCCGAGGCTCCGCCGGGTCCGCGCCATCACATGGCAGATTGGGAGCTTTGGCAAGAAGGCTACCTGGCCAGGCTCTGAGAAGAGGATTTGCTGCTGCCGCTGCCTGAGGAAAAACAAGGAGGAACAGTGCTCTGAAGGGGACATTCCCGCCTGCCCCTGGCAGCCAGCATGAGCTGAGCGCATTTGCCTCTCTGCCCAAGGGGCTGGATGGCTCGAGAGCTGCTGCGCCCAGGCGGGGGGCAAACTTGGAAAGGCCGAATGCCTTCAGGGACTGTAGCTGCACCTGCTGGCTTCTGGGACCCTATTCCCGCCCGCGCTGCTGCTGTTGCTCCTGGCGGAGGCATCTTTGCACAAGGATGCCTGTCACTTCCCGGGACGCGCTGGTGGCGGTGGTGGCGGCGCGGCGGCAGCAGGCAGGAGCCCCCCGAGTTCTGCTCAGGCTTGCTTAGCCTCTCCCGGCATCTGATTGCATACGGTCAGGCTCTGCGTGGGACAGCAGGGCTGTGGCGAGGGGTCTCGGAAACCATGGGTTATTGCAGCGACAGGTGCACGCTGATCTTTATCTGTGACATGCAACTGGTAAGTGACTCGCCGGTCCCCTGCTTAATGGTCCTTCAAAATTATGATTATTGGGTGTCATCTAAAAGAGAGAGTACAAAAGAGAACTGCCATATCCGAAGGGGCGGGTGCAATGAGGAGAGATGTGTTGTGATTTGGTGGAGAGTGGACATACTTTGCTGAAAGGTTGCAGTCCTATGCTCATTTACTGTACTTGTTGGAAATAAGTCCTATTGTACTCAGTGGGGGGACGCAGCCAGCCCTGAGAAAATATGCATAGGATCAGGTGGTGGTGGTGGTTAAAAATGGACACCCCCGTTCCCCTTGAAGGCTCACCAACTCAAAGAGACCTGGTAGCTTTGTAATAACGCTGAATGATTTTAGAAAGAAAGGTGGTTCACAGGTACAGTCATTGCCCTGGATAGAATTGCTGAAGAAAAGAGTGTAGTTTTGTAGAAGGGGTGAAAAGTTAACTCCCCATCAGAAAGGCTTGAGGTAGAAAGTTGAGCTTCCTGCATTATAGCAAGTGATCACGGTTTTAGTTCTAATAATGAGTTTACTCACAAGATCATCAAGTAAACCAGTGGTTAAGAATGAATGAAACAGGTGTGTGTGAAAGAGAGGGAGAAGCTCATTCTGTTTAGTGAATGCATATAGACTACATAATCTGGAATGACCACATATATTGAAGAATGGACTGCTAACTAGAAAATCTGTTGCGCAGACCCGGCGGAGCCTCCGGGGGCCGGTTGGGCGGCCTCCCGCTGCCCTGTCTCGCCCGCCGTGTAGAAAGTAAAGTAAAGTGACGCTGAAACGGAGGCTAAAAGTATAATTTATTTAATAAAATAAAAACACGGTTATTTATTATTTATTTATTTACTTTATTTATTTATTTTTGTGGCACGCCCAAGATACAAAAAAACTAAAAGTGGCACATGTCATAAAAAGTTTGGCCACCACTGATCTAGGCACACTTCCATAGACTACTAGGCCCTGCAACAAACCCCGTATCTATTAGCCTGCAATAATATGGAACCTAAAAACATCAGCTGTACCATTCACCTGCTCCTCCTCCAGCATGAATATGCCACCACCTGCCAACAATGCCTTTCTGCTGTTTATACAGAACAAACAGATAAGACTCTACACACAAAAGAATCAACGGGTACAAATGTAACATCAAAAATAGGCAACATTTAGAAAACCAGTGGGAGAACATTTCCGTCTCCCAGGATACTCTACTGCTTATCTGAAAGTCACGACTGTATTCTTCAACAAAGAAATGTATATTATATTATTTTATATTAAAATTAATATGCCAGTTTTTTGGGCCAAGAATGTCCCCAAAGCAGCATACAGCAATTATAAAAATGACACATTTGCAACAATGATATAATAAAATGGCCAGCATATGATAAAAAAAACTGAAAGGACTATACAAGTACTAGGCAAGCCTCCCAAAAAGAAAGTTCCAGAGTCTGGATGACAGCCGTACTGGTGGGATGCCGAGCAGAACCTCCTTCCGTGGACATGCCTGTCTTCAATGCCATGGACATGCAGAACCATGCTGAATCCGCAATCAAATTGCTGAACTAGAATTTATTAGGACATTTCTATTCAGTTCCGCTGCGGAATTGGCAGGAGGCGCGATGGTTTAATGGTTAAGACGCTGAACTGCAGACCGGTAGGCAGGACAACAGTTTGAGACCCGAGTGCCATGTGATGGTATGAGCTACCATCTTCGGCTCCAGCTCCTGCTAACCTAGCAGTTCGAAAGCAAGAAGTTGCATGTAGATTAATAGGTACCACCTCAGCGGGAAGGTAACAGAATTCTGTGCACCACGGCGTTGAGTCATGCAGGCCACATGACCGCGGATCGGAAGCATCTTCGGATACCGCTGGCTCTTCGGCTTTGAAACAAGGATGAGCACCGCCCCTAGAGTCAGTTACAACTGTAGGTAGCTTTTGTGATCTATAAATGGCTACCTTCAAAGGAATAACTGAGCTGCACTTGCATCTTGGTTGATAGGTCACAAAAGAGGGCAGAGTCTATTAATCAGCCATCACAGACCACGTGTTTTGCATGCAGAAGGTCCCAGGTTCAATCTGCACATCTCCAGGTAGGACTGGGGAAAAACCCCTGCTTGAAACCCTGGAGAGTAGCTGCCAAAATTGTAGACAATATTAAAGCCAGATGGTCCAGTGGTTTAACTCGGTGTAAGACAGCGTCCTCCAGCTTGGAATGCAGAAATCATGCTTTTGCAACTGAACTATACATTCACACCACAACATTGTATATGCAATATAACAGAATATGGAAATCTTTTGTCTAGCACATAAGATGTTGTTTCTGATCCTCATCTGCTGTGTTTGGCACATAGGTAAAATTGCATAATCACCTAGTCTGAAAAGATACTGTATGTTAGCACTTGCTGTTCAAAGAACTAATTCTCTATCACTCTAAAGCTCTCATTATAGTAAGTCCAGGCTTACCTGTAGAGACATTAATGAATACTAATCCAGTGATTATTCAGAGTTACATTAATTAGCATTAATCCAATGATTACCTGGTGTTACACTCAGGAACTTACTAAAGGACTGTTAAGGGTTAGTTTCTGAAGTCTTTGCAGAACTGGTTGGTTTTCTGTTTACAAAAAGTGGGGAGTAAGAGTTGGTACTTGCACATCACAAGTTCAAATGCATTAGAACAGAGGTTCTCAACCTGTGGTACGCATACCCCCAGGGGTACACGGACCGCAGGCTGGGGGAACGCGAGATGGTCCCGTTATCAGCTGCTATGATCAGCAGCTGATAAGGGGGAGCGGAAAACAGCTAAATTCCCTCCGGTAGCTTCTCTTACCTTCTCTTACCTCAAGCACTCCTGCTGATGACATCACTGTTCCTACTGTAGGAGAAGTCCAGGAGGAGTTCCACGCTCAACTACCACACAGTTCCACTGTAATCCTACTCTCCATTCTATGTGCATTCACCCATCATGGATAGGTTGTGATAAGGTCATAACGTTTTATGTATGGGAATTTTTTTTCCATAAAGAAGTATTCAATCATGTGAATACAACCCAGACACAAGCCAATACATTAAATGAGAAAACTCCCAATTACACTGATTAAAGCCCAAATCTTGGCTTATCCCACCTTATCACTGGTTATATCCCTTCTGGAAGACACCTTGAGTTGAGCTTTGATGAATCTCCAGAGAAAGGAAATATTATAGTTTAGAGCAGAATTCCTGAGAGGCTCGGCCAAAGGCAGGAGCTTCTTGGGAGCAAAAACGTGCCACCAAAAGCGTCGCGTTGGAGTGGGGATCCAGTGGTTCAGCGGTCTGAGTACTATCAGCAGTCAGCCAAAGTACCACTGGTGGTACTAGTGCCACAGGTTGGGAACCCTTGGTTTAGAGTCAACCACTAAGAACATTTCTCTGCCCCCTCCTGATTTGATGCATAGCTCCTAAGCTTAATACGGTGTTCCTTGTATGGAACACACAGATCATGCAGGTGCTTACTTAGCTTATGGAAGGCCTGGGACTTTCCAGGTCATCACCAGCATCTTGAATTGAGCTGAGCATGGAAAATAGTAAGGAATGACAGTAAACAATGGAGCACTGATGTAATGTGCTTCTCATACCCTACTCTGTAAGAAGCGGCAACATTTTGCACCAGTGAAGCTTCCAAACCATTATCAAGGGTATCTCCACATAAAGTATGATCCAGAAACCAAGCCTCAAAATTATGAGGGCTGTACGAATGATGGTTTCTAGATCTACATTCAACTTCTCATGAAGTGGCATTGGGATTACTGTTCAGCAAGACAAGTGGAGCATCCAGGCTCAGCCATGAAATTCAGAGCAGTGGCGTAGCTAAGGGGGTGCCTGGGTGTGTGTGCCAAGGGGGGTGCATTTAATAATAATAAAATATTATTTATTATTTATTGAATTATTTATTGAATTTATATCCCACCTTTCTCCCCCATAGGGGGGATCCATTTTTATTAGGGTGTTTACTGTACTGTAAGGGTCGGGGGATGAAATGTTACATTTCTGGAAATGTTTTGGGATTATTATTAATTATTAATTGATTAATTATTATTATTATCATCATAGTTAACATTATACATAATGAGTTTGTTGGTACTCGAGGGGGATGCAAAAATTTCATGGGCACCAGGTGCACCGGACCCTAGCTCTTCCTCTGATCCAGAACATTTATTTTTTTGCTTAAGCTCCAGGAAAAAAGGAGGTGGAAGAGAGAGAGAGAGAGAGAGAGAGAGAGAGAGAGAGAGAGAGAGAGAATGAAATATCAGTGCATTAGCTAAAAAACGTGAGTAGAAAAGTGCACTGACTAATCGACACAGTAGATTCTGAAAGCTTTCATTGATTTGCTAGATCATTTGGCCTAACCAAAGATTGCGCTAACTTGTCAACATAAGCAGTGACCTCTTTTGTTGCACCTTTGTACATTAAGAATGCGCAGAAGCAATTTCACATTCAGGGAGAGTAATCAGATTGTCGGTGTTTTGGCAATTTACTCCCAAAATAGAATTAAGAAAGAGACCTTTGGCAAATGGCAGTTTTGCAGGGAAATCACATAACTGTGAAGCACAAACTCATAAAATAGGACAGCACTATAAACGCATCAGAAAGGAAAGAGGTACTATCCGGGCAAAGAAGCAAGAATCACTTCCATCCCTGGGTGGATACAGACAAACATTTGGCACATGCCTGATGCATAGTAAGATTCTTTTAACCACTTGGCTACAGGGCCTATTCTGATGCTCCTTGGAAGGCCGCCTAGACAACATGGCAGCCATCTGCTGTGCAACTCCTTCTCATGGTTGTATTGCCTCCATTTCATGAGTGGTGATACTGATATGGGAAGGACCTGTACAACTCCCACATGGTCCAGGGCCTCTGATGTCATTGAGCAGCAGTTGCGTTGCTAGCATCAGCCGGAGGGGGGGTGATGACACATTTCGCGTCATTGCCCCACCCGCTGCACTCCCAGAAGGCTTAATTTCAAGACTTACGGTACACAGGGCGGGCAGGACGGCCCAAAATATGTGTCGATTTCGGCTCATTTATGCTCCGCAAAAATGTAGCCACGAAGCACAAAAATCTCCTTGCGAGGAGACTGTGGTTGTCAACTGGGGGCATTGCATTCCTACAGCCCCTCCCCCTTTAGCAACACCACTGTTGAGCAGTATGGAAGGAGAGTACACTGCAGTGGCTCCCATGTCTCAACATAGTCGCCCAGCTGCCGCCTGGCTCCAGGGTTGTCGGGGGGCACCCTTAAGTTCAGGCCCATGTTGTCCCCCCTCCCCGAATTTCCTTTAAAGACTCTGCCCTGGGTGCCCCCAACTCTGCCCCCCAGCCACCCGCCCGCCAGCCAGCCCTGCAACCGGCTTACCTTTCGGCTGCGTGCTGCTGCTGCTCTCGATCTGCATTGATGGGAGGGAGTCACACAGGGCACGCAGACGAGAGTGAGTGAGTCATGCAGTCTGTAGCTGTAGGCGCCGCCCTGCGTGACTCCCTCCCTCCCACACAGTGTGGAGGGGAAGGCGGACGGAACAGCCGGGGAACGGGGCGCGCACGACCCGAAGCTACATGCCAGCAAAGCTACATGCCGGGCGGCCCGCCCAGCATGTAGCTTCGCCAGCATGTAGCTTCACCGCGCGCCCCTCACGGGCACAGGCGACGGGCCGGGCGCATCAGGGCGGCCCAAGCCGTGCCACCCACTGGAGCAGTTGGGCGAGCTGGCACCTGGAGCGGCGCCCACAGAAACGGTTCGGGCGAGCTGGCGCCCGGCACGGGTGTGCCACGCGCTCCGCCCAAGTTACGCCTCTGCGATGTCATATGACATGGGTGACCAAACTGCGGCTCCTGAGCCACATTTGGCTCTTTGATGTATATTGTGCAGCTCTCGGAAATATGTTGCCTGAGCTCCACTTTTAATATATATAGAAGGAAAATAATACATTTTCAAGCTTTATAATTACTTACTAGGTATAAACTGAAAGTCCACTGGATTAAAAAATAAGTTTAATGTCCATGGGGAGTAAATATAATTAAGAATTTAAATGCTTCTTAAATATTGCAGCTCTCAAACATCTGAAGTTTATCGTGACTCTTACATCAAGCAAGTTTGGCCACCCCATATGATATAACTGCAATTTGTATCAATTAGTCGGGCAATGCATTCTGGCCCATTAATGTCTCATTGGCGGTTGGCCTGTGCTTTGCCTACTGCAAAGCAAAATACTGCTTGCTACAAGGGAAGTCAGCTTTTTGAATTTTTACAAAGTGGCTATGCTTTTAGATGGGATTCTCTAGTGGTTGCTTTCAAATGCTTAGTACAGGAGAAAACCATGCTCATTTTAATTAAAACTTCAATTAAAAGTTGACCCCTCTCTGTAACCGAGGTGCTTCTGACACCATGCTGGGAGAGATAGCAATTAATATTACTGCAAAAATGCTTATTAAGTTATTAAAATGTATTGTTTCAATTTTGAATGTTAGAAGCCAGTCTCTTGTTGTGCAAAGGGATCTGTTTGTTATCAGCTGTTAATCAATGTTCTAGTGACATTAGGTTTATAGTCACCTCATCAAATTTCCACTTTAATGTTGTTACCTTCTGATTACACACACACACACACACACAAAATTGCAGGGAGAGAGAGAGGTAAAATGTATTGTGCTTTCTGCAGTTACTTCAAGACTATTTTCACAGTGGTGAATGACATGAAAACTTACACACACGCACAGGTTTTATTCTGATGTAAAGGATCAATAGGAGCGAGGGGGATCAGCAGGGAAGAAAGGGATAGATCAACAAAGTCTCCCCCCCCCTTCTTACCTCTTTTCATTCAACAATTGTACTTCGTGGTGCGCTGCTTCTCTGGGCATGGGGCCATGCTCCCAGTGTACAGTAGCCAATTGGTGCATGCCACCAGTTCAATGGAAATGCCCAGGGAGGCACCATTAAGGACTATGTTGAGAGGCAAGAGGAAGGATGAGGAAGAGAAAGAAAAAGCTGGACTAGCCTGTTCCATTTCTCCCTACGCCTGCCTTTCATTCAGCAACCGTCCCTCGCTTGCTGGCTTCTGCCCTCCTGCCCTCCACGTATAAAGAAACTGGAACATGGTCAAAGTTAGTATATCCAGCCTTAAGACTACAAACTCTACAATGCAGCGTGACTGTGAGTGAAACAGACAGCTACCAAAACACCTGAAGCTTTGAACTGATACAAGCCACTGAGATTATTGAAAAGATGGGACCACAAACAGGACGAGCAGAAAAATTTTGCATGGAGATCTAATGCTCAGAGAGAAGCACTAGTGCAACTACACCAGGAATAAGCACAGCTTTGCCTTGTATAATGGCCAGTTTTGTTACCTGACAGAGCGCTTCCACATCGGTTGGATAGAAGGGAGGATTTTGTCAGATACATGTTGTGATGCAAGAGCTGTACTTGCCCACATGCTCCTCAAATCTGACAAGTCACAACTACTACTACTACTACTACTACTACTACTACTACTACTACTACTACTACTACTACTACTACTACAGGGGGATTGCAAAAATGCAACTGAACATGTTGAACTGAACAATTCTTACAAGAGAATATTGTTCCTCTGCTAACTGGGCAAATTTTAAAGTAGTCCTCCTCTGATATTTAGCAAGTTGCTTGTATCCTCTGATATAAGCAACTTCCCCTCTTCACCCCAGCATAGCATCTGTTCCAGTGGCCAGTTGCTGGTGTCTCTTTTGTGATTTCTTTAGAGACCATTTCTTTATTCTGCTTGCTATGTAAACCACTTTATTTTTGGTTGAAAAGCAGTACAATATATAAATATTCCTAATAAATAATAATGATGGTAATAATAATAATGATGATGATTTGAAACACTGTCCTATTTTAAATAGAGATCTTTCTTTGTCTCCATTCTTCACTCCCAGCTGTAAGTCAGCTTTACTGGGTGGTTAGGAAGAAGTATTTCCATAAGCAGGCATGATGACGATGATTGCATTAAATATTGGAATAGAAAGCAATTTTCTTAGAGTCTAGTTCAGACTCTATGATGATCTAAGTCCCTTGATGAGACTGAGACTTGAAGTGTTGCCTGTCTTTCAGGCTGTAATATCCAAATCACCCATAACACTAAAATGTAACATGGATCTGACAGTCTCAGCTCCCACACTGACATCTTCTGTAGCCAACAGTACAAAGTACATGGGGTGTTCGATATGAAGGGCTTCCCTTTAAAATACTCTTGTGGGAGCCCAATACCTTCCAGCTCACCACTTTCGGGTGTTTTAAGGGCAACTATAGCAATCTGTACAAACATGCAGCTTTCATCACTGATGTGCCTCATGCATACCTCTGCTATCATCAGGGCAAAGAGGTATATTTTAAGTAGTGCTTCTCTGATATCTAGGAGGGAGAGAGCAACTTGTCACTATTCAACCCAGCATAGCATCTTTGTCAGTGGATGTTTGTTGGTGTGTATCTTTTTTTTTTTTTTTTTACACAAGCGCCCCTTTGGGACAGAGAGTCTCAGCTTTTCATTCATTTTGCTGTGGAAATGGCTTTGTGAACTTTCTCCTGAAAAGCAGGATATAAATATTCTAAATTAAAAAAGTAATAGTTGAGTAAAACGCACATCGTAAGTGATGGCTCCTACTGCAGTAGTCAAAACTGTTTGGCATTGCTTCGAGAATGGCATGTTCTGTGGCATTTCCTTTGCCCTCTAAGAACATGGGGAAAGGCAAGAGGTGACCCAGTTCTGAGGGCCTTTGAATCCCCCGCTACCTGTTCAGTCACTGAGAGCAAAAATGTCTCTTTTCTCATCTAGGAGTCTAAATTGGCAGAGGAGGACTCACGTTAAGAGAGTAGCATACAGTTGAAGTCTCAGTTGTATAGTACATTACAGCAGCAATCCTGTGCACACTTACCTGGGCGCATACCCCATTGAACTCAATGGCACTTACTTCTGAGTAGATATGCATACAGTGGCGTTTCCACAGTAGGGGCGGCACCGTAAGTCACGCCGCGTCGAGTACCGTGTTTAGGAACCGAAACGAGGAGGCGCCGCCCCCTCGCTGTTGCAACCATTCCGCGTGAATGGAGACTCCCTGCCCGGTCGCGTTCTTTGCGCAGAATGGTTGCAACAGCGAGGGGGCGGCGCCTCCTCGTTTCGGTTCCTAAACACGGTACTCGACGCGGCGTGACTTACGGTGCCGCCCCTACTGTGGAAACACCACTGTATGCATATCTACTCAGAAGTAAGTGCCATTGAGTTCAATGGGGTATGCGCCCAGGTAAGTGTGCACAGGATTGCTGCTGTAATGTACTATACAACTGAGACTTCAACTGTATGCTACTCTCTTAACGTGACGCGGCGTGACTTACGGTGCCGCCCCTACCATGGAAACGCCACTGTATGCATAGGATTGCACTTATATAATATACCCTAAAGCAGGGGTGGCCAACCTTTCAACATGAATGCTCCTGGTCCTTTAATGGTTGTATAGGTGAGGGCATTTCAGCAGGTGCAGCTACTTTAGCAGCACCATCACCAATTTGCAGCTGTCCAGTTTCTGTCTTCTACACAACACTTAAGAACGCAGAGGCCCTCATGGTGGAAGGTTGGCCAGCCCTGCCCAAAAGTGAAAAAAATGGAACATCTATATGCAGTGGCTGTGCCATGGGATGGCATCGCAGATCAGGCAGGTGGGATATTAGCCAAAACATCCATGCCCAGCAGAAGGCCTACCTGGCCAGTTTGACTCCTGAATCCTCAGTGCCCATGGCAGTGGTTGTACAATCATGAGAAAGGCAGTGCCCCCAAGCTACGTGGCACCTGCACCAGCTGTACTGTGCCATGCTATAGCTAATCTAGCAGATACAAAACTCTCGCGTTTCTGTATTCACAAAGTTGTTCACTACATTATAGGAAGAGAATAATTCACTGGGTAACGGTGCCTATGCCTCTATTTCTCTTCAGTATCTGAAGTTCCAGCCAAATGAAATGTAGAGCTGAATTTAAAACGTTTGAAGAGAAGCACTCATCTGGAAAATGAAGGCCAATGTCAAACAGATGGCTCCTGTTTGAAAAAGTGTTTCAAACATTTTTATCTTTTAAATAAAGCCATAATGCAGGGGTGGGGGATAATAATAGGGTGCTTTATGTCATTCTCCATTCTCTGGCTACTGAAATTTCTTTTGCATGGGAGAATGTTCAGGCTAAAGGTTATAGCGAAGACTTCAACGTTGATGTCTATATAAAAGACTAACCTTTCAGATGCTATGCAACAGGACCTTTTTCCCCTCAGCTTTCAAAATACATGTCAGATATGTTATCTGCCATGTGTACAGTGAGAATCCTCTTCCTCTCAAGAAACATGGATGGAATTCTGAAGAAAGCGTTTTTCCCCTTCTGTATGAGTTGGGGAGCAGTGAAGACATATTTGTCTGGATCTGCTCAGTCTTTTCAAAGGCTAGGCTTTCATCACAGTGTCCAAGGGCTTTTGTTACAAATGCCCCCCAAGCCCCTGAATAGCAGAAGATTGAGGGCACACTCCTGTGTAACACTTGCACCAGTGTAGCAGTAGACTCCCCCGGGGTAAGAGCACTTATGCCAGTGTAACTTGCCGTACGGCGACAGATGTTGGATGGACCCCCCTCAGATGCAGAACGTGTAACCCCCTCAGATGCAGAACGGACACTGGCACAATGCCGGTGCACGGGGCATTCCAGGGGCATCTGAATGCCCCCAGAACGCCCCCGACGCCGGTGGAGTTGAGCCGGTGTCCATTCCGCATCCGAACTGTGCATGTTAGGCATTTGAGAGGGGTTACGCCGGTGTCTGTCCTGCGTACGTCGCTGTATGGCAAGTTACACTGGCATAAGTGCTTTTACCCCAGGGGAATCTAATGTTACACCGGTGCAAGAGTTACAGAAGATTGGACGGTCAATCAATGTGATTTCAAGAGGGATTGGCTGTTGCATAAGAGAACATAAGAGCTTCTCTGCTGGATTAGACTAAAAGATCTGTCTAGTCTTAGAGTCTGGTTGAAGCATGCAATGATATAACTGCCTTGCTGAAGCTAAGCACCTCTGGGTATGGTCATTGCCTGGATGGGAGACTACCTGGAAACCCCATACATGCCAGCTTGAGTTCCATCACAGAAGGCAGGGCATAAATTAACAGCCCAGCATTCTGCTGCCAAGAGCAACTAGTCCAATGCCTCTTGGAATACAGGAAGGTCATGGCCTTCTCCCGTTATCCAGTTCTTAGGACAAAGTTAGACAATATAATTGGGCCCTGCATGGTTGCTTTTTAAAATGTAAACAACAGTGCCCAACAATCTGGAGAGGAGTGGACAAGGGCCTATCCCCGTCAGAGTCGCTATCCAGATCCCCTCCCACACATACGTGACTACTCTTTGGCCTGGGGTGGGGGAGGAAGCCCCAATTGGTGCTATAAGTGAGGAAGAAAACACAGTGATCTTTCCCAGGTAGATCTTCCCCCCACCCTTCAAATCCTACTGAGGTGCATAAAAATATAAATTAATGACTGCAGTACTTCAACAAACCAGAGCTGAACTGCAATCAGCCAAGATCCTCACTGTCTCTGGGTGTTCTCAGTGCTCAAGCTGATTAGTTCAAATTAAATCTCCTGCCAGCTGAGCAAGAAAAAAAGAAGGGCAAACTGCTACCTATTGCACAAGAATCTCTTTAAGAAATGAAAAACAATTAAAATAGCTGGCATAAACTCCTGTGTAACCTGATTCCAGGCTTTCCACTTCTGCATTTTGAAAGCTGCTCCAACCTAACAAATCCTCCTGCAGGTCCAGAGTTTTGAAACATGATGGGATATCTTGGGTGCAGCAAACCAAGCATGTAGTCTTATTTAATGGAAAAATTACTAGGATTGCTTCAACCATTACCTGCTAGAAATGCTAAGATCCATGTAAGTGCTGAAGAGAAAAGCAACAAGTCATGCATCTGATGCAACATGCTGTTACGATCTGGAACCTTTTGTTTTACCTTGTTACCACTTCAAGGTTTGGAATTTTTTTTTAATTACTATAAGCATTTTTGCTATTGAGTGTAATATAAATACAATGCAATATATCTGTACTGTACTTGCACACCCACTTTCCATGAAATAAAAATAGGTTGATGATATCTAGCCTCCCATCCAATAGAATAGAGGGAGTTATAGCAGACTTCACCAGACTTGTTCAATGAAGACCTGGACATGAGTTTCCAAAGGGCAACAATTAAATGATTCTGGCCCAACAGAACTTCCAGTTCCTGACTGTAGTTGATAGAACCTTGGTGTGGGGTCAGAGATAGAAATACTTTGGAATTAATGGAAAAATCCAAACGAAGCAGACAAGGTTAGTACTTTGCAATAATCTTGCCCCAAAGTACAAAAAGAAGCTAGATGAGTGCAGTGCCCCAAAGTACAAAAGAAGCTAGATGAGAATGATTTTTTTGAATGAAAGCTTGTATCCTCAAGCATGCAAGATCAAGGAAAATCTGTTTAATTTAAGGTGTTTGGGCAGGTTCTCCTTCTCTATGGGAGATAGCAGTCTAAAGGCGGTGACAGAACAAGGACGTCGTCCGTGCGGTGCGCACGCCGCTCCGGCTGCGTTGCCGCACCAGACGCACGCCAGGGGGCTGGATTGGACGTTACCATGTCCCACCAGATCGCAGCCGTGCTGAGGATCGAGCAGCGAGCGAGCGAGGGAGGGGGGAGAGGAGAGGGAAGAGAAGAGGTCAGGACTAGTGGGGACTGCACAGAAGAGAAACGCATTTGTTTTGTGTATGTGTGTGTTGTGTGTGTGTTTACTAAAGCCACAATATAAATGGCAGTAACTATCGCAATTTGCGATAGTTACTGCCATTTATATTGTAGCTTTAGTAAACACACATGCGCGCGTGCGTGCGTGCGTGCGTGCGCGCGTGCACGCACACACACACACACACACACACACACACACACGAGTACAGATGAGTTTCTTTTCTGTGCACGTCCCCTCACCTCTTCTCTCCCCTCTCCTCCCCCTCGCTAGCTCGCTTGTTCGTCCACCGCCTCCTGCAACAACCCTCTCTGCAACTAGCGAGGGGGGGGGAGAGAAGAGGCGAGGGGACCTGCAGGGGGGAATCAGCAAATGACAACACAGCTACAAAACGGCGCGCTCGCTCGTAGTTACCCCAAGCGAGGAGAAAAAGGTCTGCTTTACCACAACATTCTGCCCCTCGTTCCCTTTGATTGACTTTGGCTTCCTTCCCTTTGATTGGCTCTGGCTGTTCTGTGTCCTGCCCCCAGGGGGCTGGGACACGGACGGAACGGGACAAACGTTCCCAGAGCTGAGCTTTGGGCAGCTGAGGCGTCGACGCGCCCATGGCTGCCGGCGGCTGCCGCACGCTGCAACGAACATATGTCATACTAAAAATACGCACGCGCAGCCCGGACGCACCTCCGTGCCGGACGGAAGACGTGCTTGGTGTGTCACCGCCTTAATCTGTACAGCAATTGCCCCATAGATGGTGCTGTTTCCATCTTAGATTAAGAGAACAATATTGTTTTTTAAACTGATACAACATAAGAAAAGATTTTTCTTTCCTAGTGGGCAATTTCAGATATTGCTACCATGTCACAGCATTCAAAAAGAAAAGAAACAATTAATGCATAAACTGATGTAATGATTCCTGTTCAGTTTCCTGGCCAGTTTTTGTTGGGATTTGATTCACCAATCTGTTCATGTCACAACACTTGCAATGAACAGACAGACCTTACTTACACCACAGACCATGCCTGGCTTCATTTGCATATATGTGCATGCATGCACGCACACACACACACACACACACACACACACACACACACACAAACAGATAAAAAGTGGGAATTACTGTATAAGCACTCTGCAATTCAGCAAAACCCCAGAAGAGAAATGTGTCGTATCTTAATACCTCAAACTGAGATATGTAAGTGCAAACACATGAGCTCATTTAAAATATAGATTTAAATCGAGCAAGAAAAGAGCAGTATCTTGTTCCAGAACTTCTGGGAGGTATTTATTACAGCCCAATGACTTCCATATTCCTAGAAACAACATTACAGGTTAGGACTCAATGCATGCTAAGTATCTTTACTTTTGTCTAGGAAAAAAAGATGTTAGTTTTATTCTGTTATTAGTATTTGTCTGTTTCTATTACTATTTCTGTTCTTACTATTTGCTCAGTGTGCCAAATACTGTACACACTATTGCCAAATACACACTATTGGGAAATACACACTAGTTTTATTCTGTTATTAGTATTTGTCTGTTTCTATTACTATTTCTGTTCTTACTATTTGCTCAGTGTGCCAATTCTTGACCTTCATTACACATGCTGAAGCAGGTACTTAAAAGCTAGTGCATGATGCTTGAGGATACAAGCTCATGGCATGAGCTTGTATCCTCAAGCATGCAAGATCAAGGAAAATCTGTTTAATTTAAGGTGTTTTTGGGCAGGTCCTTCTCTATGGGAGATTTTATTTTATTTATTTATTTACAGTATTTTTACCCCGCCTTTCTCCTCGAAGGGACCCAAGGCGGCTTACAACATAAAAAATACAATATAATACAGAACGTAATCACATTTTAAAACAGTAAAAAAAAAAAACTAATAGAAACATCTAAAAATTGATTTAAAAATATTACATTTAAAACAAGATCATAAAAACAGCAGCACCCTCACCCATACCAGCAAGATGTTTAAAAAGGCAAAGGCTCAAAAGGATTCTTTGAACAAGAAGGTTTTTAGGCCTCGCCGGAAAGTGTCCAAGGAGGGAGCAGTTCGTAAGTCAAAGGGGAGGGAATTCCATAGGGTTGGTGCAGTCTAATCTGTACAGATAGCAGTCTAATCTGTACAGCAATTGCCCCATAGATAAAACTCCTAGAATTTTACTGCGGACCTAATACGTTTTTGCTGAAAAAGAAAGACCCAGCGCTGGTCCATCCATGAGGACAACTGAAGTGGTTGCCTAAGGTAGCAGATGGGGGGGCATCTCTGTTCACCAAGTTGCCTCCACTGTGCCTCCTTCTCCTTCCATTCCCTGGATTGGGAAAAGAAGAGAGGGACAGTGGGAGAGCCAATGTGGAGGAGAGTGCTGAGCTACAGCACTCTGAAGCCCTACAGAACACAGAGGCTTACTTTAGAGTAAACGCATAGGACTGGACTATCAGACTAACCAGCTTCAAAGTGAGAAGCTGGGGAATAGCCATTCACACGACCGACCGTAAGGTGAAGGTATCCGCTGCTCGAAAGCCAGTCGTGTCCGACTCTAGGGTGCAGTGCTCATCTCCGTTTCTAAGGCCAAAGAGCCAGAGCTGTCTGAAATAGCTTCTGTGGTCACGTGGCCGGCGTGACTAACGGAATGATGTTACCTTCCTGCCGCAGCAGTACCTATTTATCTACTTGCAATTTTTTGCTTTCAAACTGCTAGGTTGGCAGGAGCTGGGACAGGAGACGGGAGCTCACTTCGTCACGCGACATTTGGGTCTCGAACTGCTGTCCTACCGACCTTCCGGTCTGCAGTTCAGCATCTTAACCACTAAGCCACCGTGACCATATGTCTAGTTTAAAAGCAGTTTTCTCTTCCCAAAGAGAGGGCAAGGGGAAAGCTATGGCTCAATCTACACCCCTCCAAATGCCTGTTCCCAGGATACTTTTGCGGAAGCCATATCAGCTAAATACAGTATAAACCCCACATATTTGTAGTATAGAGTCCCTTTTGCTTAGATGTGTGCACTGTCTAATGCAGGGTCACAGTACTGTGTAGATGCTTTTACCAGGTCTGGGTTACCATGCTTAGATACTTGTGCAGAGGGACAAATTCCAGCTTCTCCTACAATGGTACTGGAGATGGTTGGCCAAAGCTGTACCTGGAGAAATCCTTTCTTGTTCACCATGTTTTGATCTTGTTTTGGTCAGTCTTACAAAGGAAGTCCATGCCTAATATTACTTCATTCCGTTTAAAAAGTGTAACTTCTCAATAATTATGTTCAGGTTCAGAAACCCCCAATGCCCAGGATTGGCATCCCTTCTCTCAGAACAATGTGCTTTCCACAAGCAAAAATCTCTATATGACATGGGACCAACATATACCGGTATGTAGCAAGCCTACACAAAGACCTGTTAAGAGTGGTACGGTCCAATGTTGGACTAACCAACCCAGGTTCAGTCCCCACTCAGTCATGATTGATCGAGACCTGGCAGGCAAGTCACCATCTTCGATTGGCGAGTCACAATTGTGCAGGCCTGTTCCAGAAATCACCACTCAGTGCTCAGGACACATAGCCCACTATAATCTAGCCTCAACATATAAAAGCCACAGCAGCCACCCTATTTTACCCACCACTACTTTCGTTTGACAGGTAGTCGTCAAGTTGGTTGTGGTGGCGATGGCCACAATTCTGTGGGCAAAGCAAGTCGTGTGAACCAATACATCCCTGTAGAAGATGCTACGTGTGGGCTGGCTAAGATTTCAACCATGACAAATCACACTAGTTTAAAACTTGAAAACATGATAGCTGGTGGAGCTGGGTCACATGTGCCTGCATAAAACACATGTTCCTATTCATGACACAGCTGCTTTCCCTCTACCACTCCTACTCAAGCCACCATTAATGCGCCTACAAGAGTTACATGACAGGCTAAAATTCCCGTGTAAGAAATAAATACATGCTCCCCAGTGTGTAAAAGAATGGTGCTGGTGGTGGTAATCCTTTGATGCAAGTTCATACCACTAGAGGGAGTGTTCGGACTAGTGTTTAGTGACGTTGTAATGGATGGGACATATTCTGGTGCTAAATCATTGCTCAGACTCCTGCCGGCCTTAATGTGTCCAAGTGCAAGTCTCTTATCTTCCTCCCCCATTCCCAAAGGCCAAAGAAAACCGCAATAAAACAGCACCAAACTATGTACTGAGTACATCCAAATACAGGGGAAGATCAATCACAAGGAGACTGCTTCCAGCAACATTCCCAGCATGTAAATAATATATAGCCAGCCCCTCACTGAAGAGAGCCTGGCACCCCTCCCCCACCGCTATAAATTCTTAGGTAAGTACCCCAAACTAGAAGGGGGAGGGGTGTACGTATGGGGTCCGTGACAGAATTGGTCCTACAGCATGCATCCTTACTGACATGCTACAGCCAGTTCAAACTTTCACCAAGTACTAGCCTCTTACAGATACTGTCGTCCTCATATTTACAGCGGCTGCTGGGAGTGGTTGTATGCCCACCCCTTACCTGAAAACCATCCTTCAGATTAATTTAGCATACCAGAGAAAATGCTTCTTTTCTAACCTCCTCTCTGTGGCAGTTTTGGCATGAATAGCTACTGGGTCAAGTGCTGCAGCTTCCTGGAGCTAAACGTTTATGCTATTGTGTAAGGAGCTTCCAAGCAACACTTGCACTTGGGTAGGGAGATGTGAAGGGCTGCGGCAATGCACAGGCTTCTTTTTCCTCTTTGCTTGTAAAACCTAATGGGCAGGGTCAGAAGCGTCGCTCCGGTAGGGGCGGGGCTGTAAGTATCGCTGCGGTTACAGTCGCTTTACCGAGCGAGGAGGAGGCAGCCCCGCCCCCTCACTGTCCGAGCCATTCGCCTACGGAGAAAGCAGCAGGCAAGAGACCCTGCCTGCTGCTTTCTCCGTAGGCGAATGGCTCGGACAGTGAGGGGGCGGGGCTGCCTCCTCCTCGCTCGGTAAAGCGACTGTAACCGCAGCGATACTTACAGCCCCGCCCCTACCGG
Organism: Plestiodon gilberti rubricaudatus; assembly: GCA_026170595.1. Classification (NCBI taxonomy): domain Eukaryota; kingdom Metazoa; phylum Chordata; class Lepidosauria; order Squamata; family Scincidae; genus Plestiodon; species Plestiodon gilberti. The sequence goes on from JANXHW010000001.1 coordinate 164,778,624, forward strand.
AGCGACGCCTCTGGGCAGGGTAGCAACGGCTGAGGGGTAAAGACTACTGCATTCTAGACAGTTGTGTATTTGTGTGTTGCAGAGCCAGGATGGTGTAGTGGTTTGGGAGTCGGACTTAGACCTGGAAGTTCCAGGTTCAAATCCCCCGCTCAGCTATGAAGCTTCCTGGGTGACCTTGGGCCACTCATTATCTCTCAGCCCCACCTACCTCACAGGGTTGCTGTGAGGACAAAAAAGAGGGGAGGAAATATGTACACCACTCTGAGCTCCTTGGAGGAAGGGCGGTATAAAAATGTGAAAAATAAATAAATAAATTAGTAACAAGGCCTTTTCTACGGTACTAAAAGCAGGCAGCCATGCTGCTCATCACAGGCGGTCCTGTGCGCCCCCTGCTACATACTCCTTATGGAGTAGCACAACAGAGTCAGTCCAACGTTGTGTTAAAACAACAGCTATTTTTAACAGACTATCTACATCATAATGGCATGGCTTTCCTCAAGGCTGGGCAGAAGGTGGGTGGGTGGGTGGGTGTCTGTCTGTCACACACACACACTGACTGGGTGAAAAATTACCTACACATTAAAAAAACATTTCTGCCCCACCGGTGTATATACGTAAGAGGAGCTAAATGGGTATTGTGGATGCTTGTGAAGTTCCTCAGTAAGGTCAAGAATACAGTACTTTGCGGCTGGGTGCTAGTTTATGAAGTGTCAGTGCAGAGTTGTCTGTGCTTAGCTCACTTATTTTAGGATGTTCTATTACTTTAGGGGTCAGAGCACTAATTGTGAAAGCATATGCTGTATAACCAACGTTTGCTATGCATTATCACAGGACTCAACCTTTAGGATCAGGGAAATATGCAGCTCATCTATCTTAAGTGCTTTGAGGCTGCAGACGGAGCCATTCAAGTTGCAGTTCCTCTACACTCACTCAGGTTATTCGCACAAGCCGGAGGCCATAAGCGATGCCCAAAGTGACCTAGAGGCTTAGAACCTGCATGTAAAGGGACTGGAACCCAATCTAGAACTCTGCCTGCATATGCGCATCCATGAGCAGAACTTCTTCCTGTGCTGTCTTATTCCAAGTTCTCTTGGCTCGATACACAGAGGATTTTTCCCTTAAGGAAATAAAACGGTAGTTAGTTAAGTGGCAATAAAAACCATGAATTCAAAGAAAGAAATAAAAATGTTACTGACCGTAAACATTATGATGCAGACGTTTTTTTAGACCACTTGTCCATGGAACACAGTTCTCCAAAAGCACCACTGCCTTTATTTTACGAGAACATCTAACATATGGTGGAGGTGATCCTTATGGGGCTCGACACAAGAACAAAAACCTTGGCAACAACCATTGTCGCAACAGATCACTGTTACCTTTCCCATGAAAAAAGATGGACACTTAAAGTGCTTCCACGTGGTACGTTCAGTGGGCAAGTGGTATTCAGGGTCGCTGTACTAGTTGTCGTGTTCCATGTGGGCAGGGCGACTACTACATTGCTTGGTCTAAGGCCACAGATTAAGGATCCTAGGAGGCAGAACGCCAACAATCCTAAATGCCTATAAAAGCATCTCATTAGGTGCTTCCTGCCCTTTATGGGATCATCACTGCTAGGAGCAATGTCTGGAAACGCCTTTATGCAGCTTCTCTGCCATTTCTTGCAACCAACCAAGGTCTTCTGGCACCCATAAACAAAATGTGGTCACTGCTGGCAGGTTTCGACATCAGCAACAGCATGATTGTTTCAGAATTTGCTCTTCGGCTTAGCTGCTGCTAGAAACGTGAGCTACCAATTAAGCACAATTAGCAAAAGACGTCAGTCAAGTTCTTTGCTGTATATTCTCATTATGAGAAGCCACAAAATATTTTGCTAGAAGCTCCAGACCTGTTGAAAAGAAGATTCCCCAGCCTATATCTTAAAGCCCAGGTAGGAAAACCTCTTACACCATTTAGTTACAAAATGTTACTGAATGTTCACAGGGACTACGGAACAGCATACACCAATGTTATTACCAAAAACTATATTCCAAGGACATTTTGCATCAAATGCTCCAAATTGCAGGCCACAGGGCAACCATCTCACAGACCTACCACATCTCTTGTATCCTTTAACAGCTCTGCTGCAGGAAGGAACCGAGAAGGTACGCCTTCAACTACTCTGTTAGCACTGAAGAGCAATTTCAGAATGACACATTTTCCAGGTAGCACCACTTACCAAAGCATCAATACAGAACATTGCAGGAGCCCAACAAGGGCAGAATAAAGGTCGGTGGGCACTTCATTATCTTCTCATTTCTTTATAAACCACCTAAAATGATTCGGTACTGATTTAAAAAAAAAAACATTTTGATAAACATCTTGTGGTATTTCACCACCACTACCACCCTCAGAGGAGACAGCAAGAGCCGACACAAAAGAAAATGGGCAGCTCACACCTTCTTTGGCATTTCACATTGAAGCAATGTAGCCTTGTCAATAGCACCTTGGCATGTAGGTATCTTCTTCACTTCCACTGAGTTCATGTCAACACAGCACAGATGAAGTTTTCACAAAACAAAATGTGCTGTTCTGAGAAAACTAAAGCACAGAGGCAAGGAAATTTTCTAAAACATGTAAGTTTAAGGACACAGACAAACACCAGACCCATTCCTATACCTGTTTACTGTGGGGGGAAAAGTGGATGGGATTTATCTCCAAGCAACCACGGTTAGGGTTAAAGCACAACATGCTTTTCATAGTAGATCTCTTTGGATAACAATCTTGACAAAGAAAAAGAAAACTGGTTAGGTTTTATTTTGTACATGGTTAGTGCAACTTTTATTTATGAGGTCCGCTTCAAGAAAAATGCAACAAAAAGGAGACAAAACAGTTAATTCATTTTACAGTTTTTGAATCTATTCCAAATGTAATCCTCAAAAATGAACTAAAATAATTAAATCTGTGGGTTATTTGGGGAATACACACACCCCAAGAATATTTACAAATAGAGAAGACAAACTGCACTCACTCAACATGAGGGACAGGACCTCCGGAGTTTAAGCATTTCTCCCCTTCCGCCCCGCCCCCCTATTTAATATTGTTTAACCGTTGCAAAGCTGCCTCTCTGGAGATCAAGACACAAGCGCTAGAAAGCAAAACCACTTGGAGACTCTCCCCCCCCCCAAAAAAAAAGGCATTAGCACTGATCATACATAAGCGTTGTTCATAGCTCTTCACTTCAACACACTTTGGGCCAGTTTACACAATCAGCAGAATACAGTGGTAAACTCCCTGGATTGTAGCACTTCAGGCTCCAAGTGAAGGAGTCCTGCAAGCAGCAAACTAGCATGTCGGAGACAACAGCTCAATCTAACTTTCAGCCAAACAGGCTATTTTAATTATGTGCAGGGAGTTCCACCTCCTCACCCCCTCCATTCCATTAAAGCAGCAGCATTTAAACTTGCTCCCTGCAGCTGCAGCCTGGAATGGTACAGCCCCAACAAGAGCTTTACCCACTTGATTCTGTCCATTGTATAAAGCTGGCTTCGCCGGTATCAATAAGGTTCCTGCCACCGCAATAATTTGGAAGGATCCGAACATTCTACCATGGCTATGGAAAGAGTCCGCTTCTGTGAAGGAGGAGGGTTAGAAATCACCCCAGAATTCTCTTTTGTCAGAGCTTTAAATTCAACGTTTTTCTGCACCATGGTTTCTATTGTTCGAATGGTAGGGATTACTTTTTAAATTGTTTCCCAATTTTTTTTAAAAAAGTACTGTACTGTAGGTCACACATTTGGCATACGGTACAGGATTTTGGTTTAAATTGGACCCCCGAGAAGCAGCACGTATATTTTGGCAAAAGATGCTTAGTCTCCTCTAGTCAAACACAGCTTTTTGCCCTGTTAGCTTCTTAGCACTGGACAATTCATCTGCATTTATTGCTAGGATGTTATAAGAAAGCCTGTCTTTTCAGAAGGAGCTTTTGCCCTCACAAAGCATTCACAAACTCCCACAAAGTGAGTTACAGAAGCAGAGAGAAATTAAACTCGGTAAGGCTGTATGGCCAGCTAGTTCAAAACAAACCAATACAATTTTTTTTAAGCAGCACCCAATCGACATCTGTCTTTGTTTTGGAAATCAATGTCCAATTGTCAACAAGGAACCCCTGATTTTCAAGGTAGTTTCCTCCTGAAGTTGCACAGTAGCAGCAGCTTCATGGAACGTTCGGGGAGGGGGGGGAGGAAAGAGTCCTCCCCGTCTACGCAACAGAAAGTAGAACCAGAAGGATGGACAAAAGCCTTTTTCACAGTTAACCATAAATAAAAGTGCAGAAAGTGTTCAAGTAGGGGGTATCCTTAGGCGGACTGTGTGGCATTTGGCTTGGTCATCTTTTTGAGGCTCTGCGGGGATCCCTCCCATTACTTATTGTGCTTTGAAGGGGACGAGTATTATTAGACAGCGCTGGCACCGATGGGGGGGTAGGTCCCCGTCCGCTGGCCCTCCCAGTACCTGCATAGGACGAGGCATGACTATAAGAAGTTGACAATCCACTCAGCTCAGATCCTGTTTGGAATCCATTTCCTATTTAAAAAAAAACACGAACACACACACACAAAACAAGTCAGTCATTAGAAATCCCAAAAACTTTCAAGCTTGAGTTCTTTGGTCCTGAACATAGCTTAAGCTGTCGAGTCTCAGCCAGGGAACATTTAGAATTAGGTTGATGAGAGGGCTGGAAAGGCATCTAGAGAGACCCAAGTCCCAAATGACAGCTTGCTTTTTCAAACACTGATGTGATGGCAACCAAGGCACAGAGAAAACAAGCAGTTACATGCCATAGTGACTGAACAGCATCTTCACAGAGCTCCGTTTAAACTCGGATAACAAAACACTGTCGGTGGGTACCCAGCTTATGAAAGCGGTACAGGTGCTCACTGGAAGTGGAGATTAGAGAGGGAAACCAGCCTGGGACTCGGCACCCATCCTCACTGTCCGAGCAGGTGGCAATGCAAGGTCATATTATTATACAGTAACCTGCACAAAGAACAAAGCCACCTGGGGAGATGATCACCTGAAAGCTCATGGGAGGGGGGGGGGAGGATGAGATCTTTACCATGGTTTGCTCTTGACTGACTATATATAACTTGCCTAACCAAGGGGCTTGTTGCTACCAAAATCCAACTTCCCACAGAGCTGTGTGTTCACCACGGTACGTTACCACTTCATGGATGGTCACAGTCAACCATTTTATCAACCGCTATGGGGAAAAAAAATATTTATGGGGCTAGAAGCAAAGAAAATAGACCCATACTGTGTGACAAGGAAAAGCAGGAGAGCCAAGATAAACAGGAAGAGCAGCAAAACCAGAGAATGGAAGACAGATTTGGAAAATCAGGAAAGGAAAAAGGAAAGACGCTAGGAAGGCTCCGAGGACAGTTTATCGAATACGCAAGATGCAATTTTATGGTCTTAAAAAAAAACCATGTTACCATAAATAAGAGTGGGAAGGAAAAGGACGAAAAATGTTACAGGCAGAAAAATTTGGAGACAAGAGAATCCATTTAGGGAAGAGAGATCACTGCCCCCCCCCCCATGATGTAAAGATCATCATCTGGTTCTTTCAGGGTATTAAAGAAGAAGCCACATACTGTACCTTTCTTAATCAATCAAGTGCAAACTATGAACCTTGCCCCCTACTTTATCTTGCCCCCTACTCATCCACACACAGAAATCTTTGTTCACTGGAAAGGGTATGCTTGCTTAGCTAGCAACAAGCAGAAAGATTCTTAATTGTTTCAGGACATGGAAACGTGTAGGGTTGAATTGAGTAGAAAAAAGAACTAGCATAGTTCTGCAGACATGTGTGCTAAGTTCATGCAGTGCTACAAACAGGAAGATTCCATAGTTTTCATGTTTCCGCAAAAGGCTGCACAAGCAGAAGACCATCGTTGGAATTACAGCCCAATCCTACGCATGATTACTCGTAAGTTGGTCCCATAGAGGTCAATGGAACTTACTCTGAGCATGCACAGAGCCACAGCTTCAGTATCACTATTCTCATACAGTACTGTAGCACCAGTTGTCAAATTGTCAAATAATATGAATCCAGTCCATAAATAATATGAATCCAGTCCATAATGTTCCTGAACCTTCATTTACACACACACACACACACACACACACACACACACACACACACACACACACACACACACACACACACACACACACACACACACAACACAAACTTACCAGTTGGCCCAAAAGTGCACGTACCCAAATTAGTTGATGGAAGGGAATTACTCTGTTCACCCTGTCCCAATCGAAAGATGTAAACAGAGACATATTAAGACAACCCATTCATTTAGTGACATAGAAAGGATTTTTTTTTTTGGGGGGGGGCAATGTCTCCAAAAGAGGCATCCAAGTACAAGGTGGTCATCTGATTCCTGTTTCTTAAATGCCCATCTCCTCCCAAACAGGAAAAAAAAACTCAAAACATCACATCTGATTGCCTAAAAACCAAGCTTGATGCTGTCAGATCAGAAACTCTCCATCTGAAGCCACAGAAGAAAAACATACCCCTTTATTGTGATCCGTGTTGGGTTCGCTGAAGTTGGGGACTTCCGAATACACCATGCAGAACCTATACAGAAAAACAAGACTGTGAGAATGAAGTCGTGCGATGAGGATTGCTACAATACTCACTGGACTTTACCCACAGATTCCCATTTTCAGCGGGATCCAGAAGCGCATACTTGCATATGGTCCCTTCCTCCGCCAACAGAACTCCAAAGCACAGTAGGAATTCCATGTTGTTTGATCCCATCACCAGGCTTGAGAACTCAAGATACCAAGTTCCCCAGCTCCTTCCTTTTCGAGATGGCAGCCGGTAGATGCCCAAAGCTTAGTACTCCACAAATGACACACAAGAAGACTGCAATCCTATGCACACTTACTTGGAAATGAGTCCACTTAGCAAGGCTTACCGTATTTTTCGCTCCATAATACGCACATTCCCCCCCCCCCAAAAAAAAATAGGGGGGAAAAGCGTGCATCTTATGGAACGAAGGTTTTTTTAAAAAAGTAAAAAAAATATTTACCGGAGCTTCGGAAGGCCTGCGCGACCTTCTGCAAGCCTCCCCGATCTTCGTTTCAGCACTAAATGGCCATTTCCGGCCATTTCCGGTTTTCGGAAAACCGGAAATGGCCATTTAGCGCCGAAACGAAGATCGGGGAGGCCTGCAGAGGGTCGCGCAGGCCTCCCCAGAAGCCGCCAGAAGCCCCTGTAAGTGAAAATGATTTCCCCCCTATTTTTAGCTCCATAGGATGCATGCGTCCTATGGTGCGATGCATCCTATGGAGCGAAAAATACGGTATTTCTGATTAGACATGCACAGGATCAATCTGCACAAGTTTAAAGGAGAGAAGTTTCACAACGTGCACTGCAAATCCATAACTAAGGCTTGCAGATGAAATCCACCGATGTCTCACACACCCTGTGTAGTCACAGTGTACGGCAGAATTGCAGACCCAACCTGAAACTGTCCTGACATTGCTCCAAGCCTGCTCTCAAATGGCGTATGTTAAGAGTCATTTGGCCCAGCAGGAACATTGCACATATCGGCCTTGCATTAAGTCTGAAGATCCACAGGTGCAAAACAGAACTTACCAGGCCTGCGGTTATTTTCCATCATGTTCCAAGGATGGTCGCTGCACCTTAACATTCATTATTGCTTATCCCAACTGACATTAAGAATGGCCAATGGTTCGAGAATTCCACCCCCGCGTACAAATTGTTACCATGAACCCACAAATTCTAGGACAAGAATATATCATTCAAGGCAAACTTACATGCATACTACTTTGCAATTGCTTTTGAGATGAACACATTTTAGAATTCAAATAGAGAGAAGGGGGGCAATTTTTTTAATGGCTTAATGGGAACTGGATTGCTTTCTGAGTAAACTACTAACTACTCTCAACTTCTGGAGCACCATCCCAACTCTTTCGTTGCCAAACAGGAAGGACCGGTTCTTTTTCCCAGAAACTCACAAGGCTTACAAACTTGCTCTTCATTCATTTATTGAAACAGAGAGCAGAAAGTTGTTCTATCTGGTGTTAACACATTCAGAACAATCAGAGGCCATATGCTGCAAGCTAAGCTACAAACGCAATCATGCAGGACCCTGGATGGCCCATCATCTTCCAACCCTCCCTGTCCACCTACAGCTGTGAAGTCGTCGTTCCCCCAGCTTTCCCCCACATTTTGGTCTCATTCTCACATGCATGTACATCACCCGACTTGTTGTTGTTGTTGTTCAGTCGTTAAGTCGTGTCCGACCCTTCGTGATCCCATGAACCATATCCCGCCAGGCCTTCCTATCCTCCACTATCTTCCTGAGTTCGCTCATTTTCATGTTTGTTGCATCGGTGACATCACCCGACTACTGTACACTTAATAACTGATAGCTGAACATAGGGACCGAAAGTATAAGAATTGAAAAGTACTGTGTTTGAGGTGATGACAGCAGTCCGGGGAACATGCATATGTGAACCAGCCCCTGCCATAACACATTCAAGCTTGCTAGCACTCCCAAAGTTCTGTCCTCCTGCGCTTTTATTACAAATGTATTCAAACAGATGCATGTGCTAGTAAAACAAACAGTCTTGCTCATAGCTTCAAACGATCATGATGCCCCCAAGAGACTGAGCTAGATAGAGGGGGAAATTTACCTTTACACCCCTAGAGAGGCTGGTTCGTCCAGGACAGGCTGGAGCTCATTACCAGAGTAGAGTGTGGAAGCTCGCATTGCGGCTGCCTCTACCGTATCTAGCCTGTGGATAAATAGAGGACTTCAGTTGTCAATGCTGCAAGTCCTTGAACGTGACAATGTGTTAACCCAACAGAGGAGACGGCATCCATGGCTAAACGTACCTGTTCACAGCTGTACTCAGACAAAACACTCAAGCCAGATGGAACACATTCTGGGACGCATGATTCATCAAGCCGAGCTGATCAAATTGTACTTTATGAGCAATCAGAAGCAGGACTCCTGAGTAAATTTTATTCAAGCTACAGGCAAGCCAAGGATCGGGAACAATATGCTTTGGCAGAGTATTTACTAAACACTGCGCACGCGCGCGCACACAAAGTAGAAAGAAGACTGATGTGAGCACCTTTAAGGCCTTGCCTGTGATGATGTCGTTTTCATACCTACCACTCTAGCCTGCAAAACGCAAAGCTTGTAATAAGTGTACCAAGCACACGTAAAATGAGATACTCACTCCCCAATTTTTTGAAGATCGCCTCCCCTTCCAGTGTAAAGCGTAAGACATCCTTTCCACAGAGAGGCATACCTAACCAAGAGAGTACCAGCAGTGTTAGAAGGAAAATAGAAGGATGGTTCTGGTTTGACAAGAGAAAATACAGGGCACGGCCCAGTCAGAGCTCACACCTGCAGCTCACCGATTTCAAAGCGAGAGCTAGAGACTCTGTTCTGTGCTACTGAAGTACTTAACTAGAATGAAAGTATATTTAGCATAGGTAAAGGTATCCCTTGACAGTTAAGTCCAGTCGTGTCCGACTCTAGGGAGCGGTGCTCATCTCCGTTTCAAAGCCGAAGAGCCAGCGCTGTCCAAAGACGTTTCCATGGTCACGTGGCCGGCATGACTCAACACCGAGGCGCATGGAACGCTGTTACCGTCCCGCTGACGCGGTACCTATTAATCTACTTGCAATTTCTTGCTTTCGAACTGCTAGGTTGGCAGGAGCCGTTGCACGGATTCGAACTGCCGACCTTTCGATCGACAGCTCATGGTTCAGTGGTTTAACCCACTGCGCCTAAAGCATAAAAAGGTAAAGGTGACCCCTGACAATTAAGTCCAGTCGTGTCTGACTCTAGGGTGTGGTGCTCATCCCCATTTCAAAGCCGAAGAGCCAGCGTTGTCCAAAGACGCCTCCGTGGTCATGTGGCCAGAATGACTCTCCTTGCCGCAGCGCGTAGCATGCGGCTGGAACACGGAGCGCTGTTTACCTTCCCGCAAGCGGTACCTATTTATCTACTCACATTAACATGCTTTGGAACTGCTAGATTGGCAGGAGCTGGCCAAGCAACGAGAGCTCACCCCGTCGCGGATTCGAACTGCCGACCTTTCAATCGACAGCTCATGGTTCAGCGGTTTAACCCTCTACGCCACCCGCTGGCCTATACTAAAGCATACCTAAACACAAACACATTACACTTCAAGTCTTTACTATAACCCTGCTAACTGGGCAAAGAGGCACCTTTTAAAGTGGTGTCCTTTCAAATTTAACAGGGGGAGAGCAACTGTCCCTCTTCACCCTGAAGTGATGCCTTTCCATGTGCCTGTTGCTGGTGTCCCTTTTGTATATTTTAGATTGTGAGCCCTTTCCTTTGGGGACAGGGAACCATTTAGTGATTTTACTATGTAAACCGCTTTGTGAACTACTCTTGTTGAAAAACAATATATACGTATTCTTAATAATCATAATAATCATAATAATAATACGGTAGGTACTTTCATTGTTTTCCAATGCAAAGAAAACAATTACCAAATAATGCACAGGAAATATTTTGTTTTATGATTGCACTTTAATTACGGTATTTCTCCCATACCAAGTGGAAAGGTAGGATTTGTATCACTCTTCCATTTCCACCTCACTGCTCAAGTTTGGCCCTTCAGGGTCATTCTCTAACAAAGGAGGTTTTGCATATTTAGAAAGTCAAAAAGGGGACTGCCACTCACTCCCGAGCCTCAGAAAGATATCCAAGATACCGTCTGCCTGTCACTGATGTTTCGAAGGCTTCAGCATAGACACACATGGCAGGAGTGTGTCACCAAGTCCAAACAAGTTAGCTACCTACTCTGCGGCAGCAACATCACTCACATATTAATTCTGTTAGGGTGATGCAGATGGACAGTCACTTTAAAGTTATGTGCCATGTTGAAACTTGAAAAGCCTACAAGTTATCCTGAGGGGAAAATCCCAATACAGACACACAGACAGATACTGAAAAATCCTTTTTGATGGCCCTAAATAAACAGCCGTGATTGCATCTTACACTGAGGCCAAGAGTTATGTTCTTGACATAGCATGGACTTATTTTACAGTGAACACTGGATTTAACAGACTATTGGGGCTGGGGGTTGCCCGTTAATGCCAGAAGTCCATTAAATCCAGATGTACTGAAGTCAGTGGATTCATGCGCTGAAGTCAGTGGTTATACATGTGTAAAATGTATGTGAGTTCTCGAAGGATAAATCAGAGCAATTGGCATCACTAAGTAAAAAGGAAAGAGCAAGAATGGTTCAGTCGGAGTACTGGACTCTGACATAAATTCAGTTGTGGCTCACTTGTGGACTCTGTGGCCTTGGCAAGTTTCTTCCTTTGTTTCACCTTCCTGGCGGTAAAATGGCTACAAACGTAATACGCTACACAGGGCAGCAGCAAGGAAGCATTCCCAGTGCTCAAGCAATGATGTATCCTAGGACCCAGTTGCGCAAACAAAATGAAAATGAGCGCAAACCAAGATGTGTACGTAGGAGTGGCATCGGGGGGGGGGGAAGGGCCTACCTGGCCAGGATGACCCTTAAAAAAAGGTAAAGGTGACCCCTGACAATTAAGTCCAGTCGTGTCCGACTCTAGGGTGTGGTGCTCATCCCCATTTCAAAGCCAAAGAACCAGCGTTGTCCAAAGACGCCTCTGTGGTCATGTGGCCAGCATGACTCTCCTTGCCACAGCGCGTAGCATGCAGCTGGAATACAGAGCGCTGTTTACCTTCCCGCAAGCGGTACCTATTTATCTACTTGCATTAACATGGTTTGGAACGGCTAGGTTGGCAGGAGCTGGCCAAGCAACGAGAGCTCACCCCGTTGCGGATTCGAACTGCCAACCTTTCGATCGACAGCTCATGATTCAGCGGTTTAACCCACTGCGCCACCCGCTGGCTAGTAGGATGACCCTTGGACCCACCCAATTCCAATGACAGTGGCAGCACCCAATAGACCATCAAGGGGGCAAGCATGAACGTCACAGGGGGACCAGGGCAGGACTCTGTCTCAGGGCCCACAACACGTCAGCACCAGCAGCGTCCGCTAGAAAAAGCGCTTTCTGTGCAGAAAAAGCAGGCGGGTCTCCCTTTTATTTATTTTTTAAACAAACCAGAAAACACACTGCCAGATTTCACTCACAGCAAAAGAAAATATTTCCCCTTAGGAACAGAAGAGACTAGACATGAATGGTGAAGCAATGCTAACCAAGGGACAGCATAGCTTTCAAAAGGCTACATGAGTGCTCCCCTGCTGTGCAGTAGAAAACATTCAGCCTGGAGACAGAAGTGCTGACATTGGGGGTGGCAGGAAAAACGTGTGCCCATCATCGCCGCTAATAAATACTTCGCATTTCATTGCAATTGTTGAATGCTCAAAGCACTTCCTTGGCATCGCCTCTGCAATCTTGACAACCACCCTGTAAGGTAGGTCAATACTGCTATTCTTATTCTGCAAATTTGGGGAAAGGGGGAGGCACAGAGAGCTGAGGCTAAGAGAGAGTGGCTTGCCCAAGGTCACGCAGGAAGTTCATGCCTGTGGCAGGATTTGAATTGGGGACTATATAAATAATGCAATCTGTGCCAATGGCTCTAGAAATCTGTGTGAAAAAAAAAGACATAGGCATACATTTTAAACTCGGAATACAGTAAGGAGGAGACTACTCTGCCAATCTGAATCTTTAAAATGTTAAACTGAAACACACTTATGTGCCAGCTATTGAAAGAGCAAGTGTAACATAAGTTTAGGGTTTTAACCATTGTAGAAATAAAAATCGGCATGGCACTCCCTTTGATCTGCCAGTGTAACACTGACGTTACAGTGTTACAGTATAACGTTACAGAGTTCACGCATGCGCATAGCAAACAGCTATCACAGAGTTCACGCATGCGTGATGGCTGTTTGCTATGCGCATGCGTGAACTCTGTAAAGCTGCGGAGCTTACAGAGTTCGCGCTAGGGGCGGCAGAGGAGCGATCTGCGCCCCTGAAGAGATCGTCGGTGGAGGAGATCGTCGCTGGAGGCCCCTATAAACAAGATAAGTGGCGCAAAGCAGACATATACACGTAGAAGCCCCGTTACCCCTAAAAAACCTTTTAAAAAAGCCAGAAAAAACGGAAAAAAGCAAAAAAAATTATGCTAATTAGTAATTATGCTAATTACTTTGGGGGCGTCGAGGGGTGGGCCCCACCCTGAGGGGTGGGCCCCACCCTGTTCTGGGGCTAGCTACGCCACTGCCAGTGTTCCTCTAGACTGCATTTGTTACACATGAAAATACAGCACACTGTAATAGAATATGATGCTTTTCCTGCTAATTGCTAGTTCTGCTTCTCTCCATTATGAAGCCAGCCAGCCACTCATTGAAGGAGGAGGCAGAAATAGCTGATTGCTAGGAAAAATGATCCATTAAAAAAAAAAAATCAGCACATGATACTGGATCTTCAAACCCCCATCGACCGAATGTCAAAGCAAGATTCAATGAATGTATGTAATGTGGGGGGGTGGGGGGTTTGCTTTGTTTTTACACACCATTTAAGAGCTGTGCCCTGACCTCCTTATTATCCAAAATGGATCAGCTTCTGTGGATCAGATTCAGATTCAGCGGAGCTATGCAGATCTATCTGCACAGGTCTTCTTCTGCCAGGCAAATACAGGAGAGTTTAGGAATCGTTTTTGGTTTTGTAACAAACCATCTACTAGGCCACCTCGCACATTACCGTTTGTGGCATATACATAAAAATGTGTTCTAGTGTAAGGCGACGTGTCATACAGGTACACTCAGCTGGATGTCACGTTTGATTGTTGCTCCTTGTGGCACGTATACCCAGGGCCAAACTACATGGTGGTCAAACATCAGATCCACATGTATGAGTTGGATGCATATAGAACAGTGAATGCATATAGAACAGAGGGCATTTAAAGAGCAGCATCGTGGGCAGGGTAGACAGGAGAGAAGCACTTCAACCAAGCTGCTTTTCTCCTACCGGAGAAAAATAGCTGGAGAGAAGAGTACAGGCAGAACAAATCCATCCCTGCCCCTACCACATGAATTCAACATGACCCAAACTGGACTGCACTACTGTTAACATCTAGGATACCCCCCCCCATGGAAATCCCAGTTTTCCCTCCATATAATGTCTAAAATAGCCCATAGGTTACCCAGTGTAAAGCTTCCATATAAAACAAACGGGTTCTCAACCCTGTGCTGGCGGCTGTACCATCTCCAGCACCAGCCTCCAATGAAGTACCACCAAAAGTAGGCAGGGATGACATCATTACCACTTACTTCCACGTTTTCGGGCACCGGAAGAGAGAACACAAGCTCCAAGTGGGCGCGTGGGCCATTTTAGGCGCTCCCGAGAGACTTGACCAAAGGCAGGAGCCTCTCAGGAGTGAAAGTGTGGCTCCGAAAGCACCGCGTTTTCACAGGGTTGCGGGGATCCTGGTGGGGTTGCGGGGGGTCCTGGCCATCCGAGTATCACCAGAGGTACCCCAAAGTACCACTGGTGGTACACATACCACTGGTTGAGAACCCGAGATAGACCATAGAGGAAAAGGGGATGAGTCACTGGTTGTTGTTTTTACAATATGTTGGCCCAACTAGATGCAATGGCAGGAGACCCATTTGTTTAAATCTGGATCTTCCCCAGCAACAGAAAGCGAGGGGGGGGAGTTTAGGGGGAGCCAAACTTCCCCCACAGCCGCCTCCTCCTCCTCTCCCTTCAACTCTCACTTCTGGTATGAGAACGCAAATAGGAAATCACCTGCCAGGAGAAGTGGGGGGGAGGGTTAAGCAACCTTTACCCATTGCACCCCTTTCGCTGCAAAATCAGGTGTGCATAACACTGTGTACGACTGGGCAGACCCTGATTTAAACAGTTCTACTGCCATTACATCCGGTTTGGAACTGTGACTATCAGTGAAGTGTTCCTGTTCCCATTCCCGTCCCTCCTGCATTAAATTGCTATTCTGAGAAGAGAGGAAGGAAGACACAGGCTGAGTCAGACCTAACCCTCCCTCCCGGGTGGCATCAAAGAGTTAACAGGAACATCAGTCACCACACAAGTTGCTTCAGCTGCTAACAAAGAGGTTGGGCTGAGCTCAGCCTTATGTCATTCTAACCCCACATTACGTACCCTTTGGTCAATCGAATGATATCGCCTGGCTGGATGAGACTGCCAAGTTCATCCCACACTGAGATGGTGATGCTGCCTGTTTTGTCGGCTACTTTACACGATCTCACTTCGTGCCCATCTTTGGTTTTGGTCACTCGCCCTGTACAGAAAAAGCAAAGAGGAAAGAGAAAAATGAAAGAATATGTAAATATTCTCTAAGGCCATTAACACCATAACTTTCTTTAAAAAAAAAAAAGAAGTTTGGTTAAATATAAAAGTGATCTAGGAAGAGCTAATGAGCCAGACTTTAAAGTAAAACTGATGGAAGGAAGAGATCAAAAGCACTTAACAGAAACACACTTCAGTGCATAGAAAGGCATTTCCAAATCCACTCTCAAGAGTGGCAAAAGTGGTGGAGATCTGCTTAGGCACAGGAGCGGAAGGAAAAGCGGGACTACAGAATGAAAGGGACGACAACCCTTTCCCTGAAACGTGGACCACGTGTCACAAACTCATCACACACGTAGCTCCTGAGCCAAGACGGGAAACAGGACTAGGAGAACAGGAAGAGGAAACAAATAAATACGGTTCCAAGGGACCCGACTTACCGATCTCCAGCACAATAAAGACGACATTTAAATTTTTCATTCCGGGCTGTATGTCTTTTATGAAGAAGTATGTTTCATTTGCCATGCTCATGCTGCTGCTCAGGAGGAAGACACAGGTGCTGCTGCTGGGGCAGATTGAGCAGGACAAAGCATCCCTTAACAGAGAGGGACACTAGGGAAAGAGGCCGGGAGGTGGTGGTGGGGGGAGGTTTAAGAGTTTGACCAGCCCTTCGATAGGTCGTGTGTATGGGAGGCCAGGAAGGGGAGCAGGTCGCCCGCCGCGGGTTGTTAGGAAACAAAAAGGCACACACGGCGATTCCCCGTCCCTAGAACTGAAGCTCGTTTCTCCCTTATGGAGTAGGGAAGCTACCCAGCGAGCCTTTTAACGCGTCGTGGGCGAAGGCAGGTTGTTGAGGAGCCTGGGCACTGTGATTAAACAGGCACGGAGTTTGGCTGGCTTCAGCTGCTGCTGCCACCGCCTCTACTGGCGAGGGGGAGAGGCACCTTCTAGTTCTCTTTTCCTCCCCACTTCTTACTGCACTGTTTTTCCCCCAAAAACCTGAGTTCTCCTCTTATTATTTTACAGCGACAGGTAAGCGGCGTGCTCCCCTGCTGCTTCCCCGTCCTCCACCCCCCCTTGTCAGGCCCCCCCACTAGAGTCACTGCTTTCACATTAAGCACAGACTCCACCTCCTCAAAGCGATCCCCTCTGTCTAAACAAGCATGTGCTGCGCTGTCCTTTTATAGTCAAGTGGACTAGTCCATTCCTTCGGCACTGAGGGGGTACCGAAGAAGGAAAATTGGAAGGAATCTACAAGGGAGGACTTGGCGACAGCATAGGGCCTGAAGCTAGCAACTGCGTTGCATTAATTCTTGCTCGCGTCGTTTTCATGATCGGACCTACACTGGGAATGTAGAAGGTGGAAATAAAAGACCCCAGCGAAATGGAACCGTCCTTAGAACGGAGAGACACCCGAATAGAACAGTATGTGACTCAGTACCCGGTGAGAGCAGCCGATTGGTTATGTGGGATTCTTTTGTCCTCTGACCTAGAATATTTACACTCTGTCCCCCCTCCCCCGTCTCTCTCTCTCTCTCTCTTTTTCCTGGCTCGCTCTGGGGAGCAGGTTCAAGCCCGTCTCGCGAAAGGACAATACTGCAAAGTGCAAACTCATCGTGATGAGCCTCGTGGAAAGGGTCTCGTCTCAGAATGGCTGCTCGAGGTGTTAATATACTGCTTTGAGCTTATTCCGCTCCCCCCCCCCCTTTCTCTTCTAACGCTAATGGGACAAGAGTTCGTCTATTTTTCCCATTTTAAAAGTAGGTGCCTCCAAAAACAAGCATCAAAGATGGAGACAACAGGATTTAGTGATGATTGGACTTTTCCGTAATTATCGATCTATCTGTATAGCTTCCGAAAACTATGGATTTGTTTGAAAGCAAGGCATGCGGAGGGACAGGGTGTGTCGTATACACGATTAAATAATAGGGAATAAGTACCAAACCTACAAGCCATTGTCACTTAATTCGATTTTTTTAAGCCTCTTGCCATTTATATATACAGTATACAGCGTTTCCAATATTGGAGCCCCAAACTACATGTTAGTTGGGACAGCCGTGATTGATCTCCAATATTGTCAGAGAGAGTACTGTCCAGTTTTGTGCTCGCTTACTAGTCCAAAGTAGGTTCCACTGAGGTTAACTCTCATGTAGGTGTGGATAGTAGTGCAGTCTTAGATGAGTGGCTGCTAGCAAAAGATTCAGAGAAGGCAAATATGCTGCATCTCTAATCTGTGCCAGAACTGACCACTTAAGACCAAACAACCCCCATGTGTACGAGCACTCTGAAGCCTTTAGCCACATGTACAAAGTGCTCAGATATCAGTAAGGACTGAGACAACCTTTGACAGTTGACCGAGAGGAAGTGGGGGGGGGGGAGTGTGTTGCAGATATTACTGCTAATGGATGATGGATAAGTTCTCCCAACAAATTAAAAAAGAGACACGGGGGGGGGGGGGGACGGACAAGATCACGAACTAATCACTGGGCAAGCCTCAGCCTTTCCCAAGCCAAGCCCATTACAGTATATGCTTTCAGGAAATGCAGATATGAGAGAAAGGAGGGACCATCACCAGGTCCAGTGCGCATAAAAGTTGATCTCATTAATTGCCGCACCCAAGCCACGTACTCCCTTTAAGGGAGAGCCTCCTCTGTCTCAAAGGAAGTATGAATTGACATTTTAGCTGGGGACACATAGCAACGATGCTGCAGCTTGTACTTGCTTCCCTTGTACTCGTTAAATGATCATTAGTATGAAATACTTGGAGATAATCATTCGTTGGTCCACCAGTAGATTCTGTGTTCTACCTTCTGACCACCCCTGATTTGACTACAAATATATAAATTCTTGAATGTTATTAGTTTCCCCAGAGAATTTCAGTTTGGTCAGGATGCTGAGAATTCTCTGAGTCCCTAGTCTGTATTCACAGAACTACAAATCCTTGGGGGAAAAGAATGGTAATATTAACCAAGTCCAAGGATGCTTTCATGCTAAGCCCTTCCTCCAACATTGACACAACGTCAACCCTTCCTGAGAATCCAAATGATGTTTTTCCCAAGCTGGGCACGTTCTCCATTTTTCCCTGGTATTGCAGCAAGGCTTCTGGCACAACACATCTGGCAGCTTCTTGTGCTGAAGATGGGATTGAGCTGTGGCAAACTTTCAGATTTAAAATGATCGTATGGGTGATGATGGGAACTGCAAGTGGACAACCATTATTGGCAATGTGCTCGCTTGAGACAGAATAGAATATTTACTCCTGCCAATTCTAGACCTTTCACTGTGTAATAGCATGACTTCAGATGATCTGGTAGGTCTTTAAGGGCTGCACTGCAGAAAAGGGAGACATTGGGCCAACTGCTCCAGCTGGGCTGCAGGAAGTGTTAAGGGGGTTCCAGAATGCTAAAGAAAAACAATAGAAAGTAAGATGCAGAGGTGGGAGATGGGATAAAACTAACATGGAAAAGTCAAGAAGCCACAAATAGCAGTTTTGATTAGGATGACTGTCAAGCAGGTCTACATACAGTTCTTTCACTTGTCCTCCAGGGAGCTATACAAGGTTAGCCCCCTCCTCTTTTATGCTCATAACAACCCTGTGAGGTGGGTTAGGCTGAGAGATAGTGACTGGACCAGGGTCATTCTGTTTGCTGGGGTGGGATTTGAATGGGTCTTCCTGGTCTCAGTTAGTGGCACTAACCACTACATTAAACTGGGCTCTCCATAATGCATATCACCGCACTCCTGGTCTTCAAGCCAGCATGGGCCTCTTCTAGAGTCCAGGAAGGTATGGCTCATTGATTTATATGGTTTGTGTTTGCGCCCAGGGATTAGGGTTCTAATCCTGTCTTCTGCTGTACCTCTAAAAAAAATTGGGAACGGGTCATAGCTCATTGGTAGAGCACTTACCCAAGTTCAATCTTGGGTATTGCCAGTTAAAAGATGTAACTCTGAGAAAGATTTTGGAGAGACTCTGCTTGTCAGAGCAAACCACACTGGGAACAGTGCTCTGACTCAGTGGCGTCACTGTGACGCGCGTCACCCCCCCCCCAATCACCCCCCGACACCCCCCCGAATCACCCCCACACACACACAGAAACTTACCTTTTCCGGCGCTCGTCACCGGCCAGGAAGCGCTCCAGGGCCTTCTGAAAAGAAGAGGCCCTGGAGCACTTGCGTTAAAACGCGAAGTTTGACGATTTTCGCGCATGCGCAAACCCTTTTCTGAGGGCAAGGGCCTGCCCTCTTGCCCTCAGGAGGGTCTGCGCAAGCGCGAAAATCTTCAAACTTCGCGTTTTAACGCAAGCGCATTGGGCCTTCGCTTGCATTAAAACGCGAAGTTTGAAGATTTTCGCGCACGCGCAGACCCTTCTGAGGGCAAGAGGGCAGGCCCTTGCCCTCAGAAAAGGGTTTGCGCATGCGCGAAAATCGTCAAACTTCGCGTTTTAACGCAAGCGCTCCAGGGCCTCTTCTTTTCAGAAGGCCCTAGAGCGCCGGCCGGGCCGGACGCTCCCCGGCCTCGGAGCGTCCGGCCTCCGGAGGGTGACGCGCGTCACCCCTTGGCGCGCATCACCCCCTGGCGGCCCGCCCCGCCCGCCACGCTACAGTGACGCCAGTGCTCTGACTTGACATACAGCAACTCTACTTGTTCTCCATGAAGCATTCCTATAACACTTCAGGAATGTTCTAAGTGCTTCACGTAGGCCAATGTTTCCCAAACTTTTTCGACCTGCAGCTCCCTTGACCATTGGCGACCATTGGCTCCCCAGTACATTTTGTTGATGCCTGCAAATTGACATTGCACTGTTTTCCGAGAGGATTCCGTGGCACTCCTGGGAGCCACGCCTCCCAGTTTGGGAACCACTGATGTAGACCTATGTCAGTGGTACCCAAACTGGGAGGCACGGGTCCCAGGGAAGCCACAGAAACCAGCCAGAGGGGCCACGGAGTGCCATGGAATCCTCTTGGAAAACAGTGCAATGCCAATTGGCCGGCATCAACACATAATGTAATGGAGAGTCGCGGCCAATGGTCAAGGGAGCCGCAGGTCGAAAAGGTTTGGGAAAAACTGGCCTTAAGTTGTTGACCCTGTGCAGGAGTTGGGGGCTAAGGCTCAGACAGTGACTTATGTAAGACCACTTAGTAAATTCATGTCTGAGGCAAGTTTAGAACTAAGGGCTTCTGACTCCTCTGAGGTCATCCTCTGAGGCAGGGGCGGGGAACCTTTTCCCTGGCGAGGGCCATTTTAAATATTAGAAATTTGCTTGAGGGCCGGCCGTAAGGCCGGGCGGCAGTTTTATTTAATTAATTAATTTTTGCCCCCGCCTCCCATCGGCCTCCGGAGGCTCCGCGCTCACCGTCCAAAGCCGCCGCCAGGTCCGCGCGTCACCTCCGGCGTACCATGCCGATGAGGGCAAGAGGGCAAGAGCCTGCTGCGGTCCCTATCCTGATGGCATGTGTGCAATAGGCCCATGTGCTTGTTGTTGTTTTATTCATTCAGACGCTTCCTACTCTTCATGACTTCATGGACCAGCCCACACCAAAGCTTCCCGTCAGCCATCGCCACCCCCAGCTCCCCCAAGGTCGAGTCCGTCACCACCAGAATATCATCCATCCATCTTGCCCTTGGTCAGCCCCTCTTCCATTTGCCTTACGCTTTCCCTAGCATCAGCATCTTCTCCAGGGTATCCTGTCTTCTCAGTATGTGGCCAAAGTACTTCAGTTTTGCCTTTAATATCATTCCCTCAAGTGAGCAGTCTGGCTTGATTTCCTGGACTGGTTTGATCTTCTTGCAGTCCAAGGCACTCTCAGAATGTCTTCTTGGAGTCCAAGGCACTCTCAGAATTTTCCTCCAACACCACCACAGTTCCAAAGCATCTATCTTCCTTTGCTCAGCCTTCCTTGTGGTCCAGCCTTCCTTGTGGTCCAGCTCTCACAGCCATATGTTACTATGGGAAATACCATTGCTTTAACTATGCGGACCTTTGTGGACCTTTATAGCCCATGTGCTATTTGTAGTCAAATAAGCTACCCCTGCCACAATTTTGGACCATTTCATATGTCTTCTCCCCCACTCTATTTTTTAAGAAAGGCAGAAAATGCAAAGTCCAAACACACACACACACACACACACACACACATATATCATACTGTGTTGTTTGTCCAATCCTCCAACTCTGTTGCGCAAGTTCTCCCAGTTCTTTTCCAGTTCTGTTCTCAGGCATTTCTTCATAAGCCTGTTTGTCCGTTCACCTCACTGCTAGCAAAATGTGGAAACCATGACAGCTGAAAGCCTCTTACAGAGAACCCACTATCATCATGCTATCTGATTTCTCATAATTATAATGCATCCAGGTGCACCAGGAGCTTCTCGCTACCCAGAGATAAACACTATGGCAAAAGCTAAAGGATTGGGAAAGGGGAAACAAATAAAAAGCCCACATTCATTATGTTTTTCAGTACAGTGCAAATGTTATTGCTTCTTAGAGCCAAAGGCCACTGCAGTTCAACATCAGAAGAACATCCAATTCATCCAAAACACAGAAACGTTCCCTAGGGGTTAAAAACAAATACAAATGCGTCTTTCATTATGACTTCCATGATTCCTAACAACTCACTCCCATTCCTATTTTGGCTGTGATCCAGAATACCACATATCATAATTATGCATGGGGCTCCCATAATGGGCTTCCCATTGCTGGCTGTCCATAAAGGCATATAGGGCATTTATCTCCTTCGAAGCCTGCAAAGGGGAAGCTTTGCATGTACTTAAGTTATATTAGTTGTATATCAGTTTAATTGTAATGGTGTAATAGCACCCCCAGAGAATCCTGGGAACTATCGTTTGATAAGAGGGTTGAGAATTCTGTTGAGAGACCCCTCCCTGAATGGCCGTTCTTAGGAGATATTGGGGCAAGCGAATGACTTTTAAACCAATTTAAACATGTAGTAGTCCATTACACCTCGAGAGTCACACCCTCAGAGCTCGAATTTCCAAGTAGCGATTTCTGAATAAGCATGTTACACAGAGGGAACCAGAGGTCTACCAAGTGTAGTCTTGCCTCTACCATGTTTGTGAAAATAAAATACAGATATATCTTATTTATTTATTTAAAACATTTATACCCCGCTTTTCTAAAAGCTCAAGGTGGCCTACAATACTTGATAAATAGATAAAATCCAAAATAAAATTCAAAAAATTAAATATTTAAAATCTAAAACATAATTTAAAACATATAGCTAACATATTCAAACTAGCTCTAGTGTGTTTGAAGTGCATGATACATTTCTAATGCGGCCCTCAGTGCTGAACAGTGTGAATGCTTGAAACGTTTTTGGGGATTACATTTTACCTGCTGTTATAATTAGCCCACATTCTGATTTAGTATGCTAGCACTGGAAAATATCTGGGAGAGGATAGAAATGTTGCAGAAGTGGGGGTGGGGAACCTTAGTCCCCCAAATATTCTTTTAAACAATGGTGTGAGTGACCACGGAATCAGTAAAAGTAATCTGTATTCTTGGCAGGAAATTTAAATTGAATTAAATGAGAATGAACCCTTCTTTGGGGAAAAGTATGTGATTTCTTCCTTGGAAAATATTTAAGATTTTCAGCGCAATCTGACTTAACTTTTTTGCCATTGTTTGTAACCAGCGGCCCAGCGAGAACGGGAGGCCCCAAAACAGAAAAGGGATTCAATCAAATCCCCTTTCTATTCCTCTTTTGGAGGGGATTTGAATCCCTTTTCCGTTCTGGGGCCTCCCATTCTCGCTGGGCCGCTGGTTACATAGGCAAAAAAGTTAAGTCGGATTGCGCTGTTTGTATTCATTTTTAATTATGATGATGAATATGTATAATGTAGCATGTCCTTCCAGAGCAAGATGTTGAGTTAGGTTAGGGTCCCATCACCAGCTAGGTTAGGGTCCCATCACAGACAGGATTCAGGTATTGCACCTCCCTAGAGATTAAAAGAAGAATCTAATTAAAGGAATCTACATCAGACAATATATATATATATATATATATATATATATATATATATATATATATATATATATATATATATATATATATATATATATATATATATATATTTCTAGGACATTTCCTACAGAAAGAGTGAAAGCTTTTATTTCTAGTCATCAGAAGTTTGACCTTGAGGTTCCTTAGAGATTTCTTTTAGGTTTTTCTTGTTGTCAGGGCAATTATTTTTCCGAGATGAAGCCACCTGCCTTTATAGAATAAATTGTGATGCTAATATATATTAACATAAGAGATTTCAAATGCTCTATCTTTCTTTCAACTTGTGGGCCTATTTACATAATCTAGACAGTCTAAACTCCCTACAATATTACATTCTTGGCATAAATTGGTTCTGCACTTTCAAATCATTTGGAAAGTGGTTTTTTAAAACATTTCGAAGTAATATAAAATTCTGAAGGAACTTCTAAAACTCCTGATATACCAGAAGAAAACCCTTTACAGCTTCAAAGTATAGAAGACCTAGTTCTTACTGCGATGGCCAATCTCTGTCTGGGCTTAACGGGATCCCTTTGTAAAGAGGATAAACTTTGTAATACATCACATTGTTCAGTAAGGGAATACAAAGCCTCTTCCAGGTACCCCCGAGAGGTCTCTAAACTGAAACTGCTAGCTCTGATCCCACAGGGGTTAGCTACTGACACTCTTGATGATGCACAGGGAGACATAACACATGACACTCCTACCACTTCACAATACCTGCTTGAGTAGTGATGACTTTGAAGCCAGGTCCTCAGTGGGCACATGGGGAGTGAAGGTCTAGAGATACCAATCACAATGGGTTAAAGCACTGAGTCCCAGAAAGAATACTAAAGACCTTTTCAGCCATACTAGGTCATCATGTCAAAGGCTTCCAAAGGAGACAAGCTTCTGAACGACCTGGGTTACAAGCTGGGCCAAACCCTGGGTGAGGGGAGCTATTCCAAGGTGAGAGTGGCGACCTCTACCAAGTACAAAGGCCCGCTAGCCATCAAAATGGTGGACCGACGAAAAGCACCCCGGGACTTTGTAGAGAAGTTTCTGCCTCGAGAGCTCTCCATCTTGCGAGGGATTCGGCACCCACACATTGTCCGAGTCTACGAGTTCATTGAAGTCTGCAATGGGACGCTGTACATTGTGATGGAAGCAGCATCGACGGACCTGCTGCAAATGGTGCAGCAAGCAGGGAAACTACCCTGTGCTCCTGCAGCACGGGACATCTTTGCCCAGGTGGTGGGTGCTGTGCGCTACCTCCACGACAGACATCTGGTGCACCGGGACCTCAAGTGTGAAAACGTGTTGCTCACTTCCGATGGCCGGCGAGCAAAGCTGACTGACTTTGGCTTTGGCAAGGAGTCGCGTGGCTATCCAGAACTAAGTACCACCTACTGCGGGTCAGCTGCATACGCCTCCCCTGAGGTGCTTATGGGCATCCCCTATGATCCTAAAAAGTATGATGTGTGGAGCCTGGGTGTAATGCTTTATGTGATGATTACTGGCTGCATGCCCTTTGATGACGCACACATCCATAACATGCCTAGCCGCCAGAAGAGAGGGGTTATGTTCCCGGAAGATCTGCCTTCTTTGTCTGAGCCCTGCAAAGCCCTGATTACTCAGCTGCTCCAGTTCAGTCCAGAATCTCGACCCTGTGTGGGACAAGTATCCAAGAATACCTGGCTGAAAGGGGAAATATAAGTGGGGCAGCCTTCTCTACTTGGTGTCATGGGGTGGAACCGAGACACCTACCAGATGCAGCTGCTTCAAGGGGGGGGGATCAAGTTAACAGAACAATGAAAACGTACCTGTAGTTGCTGGCAAGAGGTTTCTGAGATGTTCACCGTGGGAAGTAAGTGGGAGGGAAGAAAAAAAGCAATTCAGATATGAGTTCCTATGACATTAAGGGACTTGTTTCCAAACAAATGTATTTAGGTTTGGGGTGCCAATGAGATCTTTTAAACCCTCTTTCTTTGTGTTGGCTGTCATTCTATGCGTCTTCTTTGTTTAGAGGAAAAGTCATGCTTCCTACTATGGACAGGTCCAACTCCAATTTCTTTTGTTTTTGTCTTGTTTGACCAACACAGGCAGAGCAGAGCATTCTATACATGAATGGAGAGTGTGGCCTAGAAGCCACTGCACTCTTTCAGGGGAGTCGGGTCTGCACTCCCAGCTTGGGCTGAGCTGGTGTGATCAGTGGTTAGATGAGTGCTGAGACGAGGCACAGGGAGGCCAAGGTGCACATCCCCGCCAGCCATGATGTTCACCTTGGTCCCATTCATTGTCTCGGCCTAATCTACCTCGCAGGGTTGTTGTGAGGATGAAATCTGGGAGGGCAACCCGGCATGCTGCTGTGAACTCCTTGGAGGAAGAGTGAGATAAAAATGTAATAAATAAATACCGGTAACATGGGAAGTTGGGACAGCTCAAGAAACCAAACGTTTGCACACTGCCTCTGGTTTGTGGTGCCCCTTCATTCGTGCAGGCAGTTGCCTGGTCTCCCAGGCTTTGCCCATGACATGGCATCAAAATGCCAGTACAACCTTCTGATTTTTAAAATACAAAACGGAATTTAGAATGAACACTTTGTGTGTGTGTAGAATCTAGGATTCAAGTATTCCTAAAGGAAATGGATTTATTTGAAATATGTATCTTGTGTAAGAGGAAACAGTGAATCACACTCAATTCTTTCCTTTCCCTCCCCCAACATAGTTTGTTATGAGACAAAAAGCTAATTCAAAAAGGCTTTAGCAGAGTAATCCTAGGCATGTTTACTTGGAAGTTAGTCACCCTGTGTTCAGCGTACTCCCAGGAAAGTGTGCATGTGATTGCAGCCTTGCAGTGCAAGCCTAGACATGACTACTCAGAAGTAAGTCCCATTGTGTGCAATGGGGCTTACTCCCAGGAAAACATATGGAGGGCGGATCGGGTCCAGAAAGGGGGTGGGTTCCATGGCAGTGGCACCCACCGAATTCAAACCCCTTTCCCGAACCCATGTCCATGCAGACGTGTGCCAGCAATTTCTCTGATGCAGGTCCAAGTAGACCTGTCTGAGCCTCGGAGGCCATTTTGGTGCGGCTGCATCAGCGGGTGGGGGGGGGGGAGCATAGGATTGGGCTGATAGTTTAGAGAAGGCTAGGTATGAAACTTGTTTAACTGTCATTGCCTTTTCCCAGGGAACCCTGGCAATTGTAGCTCCATAAGGAGAGGGACTTCTGAATACCTTACCCAGCCATAATTCCCAGGTTTCTTTGGGGGAAGCCTTGGCAGTGGAAGTAGAATAAACTCATATACTGTACTAAACTCACATGTCATGTAGATACATACACCCTTTATGGTTTATAAGGAGTCCTGGACACGTATGCCGAGTGTGAGTGAATTGATTCATCACATTTTAATCCCATCAGAGTGTTCTTGGTACCCTCACCAAATTACACATTCCTACAATTTTTTGTGAGAGCTATGACAGTTAACTGGTGAAAACCCAAATATGTATGTGTAAGATAGATTCAACTTTAGTGTGCAGCTGTTCTGCCTGTCCTGCTATAGCCAAGCAGCTCCTGGGGATTGGGTTGCACAATGTTCTTGTAATTTTTTTCAATTAATTAATTAATTAATTAATTAATTAATTCATAATAATAATAATAATAATAATAATAATAATAATAATTATTATTATTATTATTATTATTATTATTATAGAAAACATCGATCATTTCATACACTCCTGCTCTAGGTAAAATGCCCGAGAGCAGAGGCACTGCTTGTCTGGGGAGAGGAAGAAGCGTGGCAAATAGGAGCCCTGCCATCGTCCTCAGTGCTGGCCCAGAATCCCACCCATCTCTATGTACACAGGGCTCTGTGTTGTGCAATGTTTCCTTCAGAGAGTTCTGTAACAGTGATTCTGCTTAAGCAAGTGTTCTTTCTCCAGCAGAGGAAGAGAAAACCATCTCCCACCCAACACTTCCAGATTGCAACACATTCTGCTTTACAGTCACGTGTCCCAAGGTTCCTAAATGAAGAGCTGGCAAGTGGAGGTGTATTTAATAATAGGTGTGGATTGTTCTTACCAAGCTGTTCAGAGTGTCATCATCAGACCATTTACACCAAAGGAAAATCACACTGGCTTCAGTGGGATTGTTCACTAATACATAGTTTGAGGATTGTGATCTAATCGTGTATTTAAGTATAAATGTTCCTCCAAAGAAAAAAACAGTCCTAGTCTGTGCTGAACGTGGATCCGTGTGTCCAGCATTATACACACCAGCAGCTAAATCCAAAAGCAAAAAAAATCACTTTGACTGAATTCCAGGCACACTTACTTGAGAAGTCATTTCCTGAGTTGGTTACTGATTTGTTGGGTGACCTGTACTGTTATATATTAAAATATCGTAAATAAAGTTAATGGGGGTGACACCATGAGTTACCGCACCAGGGGACACCAGCCCTAGTGACACCACTGACCAGGAGTAATCTGTAGAAATACATAGTCCTGCCTGATGGGCATCTTTTGTAGAACCCGGCTCAGCCCAACCTTGTTTCTCCCTATTCACCTCTGGGATCCATCATGGGGGGTGACGCGCTGGGCTCTCGCACCGGGTGACGCAAACCTTAATGACACCTCTGCTCTTTACCACCCATCTCAGTAAAAGCCAGCTCATGTGTTGGGTGGGTGTGTTTTCTTAAACTTTTAAAATTCTGGTATAAAAAAACCTCAAGCTTTGAAGGCAAAAATAGCACAGGGCGGGGCGATGATGAGGGGGCAGGGCGAGGGGCAGGGTGGGTGATGCCCATTATGGGGGTGACGCAGTGAGTTCTTGCCCCGGATGACGTGAAACCTAGTGACACCTCTGAAAATGGGCACTCCATTCCTAGAGCTACCTGGTGAAGAGTGAAGTGTTAATTAACAGACATTAATGGACATCCCTTTTCACTCCATTAGTCTGTTAAATCAAAGGTTCACTGTACCTGGTTCAGAAAGCAAATTTGCCTAGCTCATCATGTTCCAATTTCTTACAACCCAAAGGCCCTTACCGTCCCCAGTTCTTTACAGCTCAGAATGCAAAATGAAATTCTGCACCTGTACAGAAAGTAGGTTTTAATTTGCTTATTTTCTGTCCAAGGATTAGATATTGAAGAGAACTCAAAGCTAGGCTTACCAGATCTCCGACCGGGACAGAGTGCTAGACCTTTAGGAGAAGGAATGTGGGCAGGTGTAGCTTGTTAAACCTTAGAGCACAATCCTAGTCATGCCTACGCAGAAGCAAGCCCCACTGAACACAATGGGGCTTGCTTCTGAGTAGACATGCCTAGGATTGCGCTCTAAGGTTTAACAAGCTACATCTGCCCACATTCCTTCTCCTAAAGGTCTAGCACTCTGTCCTGGTTGGAGATCTGGTAAGCCTACTCAAAGCAACCACACACACACACACACACACACACAGAGAGAGAGAGAGAGAGAGAGAGAGAGAGAGAGAGAGAGAGAGAGAGAGAGAGAGAGAGAGAGAGAGAGAGATTTAAGATTCCAGAGAACCGTGAGCAAGCCCAGAAAACGCCAGAGCCGTGGGGAAAAGGAACTGTGTAATTAATTCCTGGGCTTGTCTGACTAAGCACTAGGAAACATAACAACTCAAAACAACCTAAAGCTTATACAAATGCTTTTGCTGTTAGCAATCCCTCTAGCCTCTGTCTAGGGTCAATGCCAGGTTCTTGTGGCCTTGGAGCAAAGACCTGCAATGGGCTCCCTCCATGGTGCACTCCACCCTGTCCGTGGTGCACACGTGCATGTATGCTAATTCCACCCCCACACAGAAAATATAAAACAGGATGTGGTGGGTCTCTCTCCCGTCAGCAGTACTCAGTAGTCCACCCTACCCATTTCCTTCCTTTGTTGTCACCAATGAGGGAAGACAGCACAGTTCCAGCTGCTGCCCCAGAGAGAAAATGACAGATACCTTCTCCACCTGCCTTTCCCATCTATAAATGGGCTTTCTAGAGCCCCTTGTATCACCACAGGGGCCTCTGAGGAAGCCCATTTACAGGTGGAAAGAGCAGGAGACAACAGTAAAGGAGCATTGTGCTTGGCCAACTGCATTGCTCCACCACTGCCTTAGAGTGGGTACAGGGACTTTAGTTAGGTGCACCTGAATGCCCAATCAGTGCCCATCTTGGTACCCACCCACCCCAACACTCATTAACCTCAGTGTCACCAACCTACATCTCTCCTCCCCGCCCTGCAACATTTCCCCAGAAATGCATAACTGAAAAAAAATTGTAATGTGTCTTCATCATTCCAGCGTTTCCCTGTCAGCCTATGGAGCAGGAGACTGGGAAATGCTATCATATCACATAACATGATCTTTTCTTTTTCCTAGTTACATATTATTAGGATGATGTGGGGGGGGTAGATATGGGTTGATGGAGACCACATGCGTCCTCATAATGGGTATTTTGGGTCTAAGACCAAAGCTCTATCAACCACATCCCCAGTGACTGTTATAATCACTGGACTACCATGAGCACCAACAAAGCATTATGGTCAATCTGCTTAAGTTCATAACACAATTGTGTTACTGGCGCATTGATGCTTTCAGGATATAAATTCGGTGGAGTGGGGGAGGGGAGAGGTAGCATTATATACCAACTGAAATAACAATATTGCCGCTACCCCAGGTCAGGTACCAGTCTAGAGTGAGAGTGATCGCGGTGTGTGTGTGTGTGTGTGTGTGTGTGTGTGTGTGTGTGTGTGTGTGTGTGTGAGGGAGAGAGAGAGAGAACACAACTATAGCCTCACACGTTTAATCAATACATGTACAGCAAGTCCTCACTTAAAGTTATTTCTTTTTAAAGTTGTTGAGGAAAAAAAGTCAATTCCCGACTGGGACCATTGTCTGTGTGGAGTTTGAATGTTCTCCCCATGTCTTTTTGTAACCAGAAATACGCCATAAACTCTTGTTTATGTATATCAATCAGCCTACGGTAAAATTGGTTGTTATAAGTCGTTTCACTTAAAGTTGCTGTTTTCCTCAGAGGTGCAGTGCAATTGCTTTACCAGTTCCTCAGTATTACATGACTTGTGTACTTCTGAGTGCTTCTGCAGAAGGGTCAAAGACAAAGTTACATGAAACGAGTGTTTTGCCAAAATAAGGCATGTTCAGGCTTGACTGATTGGGTTTGGTCAAATTCCAGGTGTCAAGGATGTCTCAACTGGAAGTCCCACCCAAGGGCACTGTGCAGACTGGAGATGGACTCCACCAAGATTTGTGGGCCCGCCTGAGGTGAATTAGTGGGACTTCAAGATTTCTTCCCCATTAACTTCTCATGGCCACGAAGGTTTGCAACAACAGGATGAAGTTGTTTTGTGATAGGCTCACTACTACTTATCTCTTCCTCCCAGGTTGTGTCTGCCTCTCATGCTGATTTGACACAGAAGGAAGCAAAAAGAGGAACGGCAATAATACACACACACACACACACACACACACACACACACACACACACACACACACCCCTCTCACAGGATGATGTGACATGGAAGCCCCTTGTACTGATACTGCTCCAGAACAAATGAGATAACATCAGTGCTTGTCATTATGCTGCAGAGGCGTCGTTGGGGGGGGCTGGGGACGGTGGGCCCCAAGCGGCGGGGCGCAAAGCAGCAGGGGGTGTACTTGCCGCCGGATCTGTCATCCCCTCTGTCGCTTTTTCCTCTTTTTTCCACCGCTTGTTCCTCTTCGTGCAGCCGTCCTCAGCTGCAAGATTGGCCCTCCTGGTTGCCCGGGCACCTTTTGGCTCCAAAAAGGTGCCAAAAAAGCACCGTGGGGGTGTTTTCATGCCGCGTCACCAAAAATGATGTCATGCCTCTCAGGGGCGGGTCGTGTGGCATCCCGTAGGGGGTTGGCGCAATGGCACCCACCACAGGGGGTGTAGGAACACCACTGTTATGCTGGCAACTGTGCTGTTCAGCTACCTTTAACCGTTAGCATTTCTCAAACCCACTGGTGGGTTGCAACCCAATTTCTGGTGGGTCGCAAGCAGAGCCTTTAATGAAAACACAGGTGATGGAAAGATCAGATAACCAATTGCCTCAAGCAATTATATCAATCAGATAGCTGCTAATTGCCCTGCAAGGAGCTGAGCTCCTGCAGTCTGCAAGCTTGTGTAAGTATAGGGAGATAAATGAGCGTCTTTTTTCTGGTGCATTATTTTCCAAGTCCGTCAATGACAGGTAGTGGGGGCAGGTGATAACTGGGTCACATAATTAAACCCCTCAAGCCTTTGAGGCTATCCATTAGGGCTGCCTCAGTATGAGAAATGGATCGAGTTTTTTGTAAATAAATAAATAAATAAATAAATAAATAAATAAATAACATTATTACTT
Source organism: Plestiodon gilberti rubricaudatus (assembly GCA_026170595.1). Lineage (NCBI taxonomy): Eukaryota > Metazoa > Chordata > Lepidosauria > Squamata > Scincidae > Plestiodon > Plestiodon gilberti. The sequence continues at coordinate 164,810,348 of JANXHW010000001.1, forward strand.
GTAAATAAATAAATATGTTATTTCTTTCTAGATCTCTTTTTTTTAAGTCCCAATAGAATGTCGTTTTAAAAAGTGAGTCCCGCAGAGGCATTTCTGCGGTAGGGGCGGTACTGTAAGTTGCACCCCATCCTAGTACCATGTTTAGAAACCAGAACGAGGAGGCCCCGCCCCCTCGCAATTGGAGCCATTCCCATGCGGAGAAAGCAACGGGCAGGGAGTCTCTTAACCGCTGCTTTCTCCGCACGGAATGGCTCTGCCGGCGAGGGGGCAGGGACTCCTCGTTCTGGTTTGTAAACATGGTACTAGGACGGGGCGCAACTTACAGTACCGCCCCTACTGCAGAAACGCCTCTGGAGTCTCGATGCTAAAACGTTTGTGAACCACTGGCCCATCTAAGTCCTCTCTGGGGGGGGGCAGTCAATATATTACACTGACCCACAAACAACTGCTAATACAGACATGCTCTAATGTTTCCTTTCAGATGGCCAACATTCAATATGTGTTGGCCTAACATGAATCAAATGGTTGTGAATATTCACCAAGCCTGCATCCAACAACAGGTAAAATGGCATCTAGGGACCTTTTTTTTATTCTGGCTGAGCTCCTGTCCCCATAACAGATAAAAGGCAGCAGACATCTAGCAAGAAAATGTTCCAACCACAGTGTCTTCGTGTTGGAAAAAGCCACAACTGGTGCTCTTTTGCCAGTACCTGCCAGGAAAAAAAAATGGCAACCCCCGTAGATCGTAGAGAGAAATTAATGCCAGAAATTTTTCAATGCCCAAATTATTTTTGGCAAGGTGAAAATATGGAAAATGTATGGAATTGGCTGTTGTGACAACCATAATACCTAAATGTGGCATTTTCAAGGGTAATCTTTTCTGAAGATGTTATAGGCAGTCTCAATAGGTAGTCTGATCATTTCCAGGACTGCTAATTAAACAACCCCATTTGGCAACCCAAGGGCTGTTCACTTTCATAAAAGGAAGGAGGCAAGTGGAACAACACAGAGCAACTTAACTAGCTTACCTTCTTGTCTTTTATAAACAAGGATTGCCATGGCAGCAAGAACATTCAGAGGACTTTCACCTAAGTGCTTATTAGACTCCAACAGACATTTCCCATTTGAGTCAGATTGCACAATTATAGGGAGGAATTGCTAAGCCGTCATTGTACAAAAAATTATTTTAGTGCAAAATGGCGACAATTATGCAACATTCAGGGCAAATAGCCAAAAGACCGCTTTAGGACCATGTTATATTTTTAGTTTTCATGCTTAAATCATGGTCTGTACTTATCCAAGCAGTGGCCAGCATGTGGCTATAGCCAGTATTGAAATCCAAATATATTTTCATTTCACTTTGACAAAAGATTTTGCTTTACTCTTTTTTATTCCTTTCCCAGTCCCCAAAAATCTTTGACTCTGGGCAGCCCAATCCTGTCTAGGACTGCCGAAGCATGCAAAAGCATATCACGCCAGATCCTATGCAGGATCGGGCCAGCACCAGTGCAGCTGAAGCACACCTCAGACCAGCGCCAGCTGGAGCACAGTGCACGTGGAGCACACACGTTTGTCCCTTTCCCACGGTTAATGCTCCAGTTGCACCTATGGGTCGCCCCTCAGATGCACACCAGCAAAATGGCCGGTGCAAATCCAAGGAGCCCGGTAAGGGCTCGCCAGGCCTGGGACAGGGGATAGGATTCGGTGGAGCGAGCTGCCAAGGATCCCTCCCCCCTCCCAGGCCTTCCCTCCCGTTCCTCCCTGTTCCGCTCTCCCAACGTCTCCCCACCCGGTGCAGGACCTACCTCCGTCCGCCAGCGGTGTCCTGTGGTCAGCGAAGAGTGAACAGCGCTGGCCTCTCCACCAATGCCGCTTACTCTCCGGGTGTCAGAAACACCCTGGAGCAGCAGAACAATCGTTCCATCACTCCAAATTGCAACAGGATTGCACTGCTACAGCGCAATCCTGTGTAACCTTTCATCGGTGTAACAGCAGATGCACCAGTGTAAGTGCAATTACACTGGCATAAGTGCACTTACACCAGTGCATCTACTGTGCATCTACTACATCTACTGCAAGGTTACACAGGATTGCGCTGTGAGTCATGTACAGTATTCCCCAAGAACTCCAGTGGGTAACATAACTTCATAACCCCAGCATGCTAACCATGGAAAAGTCCTGGCTCAAAGAAAGAGTAACTCTGGATGCTACGCACTGAATGTAAGGACACTAGTCAAGAAACAGAAAACATAAAGAGATATATAAAACAGTACAGGTTTCAGTACAAATAACATTCAATATTACAGAGGCTTTTCCAAAAAGGCCATCATTTTAAAGGCCATGTATAGCCCTAAAATCAGTGTATCATAATGCCAGTCCAGATCCAATTTCATGCCTTGTACAACAACATTCATGAACAAAATAAGCATGAATGAAGGACTAGGGTGACATTTGCCACCATTCAATTCAGGTTGTGGAAATAGATCCCCACAGTTCATTTTTTCACCAAGTACAGTCCTTCTTACCACAAAGCTTTGGCAATCCATCTTCCCAAGCCTAGCCGAAAAGGAGAGACAAGGAAGGGGGGCACGTGACTAGAAGGAGCCCCAGTGATGGAGCTGTGAACCAGGAAATCCCACATTCAGTTCTTGCCACTGCCATGATGAACATGGTAGGTGGCCCCAGACATGCCAATATTCTTAGACTGCCCCACCTGAATATGGGGATAATAAGCTTCCTTATGTGGCCAGCGAGTGGCGCAGTGGGTTAAACCGCTGAACCATGAGCTGTCGATCGAAAGGTCGGCAGTTCGAATCTGCGACGGAGTGAGCTCTCGTTGCTTGGCCAGCTCCTGCCAACCTAGCAGTTCCAAAGCATGTTAATGTGAGTAGATAAATAGGTACCGCTTGCGGGAAGGTAAACAGCGCTCCGTGTTCCAGCTGCATGCTACGCGCAGTGGCAAGGAGAGTCATGCCGGCCACATGACCACGAAGGTGTCTTCGGACAACGCTGGCTCTTCGGCTTTGAAATGGGGATGAGCACCACCCCCTAGAGTCGGACACGACTGGACTTAATTGTCAGGGGTCACCTTTACCTTTTTTTAAGCTGACTTATAGGATCATTGTAGTAAGGATTCCTGAGCAAATGTATCTCAAACGCACTGTGTAAATGCAATGATTATTTAGCATTATTTGACAGCTGTCTGCATGAAGCAGCCATAAGAACATAAGAACATAAGAACATAAGAAGAGCCCTGCTGGATCAGGCCAAAAGCCCATCTAGTCCAGCTTCCTGTGTCACACAGTGGCCCCACCAGATGCCTCAGGGAGCACACGAGACAACAAGATACCTGTGTCCAGTCGCCACTCCCTTGCACCTGGCACAGAGAAAACCCACAAAAAAAAAAAAAAAAAACCAGGAGGTTGCTTATGGCTTGTAACCTGTGATGGTCTTTTCCTCCATGAATTTGTCCAAACCCCTTTTAAAGGCATCTAGGCTAGGTGCCATCACCACATCCTGTGGCAAGGAGTTCCACAGATGAATCACACGCTGGGTAAATAAATATTTTCTTTTGTCTGTTCTAACTCTCCCTCCACTCAATTTTAGTGCGTGTCCCCTGGTTCTGGTGTTGTGCGAGAGGGAGAAGAATTTCCCTCTATCCACTCTCTCCATCCCATGCATAATTTTATAAGTCTCAATCATGTCCCCCCTCAGGCGCCTTTTTTCTAGGCTGAAAAGCCCCAGACGCTGTAGCCTTTCCTCGTAAGGGAGGTGCTCCAGCCCACAAATCATTCTGGTCGCTCTTTTCTGCACCTTTTCCAATTCAACTATATCCTTTTTGAGGTATGGTGACCAGAACTGGACACAATACTCCAGATGTGGCCTTACCATCGATTTGTACAAAGGCATAATGATATTGGCCGTTTTATTCTCAATCCCCTTTTTAATGATCCCGAGCATGGAATTGGCCTTCTTCACAGCCGCCGCACACTGGGTCGACACTTTCATCGACCTGTCCACCAGCACCCCAAGATCTCTCTCTTCATCCGTCACAGACAACTCAGAACCCATTAGCGTATATGTGAAATTTTGGTTTCTTGCCCCAATGTGCATCACTTTGCACTTACTTACATTGAAGCGCATCTGCCATTTTGCTGCCCATTCTCCCAGTTTGGAGAGATCCTTCTGGAGCTCTTCACAATCCCTGCTGGTTTTTACCACCCGGAAAAGTTTAGTGTCATCCGCAAACTTGGCCACCTCACTGCCTATCCCCAACTCCAGGTCATTTATGAATAAGTTGAAAAGCACCGGTCCCAAGACCGATCCTTGGGGTACACCGCTTTTCACCTCTCGCCATTGTGAAAATTGCCCATTGACTCCCACTTGCTGTTTCCTGGTCTTCAACCAGTTCCTAATCCACAAGAGGACCTGCCCTCTTATTCCCTGACTGTGGAGTTTTCGCAGGAGCCTTTCATGAGGGACCGTGTCAAACGCCTTCTGAAAATCCAGATATATAATATCCACGGGTTCGCTCGCATCCACATGCCTGTTGACCTTTTCAAAAAATTCTAACAGGTTTGTGAGGCAAGACTTCCCCTTGCAGAAGCCATGCTGACTCTCCCTCAGCAGAGCTTGTTCTTCTATGTATTTTAAGATTTTATCCTTAATGAGACTTTCCACCATCTTCCCTGGAACAGATGTTAGGCTGACCGGCCTGTAGTTTCCCGGGTCCCCCCTCCTTCCTTTTTTAAAGATTGGCGTGACATTAGCTATCCTCCAATCCTCTGGCACAGTGGCCGTTTTAAGGGACAAGTTGCATATTTGGGTCAAGAGGTCAGCAACTTCATTCTTGAGTTCCTTCAGAACTCTTGGGTGGATGCCATCCGGGCCTGGTGATTTATTGATCTTTATTTTGTCAATTAAGTCTGAGACATCTTCTCTTTTAACCTCTATTTGACTTAATTCTTTAGTCAGGGGAGACCGTTCTGGCAGCGGTATTTGCCCGAGGTCTTCTGCCGTGAAGACAGATGCAAAGAACTCATTTAATTTCTCTGCAGTCTCCAAGTCCCCTTTTATCACCCCTTTCTCTCCCTCACCATCCAGCGGACCCACCGTTTCCCTGGCAGGTTTCCTGCTTCTAACATATTTGAAGAAGCTTTTATTATTCCCTTTTATGTTGCCTGCCATATGTTCCTCAAAGTCTTTCTTGGCCTCCCGTATCATCTTTTTACATTTCTTTTGCCACAGTTTGTGCTCCTGTTTATTTTCCTCATTAGGGCAAGACTTCCATTTACGGAAGGAAGCTTCCTTGCCTTTTATAGCCTCCTTAACTGTGCTTGTTAGCCATGCCGGCATCCTCCTGGACTTGGTCGAGCCCTTCCTCCTTTGTGGGATACACTCCCGTTGGGCCTCTATGACTGTTGTTTTAAACAGCCTCCATGCACTCTGGAGTGATTGGACTCTTTTTACCTTCCCTTTCAGCTTTTTCTTAACTAGTCTTCTCATTTTGGGGAAGTCTGCCCTTCGGAAGTCAAGGGTTTTCATGTCAGATTTGCTCGGCACTCTCCCTCCGACATGCATGGCGAAACGGATCGCAGCATGGTCACTGTTCCCCAACGGTTCAGTAACATTTACCTCCCTGACCAGATCTTGAGTGCCACACAATATCAAGTCCAGAGTCACCTGTCCTCTGGTCGGTTCCGTGACAAGCTGCTCTAAGGCACAGTCATCCAACATAGCCATGCACCAGTGCTGCAAGATTGAGCTCCCCGGGACTTGAATTGATAGATTTCTATCAGCACAATCCTATGCATGCCTACTCAGAAGTTATGTCCCATTGTGTTCAGTGGGGCTTGCTCCTAGGAACGTGTGTGTATACGATTGCAACTTAAGATACATTCTGTCTAAATATTGTCTCTGATGCAGGCATGCACTCCAATGACCTCTGTGCTCCAATATGCAGCAAGAGTTGCATTTAATAAAACATTTAATCCCTTTCCCCCATCCCATGTCTTTACACAATTGTGCTTTCTCTTTGATATCATCACAGATTCTGGTATGTGCATACCTTTAATTAGGTTGTTGATGGAGCATGAAAAAAAGAACCTGTGGGTAGATGGACAGGTTTGGGTGGCCCAATGGGATATGGACTGGGAGGAGATGATCTGTTAAGATGGCAGTTTCTTGTATAGGCTGAATGTTTTGATCAATCACTGACTATCACAACATCTATTGATTTTAAACTCTCAAATAAAATACTCATTATTACAAAATTGGTTATGGCTTCTCTCGGAACTGCAGCACACTGATGGGAAAGCATCACCTGAAAAAATGTTAAGCAGCTTTTAAATGTACTGTTGACATCTCAGGTACAGACCTTGTGACTTTATTCTAATTCTGTGGATGAGTTGTTTTTATTCTCATCTGTTTTAGCAGTTGCTTGTTCACCTTGTTTTGGCAACTGTTTCGCATTATGCCAGGGCAGGTGTTATGAAATAACCATGTTTGTTACCACAGAACACATCTGATAATTATATAATTATCTCTCCTCAGTTATTTAAACTCATGTGATCATTGCTCTTTCTCGTTTGGACATAAACAGTTAAATTATCTGGCCAAACAGCCTCTGGAAGGGCAGTTCTGTATGAACAGTGAGAGATGCACAGAGTGGCCCCCTTTGCTGAAAGGAACAGAGAACTCGCTCTAAGAGGGGAAAATACGTATCAGAGAGTTCTCCTGACAAACTTGTAGCGTTGTTGGAGCATGCAAAAGGTTTAGGTGAGCAAATGGGTGGAAGGGTATGGATAGACTAATCATGATGCAGTGGTTCCCAAACTAGGAGCCACAGAAACCAGCCAGGGGTGCCGTGGAGTGCCACGGAATCCTCTCAGAAAACAGTGCAATGCCAATTGGCCGGCATCAACATAATGTAATGGGGAGCCGCAGCCAATGGTCAAGGGAGCCGCAGGTAGAAATATTTTGGGAAACACTGGATGAGATATTGACTGGGGGAAAGAGGTTTTTTTTTCTTCAGATTCCAGTTTTTTGGGTATCTTGTCTTATTTGCTGAATGTTTTGTAAAGCCACAGGATTAAGAAAAGTAAACCAACTCAATACGTATTGATTTTAAAATACCAAATAAAATGTTCATTAAAAAAAAATCTAGTCAAACTTTTTTCCCAAACTGCAGCATTTGGATTGGATAAACCTCATGTTGCCAAAATGGAAAAATAATAAATCACTAGTACAGGTGCTTACCTGTGATTTTAATCAAGTCACAAAATGGTGTTGTTTCAGGTTCATATTTTATTTTCTCAGAAGGCCCAAGCTGGAAAAGTGCAATAAAATAGCCAATAAATAAAATCTAAGTGCTGTATATTCTTGGCAGCCTTTAGATAGATGGGGAAAATATGTTCCCAAATTTGACATATCTGAGCTGAGAATACATTTATATTTTGTACGTATATGCAATATATAAAAGTATATTTTGTCTGACCCTGCACCTTTTGGGGGCTAAAAATCTTTGTTAAATTTGCATGGCCTGATTTGTCCTTGGCTATGGACAACAAATGGACAAATGGGAGGTGGCATACAGAAAAGAGGAATCTTTTTTGGTGGTGATTTCATTTCCTCTTGTGTAACCCTTCCTTCTTGCATTTTTACGTGAGTTCTTACAGAGTGCACTGCAACACTGCCAAGTAGTGGCGTGATGATGCAATCTTTCTCTCCTTTTCGCTTTGCGGAAAATGAGTGCCTTGACTTCAAACAAGGCGTTCTCTATGAAGACAGCACTCTGTCAGTTAAGCAAGCAGTCACACATTGTTTTGACAGGTTCAGCGGCGTGACTCACTGACCTTCGCCACAACAATCTGTTATTTTATCACATTCTGCAGACTCATGTATTATCCCCTCACTATTAGGTTTGCTGCCTAAAACATTCTCTGACACAGTTGTTTGCACGTGTATATGGTGCTGAGTGCATGTCAGGATAGCGTGACCTAGACCAGGGCTTCTCAACCCCAATGACATCATTGCCAGTTACTTCCAGGTTCTCGGAGGCCAGAGAACACAGGTAGGAGGCTCTGGGTGGGTGGGATGGCCCTTCTCAGTATTTCTGAGAGGCTCGGCCAAAGGCTGGAACCTCTTGGGAGTGAACGCGCCATGTTGGAGCAGGGTTCCGGCCAGTGGTCTGGTGGTCCGTGTACCACCAGCAGTCGGCTGAAGTGCCACTGGTTCAGAACCCCTGACCTAGACCAGTGTTGGGGCATATTGCATTGGGCTGATGGCAAGAGGCTCAGGTCCCAGATGCCTTAAGGAAGAGGCCAAACTTTGGTTTTTCAGAGCAATCCTAACCTCTCCTCCCCCCCCCCTTGCCTTTCTTTTCTTTTCTTTTGGAAAATGTCATGACCAGTTGCACTTTGCGTTCGTCAATACATTTTGAACCTGTAAACCAGCCACATGCTGGGAGCTTCCTGACTTGGAGCAAACAAAGCTGTTGGCGACACAAAAGACAGGTCCCCAACCCTACTGTCGCTTCCCTCCCCAACTCCATGGCCAAATCTAATCAATAGTTGCATGCTTATTGAAACACCAGCCTCCCTAAGCCATCGGGAAGTTCAGTGCTGCACCCTTGGCAGGATGCAAAACAATAGAGGCACCCATCTGGAGCCAGGGATGAGCGATCAAGGGCCATCAAGCCACAAAGGAAAGATCCTGGATGAGTTCACCCCACAATAGCCTCTATGCCTCTATGCCTTGTTATGGGAATTTAAGGTATTGCAAGCTGAGCCACAGACCTCTCATGTCTTCATCCTTCTGTCGTTTGCTGGCTTCACTGCTCTTGCTGTTGCTTGTGGACCTGTTGGCGCTGCATCAAGCACCCCCATTCCCTCCGCAACCCAAGAACCACTGTGGCAGCAGCCTGGCACCCAGGATGGATCACTCTCTTCCTTTTCAGCCTGTTTCCCTTCTTCCCCGCTCCCTCCCCCAAAATGCTACCTACCCCAAGCCACAGCTCCAGTGTTCCCTTCCCAGCTCCAGCCTTCCCTTTCGTAAGCTACCACTCCAGCATCTGTTGAGCTGTCTCTGAAGAACCTGCTGTCACGCTGGGAAAGCAATCTCACCTCTCTTACTTTCTTCCCACCCTGGAGGAAGCAGCTAAGGCTGTTTAGCCCTCCTGAGATTGCTTTTTGAGCCCTTTCCTGCCTCTCTCTGACTTTGCAGAAGGAGATCACTGCTTCCTCAGCAGATGTGTATAGGTTACTATGGCCTGTGGCAACCTTGACTACTGGCCCACAAACCCTCCTGAGTCTTCTGTGTCTTGTGTGCCGTCAAATTGACAAGATGCTTAGTGTTTTTATCTTTTCCTCCTTTGTGAATGTGGTGTGATTGTCAGTCTAGGATTCTTAGTCTATTTTCCAAAAGGCTTGAAAATTAGCCCCAGGCTGCCAACGTACAATTTCCCTTAACCAATCCATCGAAAACTCCAATACTCCATTTCCAATTGACCTCCCTTCTCAAAGACTTGGTATGTTGGTTAGGAGTGATTTGACAGTGGGCAAGTCACGCTTCTCCCATTGCAAGTGAGTGAAGTGATTTGACAGCCCACCGAAACATTTTGTTGTTGTTCAGTCGTTAAGTCGTGTCCGACTCTTCGTGATCCCATGAACCAAATCCCGCCAGGCCTTCCTGTCCTCCACTATCTTCCTGAGTTCGCTCATTTTCATGTTCGTTGCATCGGTGATGCTGTCTAACCATCTCATCCTTTGCCTTCCCCTTCTCCTTTTGCCTTCAATGTTTCCCAGCATCAGAGTCTTCTCCAGAGAGTCCTCTCTTCGCATTAGCTGGCCAAAATATTTGAGCTTCAGCCTCAGTACCTGTCCTTCTAGGGAACAGTCAGGGTTGATTTCATTTAGGATTGACTGATTTGATCTCCTAGCAGTCCAAGGGACTCTCAGGAGTCTTCTCCAGCACCACAGTTCGAAAGCATCTATTCTTCGTCTCTCAGCCATCCTTATGGTCCAACTCTCGCAACCATACATTGCTACTGGGAACACCATCGTCCTGACTATACGAACTTTTGTTGGCATGGTGATATCTCTGCTTTTTATTATGCTGTTTAAGTTTGCCATAGCTTTCCTTCCAAGGAGTAAGCGTCTTTTAATTTCATGGCTGCTGTCTCCGTCTTCAGTGATCTTGGAACCCAAAAAAGTAAAATCTGTTACTGCTTCCATTTCTGCCCCTTCTATTTGCCAGGAGTTGATGGGACCAGATGCCATGATCTTAGTTTTATTAATGTTGAGTTTCAAGCCAACTGTTGCACTCTCCTCTTTCACCCTCATCAAGAGGCTCTTTAGTTCTTCTTCACTTTCTGCCATTAGGGGGGTATGGGGGCACCTAAAAGCTAAAGTCCCCTACCTCCCGCTGTGGTTTTGTGACATTTTGCAGCCACCGCCATTAACATTTTAAAAGAAAAAACAAGGGCCAACTTCTTTTATTCTTCATAACATGCAGTTTGGCCCTTAGCTCTATGCTCATAATAGCCATACTACTGAGTGACAGTCTCGCCGGCCCGAATGGCCAACCTAAGTTGTGGCTGGGAAATAGCTTCACCCTGGACAGACAACTGACGTTCTTTCTATACACTTTCAGAGACGTGTGCTTGAGAATTGAAGATCACAGTCTCCCTAGCAGGAAAAAAGAAAAAGGCAAAAAAAAAAGTTGCTTTTTAAAAAAATCCTGCTTTTAATTTATCTAACCAGATTAAATTAGCAGTTTGGCAGATTGGGGCTCAACACCAAGGAAGAATTATTACTGTAACTGTAAAACTGGTTTAAGAGCACAAAAGGGATCAGAGATGTTATATGTAGAGTTGTTTCAGGACTTGAGGGAATCCCAAGATCATCTAGTCCAACCCCTTATTCAAAAAGCAAGAAGCAGTATAAGCAGGGTGGTGCCAGGCTATTTTGCACCCTAGGCAAGGCAGCTATTTGCAAAAAAAAAAACAACTAAAAAAAAGTGACCGTAAGATTACAAATTAAGTGCATTTTTCCTTTTTATGTATGCTGTGGTAAAACATATAAATTGTTAGTTGCATTTTTACATAGGTTAAAAAAAAACTAATCTGTATAAAACTGTGCCCCTCAAAGGTCAGTACTGCACCCTAGGCAGCTGCCTAGTTGGTCTAATGATAGCACCGGCCCTGAATATGAGAGCCTCTGGCGGACACTCATTTATTTTGTCCTACTGTCAACTCTGATGAAGCAGGTTTTTCAGCATGCGGAAGGATTAGAAAGCATAAACAAAAACCTGTTTGACCAGAGACGAAAGGCTTAGATCATGCTGCATGGACCCACACCCGCGCGCACACACACACACACACCACACACACACACACACACACACACACACACACACACACACACACACACACACACACACACATCATAGTGAATGAACTTCCTGCTCATGCACTCCTCTCCCACCCTCCAGCACTTCCTTTTTTAGCAACAAACCATAGTTTGCCATTACCCAAACTGGGCAAGCTACGGCTTGCCTGCAAACCAGAATTGGAAACCATGATTTGATCATACATACTTTCCAATTTGTGTTTGTAAGTAAACTATATGTGCAAAAAATATCAGTATGCCTGGTTTTAATAAAATAGCAAACTATGATTTGCCAAACACACACAGACACACAAGGGGAAAGAAGCAGGAGAGAGTGCTTGTTCAAATTCAGTCATGTAACTCCAAAACATGGTTTGCTATTGCAGCTGAACTGAGCCAATTGTATGTATACCATAGGTATGGTTCTTCTGTAGGAGAAACAACTATGGCAGTACTATATTTTATTTTCTGTATTTATTTCTGTATTTATTTTTTGTATTTATATACCGCCTTTCTTATCCTCAGATTCAGATTCAAGGCGGTTTACATAGGCAGGCTTATCTAGATCCGATAAGGATCTTTACAATATTGTTCAGTATAGAACCCTATAATTCCAGATGGTTTCTTCCACGGCATAGTCATCTTCACTTAGCTGCTGAACACAAGCCTCGAGCTCTCTGCAGGACGCCACAGATCATGCTGAACAGGGAAACATTTTTTTTCCAGTTGTCATCACTCTGTCACTGACATTCTCAACATTCCAGTCTGTTCTCTCACCGCACCACACAACAGCGACTCCTCTCGGCCACCGAGGGTCATGACAGCTTATCAGTGACTTCCTGGTCTCCCTTCCAGCACCAAAACAGGCTGTTCCTGCTTAGCTTCCGGCAGTCTTCAGGCAGTTCAACCTCGGGACCACACCTCCTGCCTATACCACTTTCAACATTCTGAAAAAAAATTGGCCCTAGCCTTACAGCAGTCACTTTTACATTGTATTCCAGAGACCTTTGATGTCACTTACAAGATTATCAGGAGTCAATAAGGACTTGTTATGAGAATGTACCACAGCAAGCTCTGGGCTCACCCACCCCCCATTAGTTAACTAACAGCCCGATCCTATGGTATCCGCCCCCCCTTTTGGCAGCCACACCAAAAGGGCTCACACTGCATCTTGCAAGGGGGGGGGAGTCCCAGAGGTGGTCTCCTCTTACCCAGGTCTGGGGGGTAAGCCTCCAAAATCGCTGGTGCAGGTCCATATAGACCCAGGTCACAGGATCGGGTACTGGGAAAGGGGGTTAGGATTCAACAGCCCAAACCCACCCCCTTCCTGGAGCCGATCTGCCCTCCCTCCTGCTCCCATTGCACCCTCATTCTGCCCTCCCGCAACCCCACTGATTCACTGATTCACTATCCACGGTTTCAGTTATCCACGGATTTGGGGACCCCCCAGGCTTTTACTTTTTTCCCAGTAAGCTTAGTTTCTTCCTTAAAGAAACAGGAGAAGCAGCCTCTGGATGCTTATTACAGGCAAGTAGAATGAGACTAAGTCCTAGAGAGGCTCTGCAAGGTTAACAGAAACCTTGCAGAGTCTCTCTAGGACTTAGTCTCGTTCTACTTGCCTGCAACGGAGGCTGCTTCTCTGCTTGTTTTAAGGAAGAAACAAAGCTTGCTGAAAGAAAAATAAGAGCTGGGTGGGCAAGCATGCCTGCCTGCAGGGGAGGCAGGGTGGGGGGGCCCTCAGGAAACCATGGAGGGGGTGTTCGCTCTTATCCACGGTTTCAAGTATCCACGGAGGGGCCTGGAACATATCCCCAGCGGATATGGGGGCCCACCTGTACTTGGCCAATGTGCACCTTCAATTCTCAAATGAGGGAAATCTTTTAAAAACCACATCCTGAAACTGGAAAATGTGATCAGAATAAGTTATTTGAATTAGGTATATTCAACCTATGTCTTTCATTTCAGCTGCAAACTTAGAGTTTTTAACATCTGGAAATGTTTGGTTAAAGGCTTGGGAGGGGGAGAAGTGAGCAGAGATAAGGAGACATACTGTGTGCAAACAGTCTTCCCTTCATTCTTTTACTTTCTGAGCCTTTCAAAAAAATAATAATTTAGAAGTACTGTAGCACAATACCTTTTATTGTGGTGTGGGCCAACTGAAATATCACAAAGTAGCTAGCAAGCTTTCAAGCTCCTCAAAACTCTGCTTCAGCAAACAACCCCCCCTCCCCAAAACCTAGCCAGGCTGACTCCTAAACACTTGATCCTGGTAGCAGTGATAGTGCTCAATGAGCCGACAGGGGTAGGTGGGCTGCCACCATGGGAGACGCAGTGCAGGACATAGCCCTAGAGATCCAGCCATCTGCCACTGCTAATGTTTACCATTCAGAAATCAATGCTTACTATCCAAAGAACGTGGTATCCAGTTAGTCTTTACTTTGGTCTGGGATTGTGAACTGCAGATAGGTTTATTAATATTGTTTGAATTCTTAGACTGCTGATGCAGAGTCTGGTTGTTGATATTAATCCAAATGCAAAAGAGGAGCAGTTTTTGATCTAAATATGTATTAGAGTTAGATCCTGACTAATACAGGTCCATGGATGGAACCAAACGGTCTCCAATTACTGCCAAACATTGCTTATCCATAAATTGTGCATGTTTTCTAGGCTCCCTTTATCAAAAGCAATCCCCCCCTCAAAAGTCCAGGAACACTAACAGTCCAATCCTATTTGACTTTAGAGCTGGTGGAACAAGCGTTCCGCCAGTGCTAGCTGCTGAAAAAGCACCATAAATCACTTTCCGGCAGCGTGTTCAGTAGCACACTAACAGGACGCTGGCGAGAAGGTTGGAGCCTTCCCGCATGCGTCATTGGCTCTCCCACTGCCCACTGGAGCAGGTAAGTCAGCAGGAGTGGCGGGAGGGATGAGGGAGGGCAAAACATGGGCAAGGAGGGGGTGAAACGGGGCTGGGAGGGGTGTAATGGGGCGGGAAGGCAGTGGATCTGGTGGCGATGGCGCGCAATGGATCCGATCTCTCTTTCCTGAAGCCTCCCCGCCCCCTTTCTCTCCTCAGACTTGCCCTTGCGAAATTGCTAGCACAGGTCCAAGGAAACCCATTGTGGAGTGGGAAGCTTACTTTCCCCTTTCAACTCTAAAGCCTCCTGATCCGCCCCCCCCCCTTGCTGGATACAGCATGCCCATTTTTGGCGCAACTACACCAGTGGGGGGGAGGATAGGATTGGGCTTTAAGGTTGTAATCCAATGCACACTTTCTTGGGAGTAAATCCTACTGAATTTAGTGGGACTTACTTCTGCCTTACTTCCAGCATAATAAGTCATAAGAAAGGCTAATGCTGCAATCCTACACATACTAACCTGGGAGTAATCTCTGTTAAATACAGTGAGACATAGTTCTAAATAAACATGCATAGAATTGTGCTACATGAGAAATCGTACAACACACACACACACACACACACACACGCACACACACACACACACACACACACACACACGACATCCTTTGTGGATTTCCGACTACAGATGATTTGTGCCAAATAAGAGATGAGCAGCGCCATCTACAGCACATAGAGTATACTTAGCTTGCATATGCCGTATGTCTGTCTGGATATTTTATAAGGGTACATCTGCATACCAGTTTGTCATTTCTAGCCCCATGAAACTCTGGGAACTGTAGTCCTCTGAAGGAACTCTAACAGAGAATTTGCAGAACCATGAATCATCTTAATACTAAATGTCCCTTCCTATCAATTGCCTGAATCTAAAATAAATGCTCACTTGCTTTAATTATTCAACCTCTCCATTTCGTGTCTTAACAGATGTTAAGCAAGTATTTTATAAAAACCATAAGAATGAAGTGTGGGTGATTAAATGTCCAGTTCTGCTCAACTTTTGCTTTTACAGCTGCAGAACAATATTACATTTAGCAAGTACAATTCTTTCCAGCATGGAGAAATGGTGCTGGGGAATGTCTCACCTGCCAAATTTTTGCCTTCTTGAAGCTGTAAATGGTAACTGAGTCCTGTCAGGAAAAAAAAGTGAGTACTATAATCTCACCTCTAGGTGCATTTTAATGCCCCTCCCCTTTTTTGCTTCTTTAAAAAATATTTTGATTTCTTCAGGCAGCATTTTTCCCCTCATTTTTAATCTCAACTTTATTGTACCTCTAACAGGAGCTTACTACTCTGCAGACATTAGTAGCTGACTTTGTTTATCACCCTGTCAGTTAAGGGCACAGGAGCAAATCAGACCAGGCCAGGTTTTTTTTCCTGGTCAGCTGGCAACCTTAGGTGAATTTTGTCCTTGATCAGTCCTTCCATTCGACACTTTTTGGTGTGTGTGTTTTTAAACAACTTCAGAGATTTATCTTCTCTCCTCCTAAACTGACTTCCTCATTTATACACATTTCCTCATATGTCATATCTCACTGCAAGCCTATGTGAATTGAGAAAAGAATTGCCTTCAGGAAAAAAGAGGATATTCTTTTTATTTTATGCATATGCAAAACAATTGCTCCTATATACAAAAATTAATAACGGAGCCATCATCTTTTGCCATTTATCTCTGCTTTTTCACTGAGCTGAGCTGCTGTTCTTTCTTAATCTGGATTGTACAGTTCATCATCAAACATAGCGGGGTAGTGCTTTTCTCTGAAGCCTCTCTAGCTTATTACAAAAAGGAAGAGGTCTGTGAATCACATTATTCTGTCCTTATCTATTTGATTTGCCGCTCACTCAAATATTTGCCTTCGTATATAACTTTAATGGAAAATGTCCCATGTCTGTATTTTCTTTTCTGCTAGGTTATAAAAGAGAGAAGAGGCTTTTTCTACCCACAGCCTCGGTTGAAAATAAATTTCCTATATTTCTGAGGCTGTGGTGTTTTTTTTCCGTACAGCATAATTCTCTCTAGATTTGAGACTGCTGTAGATTTGAGACGTTTGTGGCACCCTGGGAGTAAGCGGTGCCGGCACCGAGACTGGTGCCACTCCTCAGACGCCAGAGACAACACTGCACCTGCAAGGAAGGTAAGTTCCCGTCAGGCGGCAGAGGGGCATGGGCAGGGCAGAACAGGGCAATCCAGGAAGGGAGTGATTGGTTGGCTCAGCCGGGTCCAGGAAGCGGGAGGGATGAGACGACGGTGGCTCCACCAAAATCTTATCCCCCTTTCTCAGGCCTGGTCACCGTTACACAGCCCTCTCGAATGTGCACCCGCAAAATAGCTGGTGCACGCTTGAATAGACACATCGGGGTAGCTGGGGCTCTACTCAGGGTAAGGGGACAAATGTAAGGGGACTTCGGCCAGGGAAGAGCAGGCTGACGTGTCAGCAGGGAAGGTGGAGTTTCTGAACCGTGGAAGTGCATGGCAATTAAATCATATTGTTCAGGGCTGTCAGTACAGCTGCATGGCTGTGCTCCCTGCCAGTTTGCCACCTCTCCCAGTCCACTGCTCAAAGCAACTGCTTGACCTGACTTCATGGGTGGGCTGGCCCAAGCTGGGTCCAGAGACCAGAAAGGAATCCACCATTCCAACAGCGCAGCCATTATTGGTTTGCTCTGGGCAGCTGAGCCAGTCTGGACTGAAGGCAGAACAAAGGAAATCTACACAGCCAGCCCAAAGGCCCAAAGTGAAGAGAAAGACCCTGGGATTCTAACTCATGTAGAGGTATTTACATGATCTAGAGCAGAGGGCGCTCTCTCTCATTCATTCTGGGCATACTGTATGATCGGAAAGGTCAACCCTGGGCCTGCCCTCTCCATACAGTCTGAGACTCAACAGAACTCTCTCATTTGGCCCTCACTTTGTGGTCATCCGTGGAGATCAGAAGCATAGTCTCTCTCCCTGCAGCCACCCCCCCACCCACCCCACACACACACACCCAGTTTGACCAGGTTAGTAAAAACTGAATATGTGTACTGGGAACAATTACAATTCTACAAGAATAGCTCCAAGTACCTGAGAAGTAATTGTCTCTACAGAGTCTGAGCTCTTGCCTCACCAGACGCCGTGCAATATCCAGCAGAGTGCATGGAGTTCCTTAGTGCTCCTTCTCCAATTAATGCAAGGAGAGCTATTCATAAAGGCCATTGACTATAAACACAAGGCAGGCATTGGCTGGACCTGCTAACAGCAACCTATCAATCTTATCTTTAATATATTTTTTCTCCCCTGGATTGCAAGAAGTGTATAAATTATGTTCCCTCCTCGCCCCCACAGCCCAGCTCAGCTTCATCTTGTATTATAATGCAATCAAAATCAAGTCTGCTTTAAACTCTTTGGCAAATCCTCTTCTTTATAACTCTTGTTCAGCACACCCACTCCTCAATTTTCATTATCTTTGCCTTTCTCATTATGCTAAAGCCTAGTCTCAGAGGGAAGGGGAGAAGGAAATATGTTCGCTTTAACCATTTTACACACACACACACACACACACACACACACACACACACACACACACACACACACACACAGAGAGAGAGAGAGAGAGAGAGAGAGAGAGAGAGAGAGAGAGAGAGAGAGAGATTGCATTTTAATATTAAAAACGTACTTGAGGCTCCAGTCCATCTCCGGTTAAACATCTTGCATTCCCATTGTGTCCTTGTAAATACTGTTTTTATGTAGAAATGATTGATTTTGTTTAATGCTTTCTTCAAATTGTCTACAGAGATGTCTGCAACAGCAAAGTGTCATTCCTGAACTTTAATTATAATTTTAATCAGCTCTGATCTTCCGTTTGTTTGTCCTGTGCGCTAATTATTTTTTTGCCATCATGAAGCATTGGGAACTAAGGCTTAGTGCATTAATAACGTTTATTGTTAAGCAGATTTGCACATTACTACCCCACCCTTGCCAAAAAGGTAAGCAATGCATCCAGCCGGATTTTCAAAGCCCCCTGCTGAAAACAGAACTAATCTCTAAATAGAATATTCTATTCTCTAAATAGAATAGCCTCCCTCCCATAATCGCCTGCATATTCACTCAGTTTTGTGCTCATATTTGAAAAGAATTGTGGGCCTCTGAACCTGGCAGGTGCTTGGATGGACAATAGTTTGAGGCATGTATGAAAACTGCTCTGAGACGTTATTTAGCGGTAGAGCAGTATATAAGGGCCAGGGATGTGGATCAAGTCTCTGACTCCAAGTACCAAGTCCCTAGTCACGTCCCAAGTTTTGCCCCCAAGTCCCGAGTCTTTGGTTGCGAGTTGTGAATCCCTATCTATTTAATAGGGAAAGTGGGTCCCTATTAAAGTGGGAAAGTGGGTATCTATTTAATAGGGAAAGATTAATAGGGAAATCTGAATAAAATTGGACGTGTCATAAAAGGCTCCAAGTCTTGAGTAGAGTCGAGTCTTTTACAATCACCAA
Organism: Plestiodon gilberti rubricaudatus; assembly: GCA_026170595.1. NCBI lineage: Eukaryota > Metazoa > Chordata > Lepidosauria > Squamata > Scincidae > Plestiodon > Plestiodon gilberti. The sequence continues at coordinate 164,829,120 of JANXHW010000001.1, forward strand.
GTCAAGTCCAACTCAAGTCCGAGTCAATAGACTCAAGTCTACATCACTGATAAGGGCCATCTAGTTATGCCTATAGCTTGACTGGGACCTGTGTGCATCATTTTCTAATGTAAATAGCATGTGTCAAGGGGGCAAGGACTGTAATCCTTTGCCTCCATTGCGGTCCCCAACTGAATCTGGGCCACCACATCTCCTATTTGCCCCAGGCGAAGAACTTCCATTGGTGCCAACATGGCAGTAAACTTGTCCCTGCCTATTGACAAATCACCTGCTGTTCTCCAGTTGTGGCATGCTATTGTCAGGCCCAGTTCAAGTATGGAGAATCTTGCTTCAGAACAATGTGGGGGAAGGTTGTCCTCGATGCCTTAAGGTCCCTCATGTTTGCTCAAGCGGGCTGCTCTTCCAGCTGCAGAATCAACTTTCTGGTCTCTTTTTGGGAGACTGATGAACCAGTCTCTACATCATTCTTAGGGCACAAGAAACATTTTCTATGTCTCGTGCACCAGCTAGCAGCAAAGCTGGAGAACAAACGATCCAGAGGGAAGGCTGCCAAGGAATGTTCTTCAGTGCCAAACCAAAGCATCGTGTCACTGATCTAGGGGCTAGATGACTTTGCTATGTTCAGCTGTTTCTTGCTCTGTTCCTTCGGGCCTCATGTTGACTATTGCTGAGATAAAGTCCAGGCTTTACTGCACTGGCAATCTTCAGAACCATTCAAATTGGCTTCAAAGAACAAAGAGATTGGTCTAGTCTTGCCTTGATAAAAGTGGCCAAATACATTACAGCTTTTGTCTCTCTGAAGGGACCAGAGAAGTGAAAATTCCCAGCAGCTGAAGAGATAGTTGTGAGAGACTTTCCCCATAACTAAGATCACAATCTACTTTCTAATTAATTCATTACCACTTCATTTATCTTTTTGCACATTTAGTGCAGGACAAGACGTTATGTCCTTCTTCCTAACAGGATAAACTGAGATAATGGCTGTCCTTTAGGGCTACTTCGCCAACACAGGCTGGGCACCATTTTAAGTCAAGCTGCAATGCCTTGAGGTAAATATAACGGTAGAAAAATCAGACCCACACTGACCAAAGTATTGTTTTTAAAAAGGAAGGTGTTAATAGAGATTTTTTTAAAAAACCTTTTATGTTGAAAAAATGTGTAAAAACTCATTCTGAGGTAACCAGAAGGGCTTCTCCCTGCTGCTATTATCAGAAGTGGTTATTTAGGGGAACTGAGCAGGAAGTGACTCTCTCTGTTTTCTTGCTCAAAGCAAGAACCGTGGATAGATTTTGCACTTTCTGGAAGGTTCCTGTTGTGCCCACTGAATGCAATATGTGGGGCACACAGAGGCAAGTGTGTATATGAAGAATATCTTGATAGTATCTATTTGATTTACAAATCCACAGAGCAAAGTGGAAGCAAACACACTTCTTCAGCCGTCAGCACAGTCACTAATTCTGTATCAGACTCCTTGAGAGCAGATTTTGCAGCCCTCAAGGGTGAACTCAGTTTTAACCATCTCCAGCTAAACGTTGTCAGTTCTCTCAGAACCGAAACTGCAAAACTGGCTCTAAGCTGTGTCTCTGTTCCTCCCACTGGCTTGTGGGTATCATCACCTACCCTCAAGCCAGAGAGAAATTCTGAAGAGAAATTCCAGAACATCAAGGAAAACATCCACAATCATGAGGGAACAATGAGGTCCTTTTCTTAAAGTTCCTGGCCACTCAGTTGCCCCATTCGCTAGGGAGGTGGAGGCAGAGGTTATGGGGCAGTCTGCACATGTACTAAAAGAGGGTGGAGGAGTTTGGGCACTGTTTCAGGGTCTGGTCTGGCTTTGCTCAGGCCTGCTTAGAGATATTACTGTAAATCCTGCATTATTGTAATGTTAATTATTTGTGAATAACCTTGGTAAAGATTTTAATGGACCCCTGTAAGTAAAATGTCTCTATTAAGTCTGAAGGAAAAAATGACAAAGTGCAGTTTCCAGGAGGCTGGAGAAATTCCAATATCACAGTTAGCACCTTGGGGTAAGTTTAAGCTTGTCAGCACCTTTGAAATGCCATCCATTTGTTGAAAGCAAAGTTTTTAAACTATCTCTGAATGTCCATTCATAAGCGCCTGTTCAAAGTAGTGTTCTTAGCTGCTTTGTCTACCTCCCACCTCCTCGACCTTCTGCAGAACCATAAAGGAATCTAATTTTAGCTTGCTCTTTTACTATGCTTTTTAGGGAAAATCATTGAAAACTCTTTTTAAAGCCAGCCGACAGTGTGTGAGTTTTAAGCAATGGAAGCAGAACTAATACTTGTCACACTTCAGCTGTCAACAAATATACAGTACTACATGATACCTTTATGGCTTTCATCTTTTTAAAGACTGGTACATATTTCTGGAGATGCTTTTGAGTAGCAAAAAGATACTAGCATATCAATTTACTGGTAACTCTCAATTTACACTGTTTTAATTTGCGCATTTTCAAAATAGCACAATTTACAAATTAAGACCCGAAGTCTAATTTACGCAGGCAATTTTTGAAATAATGTGGTCAATAAATAAACTTACCATATGCCTCCAGAGCTTGTATGTGGGGGACTCCCTCCACAGTCCTAAGATGGTGTAGGGCTGGGGTGGATTGAAGAGGGAAGCTACTGGGAGTGGGGGTGGCTACTGATGGCTGAAAAAGCAATGAGGAAAACAAAGATACATTTCCTACCAGCAACGCACCCTCTGAGGCAAATGCTCCTGTCTGCTCTGCATTCCCACCTGACCCTCTCCAGGAGTCAGCTGCACAATGCGTCCCTACCTGAGGCCTGTTCGCCCAGACAGAATCTCCTCCGCCCCCCGCCAAGCTCACAGCTGAGCACATGGCCCTTCCCTTTTGCCACCGCACCCCCCTCGACTGCTAGTAAAGGAAGCGGTGGCAGCAACAGGAGGATGACGACTGAGAGACACACATAGTGCGTGCTGTTGCTCGTGCAAATCTTGCCTGTCTGCAGGAGGAGGAAGGGAAGAGTGGAACCCTGAGCCAGATCCTCACAAGAGCAGTCAGGAGCGTTTGCCTCGGAGGACGGGTTGCAGGTGGGAAATGCATTGTTTTCCTCATTGCTTTCTCAGTCATCAGTAGCCACTCTTGCTGCCCCCCCCAGCCCCCACACCATCTTTTACATGTGAATGTGACATCTGTGCAGGGCTAGTTGCCCACCTTTTTCTTTGCTTCATAAATTTGTTTTCCTCAGACTCACGTGCTGTTATTTGTTTCAGGTGGCGCATGTTCTAAGCCTTGTAAATAAGTCTACTCAGGTTAATAACCCAAGTCTCTCACCTGCTCACATACCCTTCTGTCAGTCATCTGTGGTAGACTGATGGCCTAAAAGGAAAAAGAAACTAAGGGCCCAATCCTGCCTAAGTTGCTGTGGCTGGCCGAAGTGGCCAGCCACTGCATCCTAGTCAGGATGCAGCCAGTGCGGCCGGGGCTCACGTTGGGGAAAGGGGACAGTCGTCCCCTTTGCCCGGTGTATGCCCTGGAGGCCCCAATGGGCCTCCTCGGATGCACACCAGCTCTTTAGCTGGCGCACAACCAGGGAGGCCGTGTAAGGCCAGGCTGGCCTGGGAAGGGCCCGGGGATATGGCGGAGCACGCTGCCAATATTCCCGGGCCCTCCCAGGCCCAGCCGACCTATGGCCCTCTCCCATGCCACCCCAGCCCTCCCTTCCCACACCCTCCTGCTGACCGGCGTAGACCCTACCTGGGTCAGCAGATGCGGTTTGTGGAGGCTGTCGGACTAAGTGGTGCCAGCCTCCACTCTTGCCCCACTTACACTGAGAGGGTCAAACACATGCCTTACGACACCCTAGGCCAAGTTGGGCAGGATCTGGTTGCCCAAGAGTCAACTCCCTTTCAGTTTACAAAGCTTCTACATCTGCTTGTTTGGAGATGATTCTTACTTGCTCTGGGAGACCAGGTGTGAGACAGACAGACAGACAGACAGACAGACAGACAGACAGACAGACAGACGCACACTCAATCATTCACTTGCTCACTCTCTTTCTCTCAATTAACCATGGCATTTTGCTGTTACCACAATAATCAAATATTACTGCTGCTACCACTACTGAACATTGATTTAATGCCAGTAATAACCTGGACACTGTACAGAACATGGAAGTGACACAGTTCCTGCCTAGAGAGCTTTTACGCAATATTAAGAAGTGAGGAAGTGAAGGAACAGATTAATAATGGAATTATCAGGATGGGATTGGGTTGGTCAGGTCAAAGGGCCTCTGAGGTGTAGGCAAGGAGAGGATAAGTATGAAGAAAAGCAAGCTTGGATTCATACTCTGCCAAATGTCATCAAGGAAACACCAGATCTGTTCCAGGAAAATTCACATAACGCAGTCATTAAAAAATGACTATCAAACTATTTATTTTCAGTGTACATTTTTCTATTTTCAAGAGGCACATTGTCTATGGATTTGGAACTTTCAGACAAGAATTAGGAGAGTGGGGATGGAGGTGGTGTAGTGGAAGGGAACAGAGATATAAAGGCATTGGGGTATATGTTGTGTTGGTGCAGCTCATCTGCTGACTACTGCAAGGTCTACCCTGGGCTGCCTTGGTTTCTCAGAGTTCACCAGGTATTGCCCATATATTTGAAGCATCTCATCTCTAAGGAATAGAAGCTTTCTTCTAAAATTTAGAACGGTGCAAGATTCGGTATGCTGAATTACTATATTCCATGTGCACAGCACATGTCAATCCTGTGCATGCAGCAACGCAGCTAAAGGGTCAACATGTTACCTCCTGAGAATCTCAGCTCCACCCATTTCTCACTGTTACCTAAAGTGTTGCCTGATAGGGATCAAAGACAGGGGACAAAAGAACCTTAATGTTCTCCCAATACCTTGGAATCCAGCCTTCAGAAGGTGAAGGGGAGAAGGGGAGTTTGGATTGAGTTTGCTATTGTTTTTAAGAGGGAAAGGGAGAACTGACAGGTATACCTGGAGGAGTTAACAAAATAGCAGTGTAGCTTTTGGTGCAGGAGCTGCAACAGCTGGACTATGGGAATCTGATGCAGGATTAGCAGTTGTGCTTCCTGCCGAAGGAGAGCATTTGCTTCTAATGTGCGATGTTTGTAGATCTATAATGAAAACAAGTAGTACAAAGACATCATAACTTTCATCCAAAGTACACTAAAGCCTGAGGCGCTACACCTGAAACTTCTCATTGCTCAGGGAAGTAGGGAAAGCACACAACGATGTTTATTTTTGCAATATAAAGGAAGATAAAGCTTCTGTTTCGCCACCACCCAAAGAGCAGTTGAGGACAAGGAGGCCTGTTGTCAGCTGCAAGAAGCCAATTCTAGCTAATTAAGATCCTTTCATTCTTTCCAAGTCTACAGAAGCAATTTCCTATGTTGTTGTTTTGGAATTTAGCAGCAAAAGGATTTTAATTCTGAAAACAGACTGACCTCCAGAGACAGGAATCTGGACTTCACAAAGCGATTTAGAGATGTGAATTATGTTCTTTGGTTTTAAACCCTGAGTCCCAGGTCATGGTATCTGAAACCAGTATAGTGGTTTACAATTTAAATGGTATTGGTGTTGTTTATTCTTTATTTATAGGTTAGTTGCTGTTAGAACAGGTCTGATAATATTGCAGATAAAAAGTTTCCTCCTCTGCCTGATCTGCTGGACAAGTCAAGGGTTTTATTTACATTAGAGTTTATGCATTTTAAAGTTTAGCTATAAACTAAAATAGACAATTTCCTCCACTGACTTTGATAATATACTGTATAATATTCTTTTTTTAGGTGAAGGTAAAAGTATCCCCTGCTCAAAAGCCAGTCGTGTCCGACTCTAGGGTGCGATGCTCATCTCCATTTCTAAGGCCAAAGAGCCAGCGCTGTCTGAAGACGCTTCCCTGGTCATATGGGCTGGCATGACTAACGGAACGCTGTTACCTTCCCGCCGCAACGGTACCTATTTATCTACTTTCAATTTCTTGCTTTCCGAACTGCTAGGTTGGCAGGAGATGGGAGCTCACTCCGTCATACGACACACTTGGGTCTCGAACTGCTGTCGTACCAACCTTCCGGTCTGCAGTTCAGCATCTTAACCACTAAGCCACCGTGGCCTTTTTTTTTAGGTAAAGGTGACCCCTGACAATTAAGTCCAGTCGTGTCCAACTCTAGGGTGTGGTGCTCATCCCCATTTCAAAGCCGAAGAGTCAGCGTTGTCCAAAGACGCCAGTTGCCCCAATCAAGCAAGAGAGACTCATGTATAGAAGAAACAGGCTTTCACATCTGCATCCAGCAGTTGGCGCTATGTGTACACATCCCTGTTGCTGTATTGTGAACCATATTTACAGAGCATAACACATGGTCAGTGCAGATCAGATGAACTTCCACATCACAATTCACATCCACTGTGTGCCATTTCTATCAGCACTGCACAGCATGAATGTGCCTTTCTACCTGCTTCGCAGTGCGGATGGGAATACACTCTTCCATGATGATGTGCTATTTATACTGTAGAATGCCATTTACTGTACGTAGCTCCATTATATATTTTTATTTATTTAAAAACGTTTCTATCCCAATACTCTCCAAATGGACCCAAAGCAGTTAACAGCAATCAAATCAATAAAACCTCGTTATAATTTATTTATTTATTTATCTATTTATTTTATGCCCCACAATTTACCATATGGTCCCAGCATGGCTCTCGTCATTGGAACAATAAAAAGAATCAAATATTTAATAGGTTCTCAAATTTTCATGGTCGGACGAAACATACACAGTTAAAGTATCCGGGTTTAAGGACCATGGCCGTACGTTAAAAACATCAGTCTTCCAACATTTCGTCCAGTATGCTCTGGACTTCCTCGAGGAATGTGTGAGAGACCTCATGTGACCTCATCTTCCTCACGTTGGAAGATGGATGTTTTTAACGTACGACCATGGTCCTTAAACCTGGATATTTTAACAGTGTAAATCAAATCAAATAATATAACACAGCATAGACAGTTCACATAGCCACAAAGAGCAGCAGTCGTCAATAATCATCATAGTCCAAAAGGCTGGTGAAACACTTAGGTTTCTAACCGTCTTCTGTTAAAAAGGGGAGAGTGGGAGCTTCCCACACTTCTCATGGTAGTGCATTCCAAGCTTGGGCTGGGATATCATCACATTCAAGGCCCATTTCCGAATGCATGCATCATACCTCCCTAGGGAGCAGCACATGGCATAGGGTTTCCTCAAAAGACTGTAATAGGTAGTTTCACATGGCAGCAGACAGTCTTTAAAGTATTGAGGGCCCAAGTTGTGTAGGGCTTTAAAAAAAAAACACCCACTGCCTTGAATTGGACCAGGAAACCAATAGGTAGCCAGTGTAGCTCCTGCAGGATGGGCACCACATACTTCCTTCGCACAGCCCCCGTTAGCAATCTAACTGCAGCATTTTGCGCCAGTTGCAGTTTTCCAATACTGTACTTTCCCAGGGCAGTCCAATGTAGAATTAGCAGCAACCAAAGCATAGATCACTGTGGCCTGATGTTGTTTTTTTCCAGGAATGACTGTACCTGATGCACAAAGATGAGCAAAGGTGTTCCTGGTTATTGCTGTCACTTGCCATCCCAGGAGCAAGACCAGAGTTAGGAACACCTCCAAACTATGCATCTGCTCTTTCAGAGAGAGTGCTATCTATCAAGAACAGGCTGAATCTCTCCTCCAAAATCAGCTCTCCTACTAACCAACATGACCTCCTTCTTATCTGGATTAAGTTTCACCTGTTATAAACACAAAAACAGAAGTGAACATAAAAACTAAAAAAAAAAACACACACACACACAGCAGCCTCAAAAACTGAAAGTTCAAGCGACATTAAAGACGTCCTGGAACAGTTGTCACCTGGCATCAAAAAGCATACAAAGTTGGGTCAGTTATAAAGGATACTATTGGATATGACGAAAGTAGGGGTCTACCTTCCACAAGAAGGGGGTTCCACCCACTCATCTGCTACCTGGGGCTGCCACCCACAGTTGTTATCTGTGTGTTACTACATGTGTGCAATAATAGCCAATTTCAAGCATCTCTCTCACTGGATTTGGGCCAGGTTTTAATTTTATACTATTGCTATATATCCTCCTGTTTTGGGGTAAACATGCTAATATTGCTTGTACATTTGCATTTTTAAATGAAATACTATGTTGGCAAGCCTTTAAATACTTACAAGCATTATGGGAAGCAAACAAAGTCAGGAGCTCCTAATTTAACCCTCGTTTAAACCGCAGCAGTTGTACAAAGTCTGCACTTAGCTGGCATACATCACAAATAAAATCATTATGATGTCACCCAAACAGCATCTGTTTACTTTACTAAAACAGCACCCATTACTTTACTAAAACGCCCAATAACTTGTGTTTGTCTTAGTTAAATGATTTTGGATTGTTTATCCTGCTGTATTGTGAAAAGGCTCCATTGTGAATGGAATGAGTGTTATTAGGAAGATCTGCTTGTCATGGCCCTGGTGTAAAATGAGGTAAGCCTGCCTGAGGGATTAAGTGGCATGAACAGGTGGAAAAGGTCTAATTTGTAGAATGAAAGAGATTGATCTTCCTTCCACAAACAACTTGGCCTCCTGACTGCTGCAACATGAGGCCCTTCATATGCATACCTGCCTTTCCTTGCTTTCTGGGGAGAAGAATTATGAACCTGTCTCATTGGCTGAAAAGGAGACAGGTTCATAATTCTTCTCCCCAGAAAGCAAGTTCACCTTCCACCTTCCCAAAAGAAAGGCAGGTATGCATATGAAGGGCCTCATGTTGCAGCAGTCACAAGGCCAGGTAGTTTGCACTAAACGCTGGACAGTCCCTCTCTAATTTTCCATTTCATTCAAGCAATAAAGTTTCATCAATTCCCAAGGCACCCAAAGGGAAGAGTATCAAGAGCAAGAATTAAGTGGGGCGGTTGCTCACAAAAATATAGCTTGCAGTTGTATGTGACAGCCATGCTAATTTTAAGATTTCTGGCCCATTTACGTTATAAACTGGTTTTATGCCATGTTTAGCTTTCCTGGTGAGGTACTGAGAATTCTCTGATAGAGATATCTATCCGATTCCTAGAAAGCGGGAATTACTGGTCGTGTGGATACGCTCTCTCTCTCTCTCTCTCTCTCTCTCTCTCTCTCTCTCTCTCTCTCTCTCTCTCTCTCTCTCTCTCTCTCTTTCTCTGGTAATCAAGTTACTTGAAGAACGTATTTTGGTTTCATAAGCTCTTTCCTACACAAACAGTGCTATCCTTAGATGTTAAGATAAAGCAGGTTTCCCACTTACATTTTCCAAAATAAGTAGATCTTTTTTATTTGTTTGTTTTTCATTCTTTCCTATGACCTTGACCAAATAGAATTGCAGATTTCTTGTGAACCATGAATAGGAATGATGGAAAGGAATGTTTCAGTTATTTACAGACAGAGTAGCCTTGGCAACCAATCAGCATCGACTGTAGGTTTTGCATAAAAGCAGCTCAGCCTGATGTATAAAAAAACCATTGCATGTTTTAAAAATGTTTAACTGTGTAACCAAACTTGCTTTCTAGCCCAGATGAACCTTTCCTCTTCTGTTGTGCAGTGGAATTCTGTACAGTATAATTATAAAGATTACATATTTACATACAAGAGCTACTCATTTGTTACTGACCTTAGGGGCCATCCATCACCTCTGGTGTTCACCTCCTGCAACACTCTTTTAAGACATTGTACATGTTGATGTTAGGCATGCACATAGGCATTGCGCAGCACTATAAGGAACAACAGGGAACACAAGGGCATTGGCAATTACAACAAGGAGCAAAGAATGTTGCAAAGGCAATGAAATGAAAGGAGTCCAGTGAGCGCCACAGTCTAGGATTCATTGGCACGGTGACGTTGTCTCAGAATGCCTCTGATGTTGTTCTTGGTTATACCACGACAGTAACTTTTTATATTGTATATAAACATTTTATATTTCTTTCAAATGAAAAAGACACTGCACATTTTTATATGCAAGCATAGCACAGCCTCTGATCATTGAACGAGTGTGGTGTAGTGGTTTGTGTTGATCTAAGACTTGGGAGACCTGGGTTAAAATTCTCATTCAGCTCTTGGGTGGCCTTGGGCCAGTCAGTATTTCTCAAACTAACCCAGTGGTCTTCAACCTTTTTTGTGCCACAACCCCAAAATAAAAAAAAAGTATGAGACTGGCAACCCACACAGTACATATCAAAACCGAAACCATTCGTAAAACAAATGTTCCCAAAACCAGAAGTAAAAGTAAACATTTCCAAAATGAAAATAAAAAACATTTCCAAAAGAAAACTAATACAATTTCTGACACTCGGAAACCAAACATCTTCTGCTGTATTTTGTCCGCAGGTGCACACAGAATAGTTTTCATGGGCTCGCATAAATAAAACTACAGCTGCGAAACCCCCCCCCCATATGAGGCATTGTGACCCCTGGGGGGTCACAACCCATGTGTTGAAGAACACTGAACTAACCTATTCCACAGGGTTGTTGTGAAGATAAAGGCAGAGGGGGAGAACCATGTATGCCTCAGTGGAGGAGTGATGGGCTATCAATGTAATAAGTATAAATACTTGTCAGGCTGCATCCAGATTTGCTTCCTCCATTGTGCATTTCTTTAAGGGACAAAGTAAGGAAAACTATCCCCTCTGCCCATGCTCTTCAGCTGCTCATTCCGCAGTTCCAGCCCACACATGCAAAGGACAGCATGGAAATTACTGGAAGTATGTCAGCCTGCTGGATCAAGCCGTGAATAGATCTACAGATGCTCCAGTCTGAGAAGAATGTTGTGGGGAAGTTAGTCTTTCTTTAATGAGGTCCTGACTTTCCCACAACAAAAGCCAACAGTGGAGAACCTAACTGAGATATTACCTGGGACAAGACAGACTGCATCAGATGATCTCAGGTTGTTCTGGGACATACTGTGAGAAAAAGGAACAACTAATGCAGATCACATTACTTACAGGCAAGTACTGTCATGGTTTCCAGTATAAACCACAACAGATAGCGAAGCAGATTGGACAATATCCAAACATGCCTAAACTAGGACTAAAGAATGTAATTGGGATAAGGATGGGTGTGTAAAATATCAGGAATTCCACACTGAAAAGCATGCTGGAATTTCACTGTAAACATGATGGAGAGTGAAGATGCTACTGGGAATTTGGAGTGTTACTAAAAGGCAAACTGAACAGCAGAATACAAAAGAAAGAAATCACACCTGGAAAACCAAAGATTTAACTTCCTTTCATGTAGTCAGCAAAACCGCCAGCAAGCTGCCCAGCTTGATAGAATCAAAAAGCTGCATTTTTTTAATGCTTTAAGAAAACAACTACTGAATTTCCATTCTCCTATAAAATGCAAGCAATGCCGGTTTGGTGGTTAATATCTTGGCAGCTTGCTGTTGCTCGTTACACCTGAGGAGGTCCACGGATGTGGACGAAACGTTGTATTTGTTGTTTTTAAGCAGTTTTTAACGTGTTTTTTAAACAAAATATTTTTTCTACATGGCTTTTAATCCTGTAAATTTTAAATTGATGTGCATAATGGCGGGCCATGATAGCTTCTGATCCTCTTTAAGAAAACGTTTCCTGGTGATAATACAGAGGCAATGAAAAAATCCCGCTTACACTTGCCTTCTAAGTTGTCTTCAGCAGTCAATAGGAAACTGCCCCATCCTCTTGACAGTCTTATGCAACACTACAGTCATTAAATATACTTGGAAGCTTTCATGGCCAGCAACAATTACGATAACATAGAACGTAAAAGAACGGGATTTGAAGCCATGTTTAAATAAAATGTTTTATGCTGAAAGGTTGTTAATGTCGTGTGACCTGACTGTTTTTAATGTTTTTTTGCGCTATTATAACCACCTTTCAGCATAAAACGTTTTATTTAAACATGGCTTCAAATCCCGTTCTTTTACGTTCTATGTTTACTACAATCATTTTTCACGTTCCTCACTGGAAAACAATAGAGAGGGGAGGAAGAGTCCGGCAAGTGTACTGAGGACAGAAGAAGCCGTACAGGAATACAAAAGCATCCACTAATTAAGTCTACCGTTAAAACAATTTCTTTCTTGCTGAGGCTGTGTCAGCAGAGGGTTTTGCAGCATACTTTTCATTTTTGGGAGCATGCTGCCATATTCATCACCTTGCAAAAGAATTTACTTAGATTTTTTTGAAAACAAGCTTATTCTGGGCACTTGCTGAAAGCCATCACAGGTAGGAAAATCCCTCCCCCCCCCTAGAATCAACATTTAATCCAGAAGTCCAGACTTTGCAATATTTCACAAAGAAATGTCATTTGCAAGGTACACCTGCCCCCCAGAGGACAGAGGCAATACTGTAAAAGATGATATAAAACACATAACCCCATGGCCAGGATTCAAAAAGGGACTTTAGGGACCACCCAAGGGTTTGGATAATTAATGCCCACAGTGATCTTGAATGTTTTACTTTTGAATAGTAACACAAACTGCTTTCTGATACATGGCTGACTGGCATGGGAAACACACACACACACACAGAATTTTTGACAGAACCGGAAGTGGGCTGTTGTTCTCTCCCTTAAATGTACAGGCAAATATATCTCCCAAGATAACCTTTAACTCACAACACAGTGAACAAATACAAATGGCAAATTCACCACAGGGGAAATCTGTCCATTTCTTAAATGTCTACTAAGTGCTGCAATACAGACAACATAAGAACATAAGAACATAAGAAGAGCCCTGCTGGATCAGGCCAAAAGCCCATCTAGTCCAGCTTCCTGTGTCACACAGTGGCCCCACCAGATGCCTCAGGGAGCACACGAGACAACAAGATACCTGTGTCCAGTCGCCACTCCCTTGCACCTGGCACAGAGAAAACCCACTTCTTTAAAAAAAAAAAAAAAAAAAAAAAACCAGGAGGTTGCTTATGGCTTGTAACCTGTGATGGTCTTTTCCTCCATGAATTTGTCCAAACCCCTTTTAAAGGCATCTAGGCCAGGTGCCATCACCACATCCTGTGGCAAGGAGTTCCACAGATGAATCACACGCTGGGTAAAGAAATATTTTCTTTTGTCTGTTCTAACTCTCCCTCCACTCAATTTTAGTGCGTGTCCCCTAGTTCTGGTGTTGTGTGAGAGGGAGAAGAATTTCCCTCTATCCACTCTCTCCATCCCATGCATAATTTTATAAGTCTCAATCATGTCCCCCCTCAGGCGCCTTTTTTCTAGGCTGAAAAGCCCCAGACGCTGTAGCCTTTCCTCGTAAGGGAGGTGCTCCAGCCCACAAATCATTCTGGTCGCTCTTTTCTGCACCTTTTCCAATTCAACTTTTCCAATTCAACAACCACTGCTGGTTTTGTAGTATTTGGTGATTGCTGTTGCTCCAAGCCTAGCTACTGACTCGTTCTGTTGCTATGGTTTGAAGATGTGAGTTCTGGCTCTCCCTCCATGCGTTGCTGTAATACTGAGACAGTCCTTCCTAGTTCTTTCTTTAGGGAAGAAAGCAGATAGTTTCTTCTGTTCCTGCCATCTTAATAGTTTAATCATATTGATTATGGCGTCAATAGCATTGAATTCCAGACACATAATTCCAGACATTTAAAACAGTGGTTCCCAATCTTTTCCGCCCCGCGTCCCACTTTCAGTAACAATGAGCTCTGCAACCCGCTAGTTTTGGCGGTGACATGTTGACATCATCATGTCACTGCCAAAACGTCCGGGTGGCTTGAGATTTTGCAATTTTTTATGCAAACAGCAGGCCGCCTGAGCCTCTGCTCAGTGGTCTTCGGCCGCTTTGTTGCGTCATGTTCTCGCTGAGGGTTGGGCGGCTGGCTATTTGCATAAAACATGAAAGCTTGATACCCCAAAAGTTGAGGCTCAGGCAGTGGGCTGTTCAAGAACCACCCAAAATTGGGTCACGACCCACAGTTTGAGAACCCGTTTTAAAACATTTTATTTTACTCAGCTGAACCCTTCACGAGGTTCCTGTGAACGGCCCCATAAAATGAACAAGAAATGGTGAGACCCCACACACACGCACACACAATATTCACTCAGTGGCGTTAGAGGGCGGGTGCCCCGGGTGTAGGGGTGTAGAGCTCCAGAGGGGTGCACTGCCGCTGCACCGCTGCCAAATTTTAGCTGCGCTGCGGCAGCAGTGCACCTCTACGGAGCTCGAAATGCCCCCAAGCTCGACACGGGGGGATGAAAGCCTTTCCGGGGGGTGCACGACGGGGGCTGTTCTTCTTTCCGGAATCCGTGCACCCTCTGGGTGGCGGCTGGCTGGACGCATCCTTCCTGACTGGCCGGCAGTTTTAAAGACACTGCTGGAGAGGCTGCGCCTGCGCAACCTTGCTTCAGCCTCTCTAGCTCCCCTAGTCTCGCTGGCTGGAGGACTCCTGTACTCCTAAACACACTTACCTGGGAGTAAGTTCCCTGAACACAGTGGGACATACTTCTGAGTAGACATGCAAAGGATTGTACTGCTAATTAATTGAACACAAATTCTTCCCCAGTTTTTCCATGCCTCAACTCGTCTCCTTCTATTGTTTGTCATGTGACAGTTTTAGATTGTGAGCCCCTGGTGGCAGTGACTTTGTTCTCAATCTTTGTAAAGAACTATGTATGTGGGTGGTACTGTATAAATACATATTTATTTATTTCTGTACACAAGACACACATCAGCCAGCACTCTTATCACATAAGAAACATATCTTCCTCCAGCACAATCCTGTGCAAACATAGGCCGATGGAGCAAGCGCTGGCCTAAGGAGTCGCATAAGGCACTTTTGTGGTTCCTCAGGAGTAAGTGGCACCAGTGTGGTGGCCGGAGTCACTCCTCCGTCGCCCAGGACCTGCGCCAGTTCACCCAGGTAAATCCTAGGCTGGTCAGTGGGAGGACGGGCCAGGGTGGCGAGGGAGGGAGCCATTGGCCAGCCCGGCCTGGGAGGCAGTGGGGATATCGGCACTGGGTTGTGCCGATATCCAACACCCCTTCCCAGGCCGGTCCAGCCTTACATGGTCTCCCCGAACGTGCGCCAGCTAATGAGCTGGCGCGCATCAGAAGAGGCCCATTGGGGCCTCTGGCACACTGGGGGGGGGATGAATGTGGGTGGGCAGGCCCTGCCTAACAGGTATGGGACAGGAAGAATTTATTCTTAGAATATCCTGCAAGGCATGAATATCTATATTTGGCAAAAGGATGCATTTTTCCCATTCACTATGCAGATATTTTTAAAACTACATTTCACTATCATTATTATTAGCAATGTTTGCATTCTCTCCCTCTCTCTCTCTCTCTCTCTCTCTCTCTCTCTCTCTCTCTTTTTCTCTCTTCTGTTTTGTATTGCAATGTATATATTTAACACCAGGTGGCAGTAAATGAGTGAATAAAGTGAATAAAGAAAGTTACCCAGAATATATTTGTACTCAAATCATGAAATAAAACCCTGGTTTAAAATGCCAGCTCACCCCTACAGGTTAATTTGATTAATTTTGGGAATAAGAATAATATATTTGAGAATTTGACTAGGAAGATAATCCGGAAATAGAACTAGACTTCATCAATACACTCCCATAAGTCCCTCCCATGTGTCTTGTTCAGAGATGGTGTCAGAATAATTTCACTGTGGATTGCAGCCAAAAGTTTAAAGTAGTAACAATGTCAAATTATTGCTACTAAACAGTTCCTTGCAATGTGGTGTTACCTACTTCTCCCAATGGTGAGTGGCTCAAAGACGTTCCCGAACTCTCATCCCCTCACTTATCATGCTTCTTCCAGTGACTTTCAGCACATTCCAAATTCTACAAGAGACAAATTATTTTGTTCTCCTATAAGAATGCAACAAGACCACCATAGCACCGCAGTAAAAATAAGAGGAAACAGAAAATGACAAAAACACACTGAACTTGAAAAGACAACAACTTGTCGTCTTACTACTCGGTGCAAAATAGTCAAACACAAATGGAATAGCAAAACCCAAATCTGCAGCCAAGGATTCAAAACACAAAAAGCTACCCAATGGCAAATGTAATAGAGGGAAATCTGTACTCAGGAAGAACCATCTCTGGCAGCTTGCTCTCTTCGTTTATTTATATTGTACTGCATTACATTTCTAGAGTGTGCCATTTGGACTTGCTGCCACCACCATCCCCAAACCTTCCTCCCTACCAAAAGCCCAACCACCATAGAAGATGCTGCTCATGGTCACTGAAGGCCAAAAGGACCAGACACCCATGAGAGAATCCTTAAATTCAAATGGAGTTTTCACACCTCTAAAATGCAAATGGAACTCCCCAGCTCCAAGTCCTGCTACAACAGCAGACTTGGTGTCTTGTGACCATAGCCACCTCCCAAGGACTCCTGAGTCACTCACAGCGCAATCCTATCTAAAGTTATGCTGGCAGAGTGACGGCTCTGCAGTGTGTTGTAAACATGCCATCAGGCATGTTGTCGACACCTGGTGAGTAAGCTGCGCCGGCACTGCTCACTCCATCCCGGACTGCAGCCACCACCAGCAGACACAGGTAATTTCGGTGGTGGTGGCATGGGGAGGGTGGACTGGTGTCGAAATGGAGGGGCGGTTGGCCAGCCAAGCCAGGGACAGGGGTGGGATCATCAGCGGCGTGCTCTGCCGAATCCCAACCCGTCCCAGGCCTGACACCGGCTCCTTGGACTTGTGCCGGCCATTTTGCCAGCGCACATCTGAGGAGGCCCATTGGATCTGCTGGGGCTCTCCCTGGGGGAAAAGGGACATCTGTCCCTTTCCCTTGAGGAGTGCTCTAGCTCCGCCGACACAGACCCAATCCTGCTTAGGATGCAGCAGTCGCCTTAGGTGAGCCACCGCTGCATTGTAGACAGGATTGGGCTGTCACTCTCCTCTAAGACAGCCTCTGGGTTTTGCCAGTTATGGGAGAAGGGAGATGAAGTCCATTGTGGTCGCCCTGACACTGTAGGATGTGCACTCCAGCCACTTCTGAATTAGACTGTTCATCTGGCAAATTAGACTAAATTGTTTCTTGCAGTGACTCCTTGATCCCCTTCCCCAGGAAACTGGTTGAAAAACGATGTGTGCCCAGAAGTACAAACCTGGAGGGGAAGATGATGATACACTGACCAAGAAAGAAATGGTGGGAAAGAGGTCTCTGTTGGGGGCATCAGCACTCATACATTTACTGCAGGTATGAACTACTCAGTAGTTGAGGCTAAGACAAGCAGGGAGCCAACAAGCACATTGTAGGTAATATCTATACAACAATGCACTGTGACATAAGCACAGTTTAACTGGTGTGGCTTCCCGCAAAAGAATTCTGGGAAGCCTCCTTTGATGAGGATGCTGAGAATTCTCTGTTGGAGTTCTCTAACCTGCACTCATAGAACTACTGTTCTGAGCATGCAGTATTGTATTGACTGAGCTACAGAAGAATGAGGCTGGTTTCTGACACCTCTCCTCAGAACATACCATAAAACATGTTGGTCCCAGGAGGGGTACACATTCTCTCTTTTTCTCTCAAGTAAAGTCTAAAAGTAGATACTAGACATCCAAGGAAGAACCTGGATGATGCTCTCTCTCTCTCTCTCTCTCTCTCTCTCTCTCTCTCGCTCTCTCTCTCACACACACATGCACGCACGCACGCACGCGCACGCACGCACACACATTTTTGATTGGCTCAGGCAGTTATGGATCCAATAATCTACTGATGATTCAATGGTCTCCTACAGATAAGGCCCTAAGACACAGGGCCTTAGGATTGTGTGCATTCTCCACAGCCCAAAGGAAGTCATGTGTGAGCTGGGCAGAGGTGGTCAGCTGGGGCACTGGCAGAGGGCCCACCTGGCTGGGCCAACCCTTGGACCCTTAGTATTAGTGTCAGTTCCCAGTGTGCCATTAGAGAGTGGACAGGGGGCACCATAAGAGGCTCAGTTCAATACTTTGTTCTAGGGCCCCCAGCAACTTGGCACCGTCACTAGAGCTGGTATACACCTGGCATACACACATAAAATGTATGCACTGTTCACTCATTTTTCATAAACCTTTCCAATTCTTTTGGAAGCAGAAAAACGTGCTCCCTTACTTCACTCTGCATTGAAAATTTCTGGTCCTTAGAAAAATCTGAATTGGCCCTTAGAAAAAGCAATAAGCCTTCATTTCATTTATCTAACATTTATCTAAGGAGAGTGTGAAGTCTGTTGAGTACAGGAGCAAATGCACCTGAACAAAAATCCAAGGATATATGGAGACATGACCAGGGCCGGCCCATCTATGAGGCCAACTGAAGTGATCACCCTCAGGCAGCAGATTGGTGGAGACCACCCACCTCTGTCCGCCTAGGTGCTTCCAATGCTCCTCTTTTTCCTTCCAGTCCCTGGATTATTGGAAAAGGAAGAAGGGGACAGAGAAGAAGTGTGGAAGTGAGGAGAGTGCTGAGTAGAACATTGGAGAGTAGGAGGCGCAAGGGCTGGCATATCGTTGCATAATGCAGGCAGCATTTGGCATGTCACCTCAGGTGTCAGGAGGGTCAGCCCTGGAGGTGACTATACAAAAAAAAGACTGAACATTACATTGCTTTAGGGCCTGTAGTTGGTGTTTTTGATCTCTAAACCTCCCAAACTAGGATAATGACTTGCCCTTAAAACTGCATCATTCCATTGAAGTATATAAAACTATCAATTTTGGTTCTCCATATGTCAACCAGAAATCAGAAAAATAACAGCAAGCTGCAACAGACAGTGATTGCAAAGAAGAGAAAAATAAAGACTGGAAACTGCATGTTGTTCCTGATTACTAAATTATATAACCCTCTTTCCTTCAGAGTCCAGTTTGTGATGATTGTATTTTTTTCTTACAGGAAACTTAACAAATGAATAACAAAGCACTTTAATATCTCCATATCGTATTTAAATAACCACAACACTCTACTTAAACGCATTTCAAACACAGGACTAAGTACTGAAATGTATTCAAAAGAGAAATGACTAAGAAATTGCTCCACAGTAGGAGCTTTCCTCTTGGCTAAATAGCAGCCATAGGGCACCCAATCCAGATCAGAAACACAGAGGGAACAAAGGGCTGAAGTCCCCTCCCCATGACTGAGTGAGCATGATGCTCCATGATGCACTTAGTGCAGGGGCGGGGAACCTTTTCCCTGGTGAGGGACGTTTTAAATATTAGAAATTTGCTTGAGGGCCGGCCGTAAGGCCGGGTGCCAGTTTTATTTATTAAATTAATTTTTGCCCCCGCCCCCCATCGGCCTCCAGAGGCTCCGCGCTCACCATCCGAAGCCACCGCCGGGTCCGCGCGTCACCTCCGGCGTACCATGCCGATGAGGGCAAGAGATTGCCCTCATCGGCGTGGTACGCATATGCGAAATGGCCAACAGCCTGGTGAGAAGGGGTCGAGGCGGCAGCTGGGGAGGACATGCAAAGGCCCTCTCCCGGCCTCTGGAGGTGACGCGCGGACCCGGCGGAGCCTCCAGGGGCCGGTTGGGCAGCCTTCCGGCAATCTCTCCGGGGGCCGGACCGGATGGCCTCGGGGGCCTGATCCGGCCCTGGGGCCGGAGGTTCCCCACCGCTGACTTAGTGCATAGGTGGCCAACCCACGGAACAGGTGCCACTTAGTGGCACACCGAGCCTTTTGAAGTGGCACACACTGCCGTTCCTGCTCAAGCCAAGCGCTGAAGTCCCTCCCTCTTTCTCGACCCCAGCACACCTTTCCAAGCCTGTGACACTAGAGGAGGTCTCTCTGCACCCCACTGCGCCTTATTCTTCTTGCGCTGTCACTGTGCTTTAAATATTTTCATTACCTTAGATTTATTTATTTATTTAAGTGACACAGTCAAGATTATCTACATAAAATGTGGCACATGGTGTGCCACGGGTTGGCCACCACTGACTTAGTGCAATGTGTAGTTTGGCCCTCATTTGCTAAACTGCAGGACATTCTGGTTTGGTTTCTTTGTTTTAATTCTTCGGCTATAGGTTTTTCTAAAGATGGTTAACCCTCACTTAATAAAAACATGAATTGACAGTCAAAGTAGACCATTTATTATGATGCAAAACAGTTCTAACCACTTTTGTTGTTTTTAGTTCTGTTTGCTGGGTTGAATGACGACTGATTCTTCAGAGGCCGATTAGTCAAGACAGGTTGCTCACCTGTAATTATATGTTCTTTGTGTGGTCAGCTGTGCAGACACACGTAGTGAAGTTCTGTGCATGCGCAGAGCCAACCTCAAAAGCTTTGTTGAGCGCAAGTCTTCTGAGGCTCAATCAATCCCAAGGGAGCCTCCGGCGTTCAGTCTCATGCAGGAAGAATGAAGCCGAGGCCTACCTTAAGCCTCCTAAATCGAGCTGGCCTAAACAGGTTCTGTCCCGTGAGGTATTCTGGCTTTCACATTTATGTGAGAAGCATAGAGCTGAGGCCTGACTCGAGAGGGATGGCAGCATTCAGAGTCATGCGGGAAACATGAATCCTTGGCTATGCATAAGCTTTCTTTTATTGGGGCCACCTACAGAGGCTCTGACCGGAAAGAGATTTGGGCTCTCATACTCAGGCAAGCTGTCATACAGAAAAGGTCTTTATAATAATCTGGGGCACCATGGCACAGAGAAAGCATCATCCACAGTGTTGAAAAGGAGGCATAAGGAAGCACTCCAGGATCCTCTGCATAGCTGCTGCACAGAACGCTGGGGCACATTCCCTGTTCACACGCAGTGGCTCTGCATCCTGGCATCCTACCCTTCCACCCTCATCCTAAAGTATCACTTTGCTCTTCAACAGTGTTGGAAGACACAGATCTAGAGCAAAAGCAGGGAGTTAACAAATAACTATATCTTACTAGTAAAGACAGGGCCAACCAAAGACCTCCTGGTGCCAGAGTGTGCCCCAGCACCACCTCAACAGCCCCAAATGCCGCCTTTGCGTGCATGCTCGCACAAAGCATGGATGGGGGGGGGGGAGAGTGGCCGTGCAAGTGAGTGGACATGCTCCCATCCCCCTTACTTCCTAGGAGCACAGCAAGCAGCCTCTTCCCTGCTCATGTCTGGGTTCCCAGCCTGCACCGTTTTCATTCATATCAAACAGAAGAAGTGCAGAGCAGGGGGTTTACGCACCACATTCCTGGTAAGTAAACTAAAGGAAAGGGAGATGGGCTCCAAACCACCTGTCCTTGCCTACTTGGTGCTTCGTAAACAGCAAAAGTGGCTTTTGCTTGATCTTTTGCTCTTTCTGGTTGGGATCCAGGTGGGGAAAGGACAGCTAACAGAGCCCTCTCTGGACAGTGGGTTGATCCTCTTCCCGCTAGACAGAGAAGGGGTGGTGGTGGTGGAGAGATGCTGCTGTTTGTATTGCTCTATGCATGCCTACTCAGAAGTCCCATTGTGTTCAATGGGGCTTACTCCCAGGAAAGTGTTTATAGGATTGCAGCTCAAGTCACTGGGAAGGAGACTCACAATCTGTCTCTCAAACTCATGCATACTCAGAATTAAGTTCCATTGTGTTCACCCCCAGGAAAGGTACATAGGATTGCAGCCCAAGTTGTATAGTGGCAGGGCACGAACAAGAGTACGGCAGGGAAGGAGGATGAAATGAAATAGATTTGTCTGCTGCTTTGGGAGGGTGCTTGCTTTGGGGTACAATCCTATGCCCAGTTTGCTTAGAAGCCCCAAGAAGTGGCCAGCAGTTTACTCCTGCGCTAGTGGGTCAGCCTTGTGCACATTAGAAAACCAACAGCACATGAAACCTGGGTTTACTGGCATGAGCAGGACCTTATTACCCTCAGAAGGGCAAACCCTCAGGGGGAAGCTCCCACCCCTTTTGGCTGGCAAGTGCTGCTGGGATACATGCAAAGACAGGAAGTCTGCTGGAGGATGTTTGGCAGTGCCGGAGGAGGGACCAGACAGCTTTTGCCTCCAAGAAAGGCCCGAATTACAGTGAATGTCTGGTCACAAATCCCCACATAAGTTGAAACGCATGTATTTTCTCACAGAATAACTGCATATTTGGTCTGTTCCTAAGTGTGGAAAGATCCAGGTTCATATCCCCACTCAAACTAACCTATCTCACAGGAGGTTCTGTTTTGAGGATTAAACTGGGGGAGGGGGAAGAACCATAGATATTGAAAGGGCACGATAATAGATAACATTTCTTTTCTAGATCAGCATCAAACGTTTTATTACAATCCACTAAATATAGGCAAGATGTTTATACCATGACTTGCACAATGTGAGTTAAAGGGTGGAAACAAAACAGGGTTTTGGTACATTTTTATGCTAACCAAGTTGAGTACAGCCGACAAGGAAACAAAGGTTTCCTATTTCTGTGCTGTCAAAGCACACCAGAGAAAGATGAGCTCATGACTCTTTTCTCCTCCTCCTCCTCTTCTGTCTGCTGTTGTCCCGAACAGAAGAAATCTCTCATTCATTCCTCTAGCAAGTGGTTTCAAATCAGAGCTTTTTCTCCAAAAGTCACATGCCCATACTGCAAACCATGAATTAGGAAAGACACTGAGAATAGAAATGCAGAATTTCTGCCTGAAAGGAAGCAAGAGGACTATCAGACACGGGGTGTCAATATTTTATTTCCTTTTAATTCAAGGAATGCTGGAGGCATTCATCTGAGCACATGCTAGGTGGCTGCCAGGAGAGCAAGGGCCAAGTTCAGTAATGTGGCAATTTACAGGACTGATGGCAAGAGGCCACAGATTCACAGGCCACTTTTCATTGAGTCATTGACTCCTTAACTGATCTATGGGGTTCAATGATCCCAAGGAGATTTGTTTACTCCTTAAATACAAATGGAGTTTTCACGCCTCCAAATTTCAAATGGAACTCCCCAGCGCAGTGGCGTCACGAGCCGGCGCATCACCCTGTGCGGGGTTGGCTGGCTTGGTGGGTCACTCCCCACTGGCGCATCACCCACCCACCGAGGTGTGTCCCCCCCATACCACTCACCCCCATCCCGCCATGTCACTCCTGGAGCCGGCAAGCCAAGCCGCGTCTTCCTCATAGAGTGTAGCGGGGGTGACGCACCAGGACTCCCGGCGTGTCACCCCCCTGGCGCGTCACCCCCTCCGGGGCACATTACCCCATGCACTCTGCCCCCCCCCCCCCGTCATGCACCAGTGACGCTACTGCCCCAGCGGCCAAATCCTGCAGGAACAGCAGACTTGGTGTCTTGTGACCATAGTAGCCACCTCTCCTAAGGACTCCTGAGTTCAGGAAAACAACTTTTGTGGAACGGTTTCATACCTCCAATGGTCCTCATCACTCTCATGATTGCTTTATCTAGGAATGAGCCAACAAACCAGCAACCGTGACACCCTCAGCTGGATAGGGAAACAAAGGCAGAAAGAAGCCAACAACAAGCCACCAAGAAGCCACAATTCCCCTTCTTTCTCTCTGCTCCTTCTCCTTCTGAGGGGCTCCTCCCTCCTTCTCTCCCCTCCCCCTAACTGCTTTGCTTAGGGGCGGGCTCCATTGTGTATATACATGTTAGCTATCAAATCCTCCTGCCTAAATTGCAAGAGAGCAAGTTCAACTGGGCTGAAGTTTCTCCTTTTCAGCTCCGGTGATTATGGAGAGTCCAAAATACCTTACAAAAGAACCCCTTTTCACTATGGAAGGAGCAAACAAGATGGTCGCAAGCACTACCAGCAGTGACATGAGCAGAATTTATCCTCAGGCACATATTTAGAAGAAGATTTTTTTAAAAAAAAACTAAAATAATATTTATTCAAGGAAAGTAGACTTTACAAGCATTTAAAAGGCAGAAAGATGAAAAGCAAGATAAGGAAGCAACCCTGGAAGCTTCTTTCTACAAGACCTTAAACATACCTTTGTCTAGTTAGGGAGCTTGCATGCAACAGCTGTGTGATTTGCATTGGGTCTGCAGCATGGAAGTAGAGTAGTTAACCCTTTAAATTCTGTGCCATTTTCCTGCTGAAATTCATCCCCTCAAGCCGCTGTTTAACCAGGGATGGCCCAACTGGATTCACCGCCTGATGCCACCCCTGGCCTGTTGCCACTGCTGCCATACACTCCCCCCCCCCAAAAAAAAAACCCAGAGAAAAAGAAAAACACCTGCTCCTTCTTCTGCAATCCTTTTGGACACAACAGGATATGCAGGCCATACTGGGAACTCCCAGTGTGTCCTGGACTTTCTGTTTTATTAAAGCAGCGGTTCTCAAACTGTGAGTCGCGACCCACCATTGAGAACCTAAGCTGTCCCCTGCCCCCTTAAGGAGCGGGGACAGCATGGTGGCGGCAGCGATCCGGGGGATCGCCACCACCGCCAAATTGCCCCAAACCGCCGTTGGGTACTTACCGGAAACCGGAAGTGCCTGAAGATTGCTGTTTTGCAGCGATCTGAAGATCAGGGAGACCTGCAGAGGGTCGCACAGGCCTTGCCGAAGCTCCCCCAAGCCCCGGTAAGTACTGCTATGGTGGTTTCGGGGGTGGTATCATCTGTGGCGGTGGCAATCCCCCGGATTCGCCGCTGCTGCTGGCTGTGCCTCTGCAAACAAAGTTCTCCCCACCTTGTGGGGAGAACTTTTATAAACACTGTATTAAAAGGAACCATAAGGAAGGAGGAGGTGAGTGGGTAGGCAAGAGGCTTGATGTGGCTCCATCCAAGGCAGGCTGGAGGGAGGCAGTGGCAAACACAGGGTGAAGGGGCACCCCAAGTCTGCAGCTACCCACCACTCGATACAAGCGACCACTGGCGTCGACGGGGGAAGCGGGGGGCGGGCCGCCGGGGGGCGTCGCGCGTATAGGGGTGACGCGCGATCACCCCCCACTTACAGTTTTGAGCTGGAGGTGGGCCCTCCCACCCTCCCCTGTGTCCGTTTGGCTCCAAAATGAGCCGAAAACGGAGCGAGGAGGGCGCTCTGCTCCTGCGCGTGACATCACGCGCGGGGGCAGAGCCTCCCCCTTAAGGGCGACGCGCGCCCCCGCTCTGGGGTGACGCGCGTCGTCGCGACGCGACTGCAAGCGACATCATTTCAACGTGGATAAGCCAGCCTTCTATTTAACCCTGGAAGTGCCAGTGTAGCAATGGCACTTTTTAGGATTAAATAGCTGCTTCGGGTTGGTGTGGGGGGGGGGAGGAATTTTCAGTAGGAAAACAGCAGGAACTAGTTCCAAATCAAATGCATCCTAAAAAGATGCTTAACTTGCCCATTGCTGTCTATTTACTTCAATGCTTTGTCACCAGAATGCTTCCCTGCTGGGATGTCCTCCTCCTCATGCTTGTAGAACGGACTCCTTCACAAGCCACCTACAAGCCAGCTCCAAGCTTGTACTACTAGCAGGCCCACTAAACTCCTCCTAAACATGCACATCTAAGCATTTCTGTTCTCTGAGGAAGAAAAGTATTCCTGTTTTCGTCAAAGGGAACTGAGTAAGTTGAAGGAGAGGGGAATCCTAACCAACCAAATGAGAAGCAGAGGGGGAAAAAACCCAGACTGTTCAGGTCTCCCATGGCAGCAACCTCACAATATTCATTCATGCTGAAAAGGGCACCTTGAAGCTCATCTGAAGTCACTGTGGTTCTGATTTATAATAACTGCCTGGCATTAATAAACTGCCCACAAAAGTAAATGGCTTACGCTAGTTGACCAATTGCTGGATTTTCTCCTATGCTCAAATAATAGCTTTCGTGGCATACAGCTTGTAGCTTCACTCCATTTCTTAACGTTTTGGAAGTGGATTCTTTGCTCTCTCACACTCCTTTTCCTCTGTTTTGGTTTTAATTATCGGCTTCAGTAAATTCAGCTTACTGCTTCTTCCACGTCTCCACTCCAACTCCTCCCCCACACTTCCCATCATACAGTGAAGCCAGGATGTTGGATAGATGCCTCTGCAGAAAGACGTTTAAGACTAAACCACTTCAAAAGAAACTCTAGGATTTCATCAAATGGAAAGACTCTGTGGGCCTGGGCCTGTATGAGGATGAATGTCGGACAGGAGGACACGAGAAATCGCCATACTCTCCCTATGCAGAGAGCAGCCAGGCAGCTCTGTCAAGTCCTTCTGCTTCCTTAGCGATTACCAGCATTGTGATACAACTGGGTCAAAGATTGTCTAGACTAGAAAGGCCCATCATAGCAGGAAATAAGAGGCACGGTTCCCTGAGAGGAAATGAGTAGGCAGGTACAACAGCCTGACAGGAAGCTAAGGCTGACCATGTTCCAGTCAGCCCAAGGCTGATCTGGAAGCTTTTAAAGTCCCACCAGGTCAAAATAAAACAATAGGTTACTTGAGTAGGTGGAGCCAGGCCAGCCTGCCTCCTGGAAGGATGGACTTTGTGTGTGTGTGTGTGTGTGTGTGTGTGTGTGTGTGTGTGTGTGTGTGTGTGTTGCATGGCAAATCATAGTTTGCTATTTTATTAAAACCAGGCATACTGATATTTTTTGCACATATAGTTTACTTGCAAACACAAATTGGAAAGTATGTATGATCACACACACACACACACACACACACACACACACACACACACACACACACACACACACTTGAGAACCTTTCGCTCTGTAGCTTCAAGGGGTTCAACAAAAGAACACATCTAGTGGTTGCCAGTTCTGGTAAGCTTCTCAAAGTCTCATGGTTGTAACCCAATAAACCCTCCCCCCAAAAAACACACACACTTATAGCGCAATCCTATCCAATTTATGCCACTGGCTGAGCTCTGCTCAATCCTATTCAACTTATGCCACCAGTGTAACCAGAGGTGCAGCAAGAACAGGAGACCCCAGAACGGAAAGGGGATTCAAATCCCCTTCGAATTCCCCTTTTGGAGGGGATTTGAATCCCCTTTCTGTTCTGGGGCCTCCCGTTCTCGGTACACCGCTGGTTACACCGGTGGCACAAGTTGAATAGGATTGCGCCCTTAAATGTGCTGTCACAACGAGGCAGCCAGAGCATCTTACAAAAGAAGCCTGACCATATTAAGAAAACAAAATCATCAAGAAACACTATACAACACCATGAAAACAGTAACAGCGTGAACCCTAAAAAGCAACAGGCACTAAGCCACAAAAGCAGTAAGGCTGCAGACCTATATACATTTACAAGGGAGTAAGTCCTATTGAATTTAATGGGACCTACTTCTGAGTAGATATGCATTGGATTGCACTGAAAAACATGGCAACAGGGCAGTGGTCTTATAAACTGTAGTGCTAGTGCAGCAGCTTACCAGGCAAAGTCTTATATCGTGGGAAACAGGTTCTCTCACCCAGCCTGCTTTTCTTTTAGCTATTAGAAGCATAGGAAGTGTCTTGATTTCAGTGCCTTGATTTCATTGTCTTTTAGCTGTAGCCGTTCAAGCCATATTCAGTCAATTCTCGTTAGGTTCCGGGAAACCTCAGTACTCTTTCACAGAGTTTTACTGCATTCTAGACTCTAGAATCTAGAATCTTAATTCCTCCCTCCTAAAAGCATGCACCTGAAAGTAAAGCCCATTGACATTGGTTCAAAGAAAGAACTTCACAAAGACAGACTATACTGGAAATTATCTAAATGTTGAATACAATCACATATGAGCATTCCGTATACATGATCATAAATGCCTTCAAATGTCTCAAACAGTATTCTTACTATTTCGATCGAAGGCTATTATGACCGGCAGTAATACTTATCGAAGAGGGTAAAACGGGTAAGGAGGTCATATTCATGGCTAAAACCACGATCCAGCTGACTAAAACAATGACGATTTAATCTAGGCTTGACAACAGTCAGTCCCAGACAAAACAGAAATTATTAAAAGTCAAAACTGATACACAAAGGCCCGACGTTTCGTGTCTTGAACCAGACACATCTTCTGGGGCAATCCAAAGCGAATTGGTAGATGTGGATTGCCCCAGAAGATGTGTCTGGTTCAAGACACGAAACGTCGGGCCTTTGTGTATCAGTTTTGACTTTTAATAATTTCTGTTTTGTCTGGGACTGACTGCTGTCAAGCCTAGATTAAATCGTCATTGTTTTAGTCAGCTGGATCGCGGTTTTAGCCGTGAATATGACCTCGTTACCCATTTTACCCTCTTCGATAAGTATTCTTACTGCTCCACACAAAATAAACATTTCCGAGATTTTTGATTCCAAATTCATTACTCGTCCTAGAAAAGCCCAAGATAGCTTTAAAAATATAAACTTTACATGAATTCTTCATGTGCAAATCAATGTGAATTCCTCTTGAATCCTCCCAGAGCTGAATTCTCAGATGGTAAATATCTGTGTCGTCAGAACTGAAGTTTTAAGTAATCCAAGTAGTGGTGGCTGTGCGCAGGTTATAAAGTTCCCAGGCGGATTTTAATCTGGAGCTCCCTTATACTTTCATTGGCCAGTATTGCCCACTCTGACAACAGCTCTCCAGGACTCAAAATCTTCCCAACCATACTACCTGAGATCCTTTCAGGTGGAGATTCTGGGGATTGAAAGTGCGCCCTCTTGCTGGCAAAATATGTACTCCATCACCGAGCGATGGCTATGCCCCATCAGTCTGATTTCTTGTGGAGAATGGGACCATTCATGGAATGGGACAACCATGAGACAAATGGAGAATAAGACTACATTGAGGGTTTGCACTAAAGCTCTTGTGACACATTGCCTTAACCCCCCCCCCCCAGACCTAAGTAAAAGAGGTATACTGGTAAATGTAGGAAAGTTATCACTAGGTGTCCCTTACATTTGCACATGTCCTAGTAGTAGATGAAATGAAGGAAGCAACTACAATACCATAGCCTTGGCAACCCAAAGAGGAGTGACCCATGACATCCCTAGCACATCACAATACCTGGATAGGTTGTATAATGCTCCTGTCTTAAACACTCAGTGGGAACATGGGGGGGATGAAGCTTAACATCTACCACACACAATGGCTGAAAGCCTTCATTCCTAGCTTTAAAGTCTAAGACCTGGTCATACCCATCAGACCTCTCCGAGTCATCCTGCACCATGTCGAAGAGTTCTGGAGGGGACAGATGGCTTAGTGAGCTTGGCTATAAGCTGGGCCAAACCCTTGGTGAAGGAAGCTATTCCAAGGTGAGGGTGGCCACTTCAGCCAAATACAAAGGCCCACTAGCCATCAAGGTTGTTGACCGACGCCGGGCACCCCCTGACTTTGTACACAAGTTTCTTCCCAGAGAGCTCTCCATCTTACGGGCAATTCGTCATCCAAATATTGTACGAGTCTTTGAGTTCATTGAAGTTTGCAACGGGAAGCTTTACATTGTGATGGAAGCAGCTTCCACCGACCTTCTACAACTGGTGCAACAACTGGGGAAGCTGCCGTGCGCTCCAGAAGCTCGCGATATCTTTGCCCAAGTAGTGGCAGCTGTGCGCTACTTGCATGATCGGAATTTGGTGCACCGGGACCTCAAGTGCGAGAACGTACTGCTCACGTCGGATGGCCGCCGAGCAAAACTGACCGACTTTGGCTTTGGCAGGGAGTCACATGGGTATCCGGACCTGAGCACCACCTACTGTGGGTCAGCTGCCTATGCCTCTCCCGAGGTGTTGCTGGGCATTCCCTATGACCCCAAGAAGTATGATGTGTGGAGCCTGGGTGTAGTACTTTACGTGATGGTTACTGGCTGTATGCCCTTTGATGATACACACATCCACAGTATGCCTCGCCGTCAAAAGAAGGGGGTCTTCTACCCAGAGGGCCTCCCCTCCTTGCCTGATTCCTGCAAATCCCTTATTGCCCAGCTGCTTCAGTTCAGTCCAGCTTCCCGACCTGGAGTGGGGCAAGTGGCCAAAAACAGCTGGCTGAAAGGGGGAACCGTAAACAAAGACACCGCTCCAAGATAGCTCAGTCTTAGGATCAATTAAAGCAATTGGAGTTTTGTCCCAGGTGAGCTGTTGTGGGGGAAGAAAGGATGCTAAAGCAGTATTGACAAGGTGGATCTACAGAGCAGCTTGGGGTCATGAAGAGAGAGTGAGCAGCCACACTGCTGCATTCGGAGACATGATAATTAATGAAGAAAGCTCTTGCAGGGAATCTATGAAGCTGAAGGAGCTGGACTGAATGTTTTTCCTGACTTGCAGCTATCCCAGAAGAGCAGGTGGTTAAACACTGATTGAATGGAACACACAGAACATGCAACACCGAACACCAAGCACAAAGGAACGCCAGCACACTCTGTGACAGTGAGGAGAGAGTTGTGACCCTTGCCAAAAGACTTGGACTTCATTGCAGAATCTAACCTTGCCAAGATGCAGGTGAGGCAATGAGACATACAGTGGCAAAGTTTTGTCTGCAGTCTACTGCACAAATAAATCCTGAAGCTCCCACCTGGCAAGCTCTCTGTGCCTCTCTCATTCCATTTTAGACATATTTGAGAACACCACTTTTTCAGCTCAGATTTGTGATGACTAAACTTCACTTACAGTGCCCTATACAGTGCCCTACCTGTGAGGTAGGTGGGGCTGAGAGATAGTGACTGGCCCAAGGTCATCCAAGAAGCTTCATGGCTGAGTAGGGATTTGAACCTGAATCTTCCAGGTCTAAGTCCAATACCACAACCACTACCATCCTGGCTCTCCTAGACTAGTCATCTGTATGACAATATACGGTAGTTGGAAATGCCAATGTGAACTTGACTTCTCCAGCCAAAACACTGCCCAAATAATGCAATTTTATTTTATCTACAAATCAGTTCCAACATTACAGGATTAAAAGCCATGTATGCGTAAAAAGATGTTATGTTTAAAAACGTTCAGAACGTTGACACGTGAAAACACTTAAAAACAATAAAAACAAGTACTTAAAAACTTAAAAACACAATGTTTCGTCCACACACTGTGGACCTCCTCAGGTGCAGCAACACAGTTGCAAAGATGTTAGCTGCTTGGTCTAACGGGCTGGCTTTTTGTAGCTTTTTTGTAGCATAGTTGCCTTGTGTGCTTTTTCAGAATTGACGCGCTGCTCCGCTACAAAAAGCCAGCCCGTTAGACCAAGCAGCTAACATCTTTGCAACTGTGTTGCTGCACCTGAGGAGGTCCACAGTGTGTGTGGATGAAACATTGTGTTTTAAAGTTTTTAAGTACTTGTTTTTATTGTTTTTAAGTGTTTTCACGTGTCAACATTCTGAACGTTTTTAAACATAAAAACTTTTTACGCATACATGTGTTTTAATCCTGTAAAATGGAACCGGTTTGTATTGTAGTGGGCCATGAAAGCTACAGAACCTTGCTTTATCTTATCTCTTCATTAAGAGATTTAAAATAGTATTTATTATAATAGAAGGTATTATCTTAAGCCTAAAGGCCACATTGCATATGGGCACAATCCTGCCAAGTTAAGCAGAAAGTCCCATGGATCAATAGGAGAGTGACGGTGCGATCCAACTCTTCACTGGCGCCAGCACTGCAGCCTCAGTGTCACAAACATGCCGTAATGCATGCGGTGTCACAAACAGCACTGCAGCCTAGGTTGTCACAAACATGCCATAAAGCATATTTGCGGCACCCTGTAAGTTGGCAGTGCTGGCGCTGAGGCCTGCACCGCCTGCCAAGGAGCCTACAACTATATTGTAAATCACTTCGTGCAGATTTCATTTGGACAAGAGTTATAAAACCGGAAGGTTTGCATAAGTCTGGATTCACATCTTGACTCATTCTGATCTGACTTACTTATCTCTTGGCCCTCAAAAATGAACAAAATCAAAAAGATCTTTAAAATAATTGCTGGCTTAAAAATAAGAATCATCATCATCATGAAATGATTCCCTTGGTCCAGATTTGCAAACAAATTCATAAATGGTACTCAAAATGTTGTATGAGTTCACACATACCTATACAGGTGTACCTCAGTTAACAACAGGAATACGTTTTGAAATCTCCGTGGTAAAGTGAATCTGACCTTAAGTGAGTCTTCGGCCCCATCTAGTGGTTGATTTTGGTACAGTGTGTAAAGCCTATATAATGCAACGTAATACTGTACAGTGCAGTTGTAACAGGGAATGAATGGCAAGTACTCCAGATGAGTCTTTTTAAATCCCCAGCCCATCAGCTGTTTGGTGCTAGATTAGTGCTTTGATGTTTAGCGCCCAACAGCTGATGGGCTGGGGATTTAAAAAGATGTGTTAAAAAGGATTTGAAAAGGGCTATGAGTGCTTCCTGCCTCCATTTTGTAATCAGCAGTAGGCTCAGGGGCATGCAGCAGCTGCTTTTGTAAGGTACTGTACTGGGGGATCGCAGTCATATATGCGGATTGTCGTTAAACGAACCATCGTTAACTGGGGGATCCTGTATTCATAGTTTGTGGCATGAGAACACCAACTTTTGTAACACTTCCCTGCCTGGTTGCCTGGAGCCAATTCCTACATCACCCAAGCAACAAAATGAGTGGCTATTTTAAAGCCTGTATTGTTAATTCTGGTGAGAATTTACCTGGGTTCAGAACAGGTGTATGTGGACTTAAAAGAGTCACTAACTTACAATATTTACAATACTTACAATATCTGCATATCCCTTTCAACCATAGTGCTGTTCTCAAAACAGTTCACAATAATAATAAAACTACTGTATTAAAATAATATCAGTTAAAACAACAGTAGATTGAAAACCATAATTGGCATTTACAAAAACAAGGAAAACGGCAGATTCAACAACAGCCCAGTGTCAAAGTCCTCAAGCTGCCCAGTAAAATCAGACAGAAAAGGCACAGCCAAATAAATAAGTTTTGACTCCCCTCCAAAAGGAAGAGAGGGAGTATACATATGGAAGAGGGAATTTCACAGCATAAGGACCACCAGCAAATAAAGAAACCACTGGGAACTGTGAGGTGAGGAACAGGTGCCCTTCCCCCCCCCCCCAGCAGAGTGTTAGGAAACTTCCGGTGAAATGATGTTCACAGAAGGCACACATTATTACATATATGACATTTTTACAGAATACTACCAAAAGACTCTGTAAAATACCAGAATGAAGGCTGCTTTTCTGTAGAGATCTACATAATGTACAAATGTACAAAAGCAATGTACAAAGGGACCAGATTTAAACAATTTTTAAATTAATATTTCTATTAATTAAAAGGTATTTATCAGGTTTTGGGTTCCTTACCTGTGACTTTATTTTCAGGAATATGCGCTGTTTCACAGCAATTCCACCACTGGTGACATACCAGGAGAGGTTTCAACAGCAGATCTTCTGCTCGTTTCCCTACAGTCCAAACTAGAATTCATGAGGTTTGCAAATCTGCTCAGTTTCACCCCTCTCTCTTTTCTCCAGCAGAGGCCTCCAAAATCAGCTTTTGTCTCTTCTCAGACTTGAGACATTTCCCCAATTCATTCTCATGCCTGGCCCTTCACATGCAGGACATATTTGTGCATAGCCAGTCCAACATCAGCATAGCCCTCGTCCACATTGTGGATCGGCATGCCAGGATTCTTCTCCTTTTCCTTCAGTAGACAATAATAAAACCTTTGCTATATGCGGGTCTTGTTTTCAACAGGCCTGAAGAACGTCTTTTTAAAAGAAATATATAGATTTCCCACAGCACGTTACTTTTTGCGATCTACCCCAGCATTAGCTTAGTTATAGGCATCTCTTTGCTAAGTTTACACAAGTTTATCCTTTCCCATACTGTCCTGTGATGACAAAAGAAGTCCTACAAGAGGCAGCGAGACACAGAATTCTTTAGAAAGGGGAAAAGAGGGCAAGGGAGAGAGTGCTTCCCTACACCCAAACCTTTTATTTATGAGTTCCCACTACTACAACATACCCTGTTCTGCTATAACGTACAACTAAGGGTCAGACTATGTGTTACATTAGTAATGTACTTGGCCCCAATGTGCTTGATTTTTATTAACTAAACAGCAGCTTCAGGAGATGGGGGGCTCCAGATCACAACCACAGCACAGGGGGAAGGGCTCTAACCCCCCCCCCCCGGTAGCTGCTCTTTGCCACATGGTGGATCTCTCATTGGCAGCAATGGGTGAGTGAAACATCTTTGGAGTTATGTAGGATCTAAGGCTTTTGTGGTCAGTAATTGTAGTTCAAATTGTTTGGGCTTAATGACCACAGTCTCTTGTGAGTTTTTCTTCCTAACATTTTACCCGTATCTGTGACCGGCATTGTCAAAGGCGGGGGGGGGGGGGACAATTACCCCACACCACCCAGTGTCTTCAGACGAGTGCTCCAGCTGAATCACAGTTGGTGTTAATACTGGCTACAGAAGGTGCTAACTGCCAGTGTT